>VYZM01002846.1:128079-142394 GCA_013398915.1 Dromas ardeola
AAAAAAAAAAAAAAAAAAGGAGGGGGGAGGCAAAAAATAATTCCCCATCTCCAAACCCCAGGCTGTAGTGGGACTGAATGCCCAAGATCTGAACCTCCCGTTCTGCAGCAGACTGGAATAAATTACACTGCTGCTTGGCCAGTACTACTGCTTTCAACTCCTGAGCCATTACAGCTTGAAAGAAATAACCTATATTACCCCCATCCACGTAAATCTGCCACTATCATGGCTTATCCTTATAGATCATGTTATTTAATGGCCAGTTATAAATGAGAGATGAGACTAATTCTGTATTTTTGGAGAAAAATCACCTTTCCCCTCCTCCCCCTGTTTTGACCTGTGATTGGACAAGCTGCATTTTGGTCATTCAACTTATTTTCCACTGAGGATTTCTTCATTTAAAGCTCAGGTCTGTCATAACTGGATTCTTCTGAAAGACTAGAACTGCAAGTACAAGGACTCGAAGATTAGGCGCAAACAACATACTTGGCAGACCTCCTCTTGACCGAGCTTCTCGGCCATGTCTTTTTCCCTAGTTCCATTAAAAGCATCAATACTGAGACATTTTAAAATATTCTTAAATAGCTCCTATATTACCTTCTTCAACATCAAAGGCATAAATTCCTAAACGGAGTGTTGTAGAACATATTTCACACTTGAAGCACTCCCTATGAAAGAAGTGGCCTTCTGCACTCAGTCGCTCCATGACATATACCCGTTTTTTGCAGAAATAACAAATGTCACTCCCCCCAATAGACTGAGGAAACTCTTTTCGCAGAGATCCCTGTTAAAAGATAAAAAAAGAAATGCACATAAAGCTGTTGCACTACACCCAGATATAAATTCTTAGTAAGTGGGCAGCTGCTTTAGCTGCTTGAAGTTTTACACAGCACCCTCCACACACAATTAAAATAAGCATCAGTCAGCTTTTTTATTACTCATTTGCTGTGATTCTGTAGGTTTATGCAGCAATTCATAAATCAGACATCACAAGGACGTTAAGGGGTGAGTTTTCAACTAAGACTTGCATCCAGCTTCCCTCTGGGAGTCCACCAGCGTTTTGTGTTTACTCAGGTACAAGAGCAGCACCAGCCCCAAACGCCCGTTTCCCACCCTGCGCCGCGCTGGCTCAGGCACTCGCGTCTCACGGCCGCAGGCATCGGTGTTCCTCAGAAGAGGGCAAAGGCAAACCTCGCCAGCCTCACACAACAGATATGCGTTTGGAGCTAAGAAAACAGACACCCTGAAAACTCAGTTCATACACACTCCGGAGGAAAATGTAGGCTCGTGCTTTAAGGTTCAGGAAGAAAAACTGAGTGTCTTTGATGCTGGTGTCTGAGCTACCATTTACACCACTGCAGACGTGCTTTCCCTCTCAGCCATGTTCCTCCTGAGACTGCAGCCCAACCTAGGGCGTTGTTTGTTTTAAAAAAAAAAACAATTTAGTTCCTAGCACAGACATTCAGAATATTTTTCACTCATTGGACTTTACATTATGATTCATATCAACTATTTTGAAAGCTTGTTGAATTTGGGCTGGCAATTAACATTCTAATTGACACAAATCCCATCCTCTCCGGATATACATGCAAAAGGTACAGAAAAATAAATTATAAATGGATTAGATGATACTGAGCTTCCCTTTTCTTATTAGAGGCAGGTATGAGGATGTTACTTTGCATTATTGTATTATGCTTTGTTATAGGTCGGTACAGATGAGCATCCTGTCTCTACCACAGCCATCACCATCTCCCTCCCCTTCCACCATCCCCGCTGTCACAGGAGAGGTACCGCACATGGGACAGAGGAGGCGCAGGCTTGGCAGAGTCCAGGCACATTCAGACAGCAGCACACAGTCCACACGACTCATCTTTAATTTGCCAGCAAAAGGCGGCCTTGGAACAGTTTTTTAATATTAACTGCAAGTCACAATTGTCATCGTCACATTGTCTTGTGCTTAAAAGTTGAGAATCCTATTCCAAATCTGCCATTAGTAATCCATTTTGCTGTGATGGATCATTTCAAAGCATGAAACTTTCCAAATGAACAGCCATGCAAATGGAAAAACATACAAATGCATTTTTAAAAAGATGATGTTAATAGAACAGATAGTTACAATAAAGCAGAAACAACTGAGTTTAGTGTTGGCTAATAAGTGTCATCACCAGAATGCAACACTTTACTTCACTTCCCAATACCTGACAGCTCTGAGCAGTAGAGGCAGGAGATGGAGAATGAGGAATGGGGCAAGAACCTGTAGCTCTGTCCAGAGACCGCTTCTGAATTCAACACAGAACAGTGTCAGAGTTTAAAAACAGCTCTCTTCAAAATGAGGCATGGTGATGCAGCATTTGAGTGTTAAAAATAACTGCACAAACATGTACTGTACAAAACTTTCTTTAGAAGCCACCCTGATTAATAAATGTCTTCTGTTACTAATTGTACGAGTAATTACATTTAATAAAAGCCTCCTGAAGTTTTAATTCATGCAGACAAGTAATAAAAATATAAATGGAAGACACGGTGAGCAACGTTTCCAGCATATCCACATCAGCATATTTTGCCAATATGCACTTGACTCCTTAGTAAGTGTTAGACTAAGACCTCTCATAACGCTTAAAGTGCTCCACAACCAGAGTCTTAAGTTGTGATGATGTTCTGGAAGCACTACTCAAGTCAAGTTATTGTTTCTTGTGGGTTTAGTCTTACCAGTTCAAGGGGGGGAAGCTGTGGCTTGGGTCTGTGATCATTCACATACAGATTGACAAGAACTTCAGCCACAGCTCCAATTGCACGTGAGACCTTCCCTACAGTCATCTAACCAGAAAGGGAAGAAGACGAAGAATAGAAGGAAGAGCTTTAGTTATTCTGAAAAATGAATTTAATGAGAAAAGGACAAGAACGATCTGAAAACATGCAAACAATGATAAAGAGAAGCTAGGAGAAAGAGCTGAGGCAAAGTCTAGCAGAGCACAAGCATGTTCATGCATGATCAGCATGGTCCAGCTGGTGGCCACAAAAGGCTTCCATGCAGCCCATACATTTTTCCCTGTGGATGATCGAGAAATACGTGCTGGGAGCAAACGCTGCTCCCACAGCATGAGGCCTCCCGCCATGTCCATGAAGAGGCTGAGCTGGGAGCTACTGCCTGGCTATCAGGGTTGGACCATTCACATAGATTAAAAAACCCCTGTTGTTCACTTTTACTTCTTAGGACTTTGTTGTCGTATTTCAGAATGGGGGTGGGGACTAAACTTCACATTAATGGACCACAAACCATGGCATTTCAGGAAACATTCTATGAAAGCATACTAGAAGTCCCACACGGAAATGTTTTGTTGATGCTCACAGAGCAACCATTCCGCCTCTCCCCAGTGACTCATCTTAATGCTAGGGAAAACTGGCGAAACTACGCTCATGAAAGGAAGGTATCTCCTTTAGTCTGCTTCATTACACTATTGCAGCCATGAATATTAGGCTGTTTCTAACAAAATCTACCAAATCGACAGGCCTGCAAAGAGACTGCAGTTCCTTAGGCTGTGGGTCCAAACGCACCACAGCCAGACCACTGACCGCATGGTCCAGGCTTCCTTGCCAAAACTCATGCCTGGGGACTGGAAAAGAAGAAAGGAGGGTGCGTGTGAGCGGCAGACAGGTAGGTAGGTACTCTTAGTTCTCTGTTCCTGGAAAAAAGTCTGTGAAGACTTCATAGATTTACATACATAGTATTTCCTGCCCTAAACCAAATTTCTTGCAGTGATTTTGATTTTAGTTTTATAGACAATAAAGATCCCACAACCTCTCTGGTGGCAAAGGCAGCAAGGGCCATCCTGGTATGGCCAAGGATCTGATACTCTACTTCTGAAGGCAAGACATTTTTTTTTCCCTAGAGGATCCATGATGTCATATCTTACATGCCATTTGCCTCCCACAGAGCCCAAATACTAAGTCCCACACTTCTCAGTGAAATTATTTTTCTCCTGTCACTACACCAAGCCTTGCTAACAGAAAGGTTTTAAAATATCAGAAAGTTACCACAAAGAAAGGAAAAAAAAAAAAAATAAAAGCAGTGGTATTCATGATACTTTAAAATAATTTTAAAGCATTTTCTACCAAGCTTAAAAGCAACTATAATGCATTTTGGGTGTGTTTTCAAAAATTATGATGGGTAAAAATACTCTTGCTAATGAAAAAAAAAAAAAAATCAAGTTCAGGAACTTGGGAACATGTCCAGCCCCTTAGAGCTCCCCTTATCTTTTGAGAGTTATCCCATAATTAACTTAATATCCAGGCAGATACAAAATATGTATGTTAAGATGAAAAAGGCCATTCAAGGGACAAATTTCAGTACTGCTTGGTTTTGTTCAATATAAAAAGACTTTTAAATATTTTTCAATATCTGCACGACTTGTGAGGTAACAACAGCAAAGTAAATTGCTAATTACATACTGCAATGCTTTCCTAAGTAGTACATTAAATTATAAACCAATACTAGAAGTGAGATTACTTGCCACTACAGGAAAACTAAGTTCCTTTGTATTGTTTAAGATCATAGAAGACACAATTTTTCTCCCCAAATTCTCTACCTGTGAATATGCTGAGCAACTTTTAGGCTACATACAACTTATTACCCATGAGCTCCTGGCTAAAAGGAAGCATCCAAAGTCAGCTGAAGCAGAAAGTTTACCTTGAACTAGTTAAACGCTGGAGCAATCAGTTAAACAATAAGGCTAGGCTTAAAGTGCAAGTAGTTGAATTTCAGCAAAAGTATCCTTGAGCCTGAACTACACCTTGCAATTCATCAGGTTGGTTGACTTCTGTTCTCCACCCATTGGAGGAATCTGTGTCAACATTAAAGCAGTCAAAACAAGAAAACTGCATGTTTATACATACTTTAAAAAATGTTATTAAAAGGAAATGTTCTTGTAATGAATGTGAATTCACATGCCATGTAAAAGCAAATGGGATTGCAATTTAATCTAGTGACCAGAAGATTGCTGATAGCTCTCATCTCCTAATCAACAACGACCAACACAAACACTGTTGCTAGTCACCAGTGGGGAGGGCAGGAAGCGAGTGGACTTGAGGACTGTTTAGATATCATTTTAGAGAAACTTTTTAATAAGGACCTATTACTGGGGGAATATCTCTACTAGTCCTCCTTATGGAATCGGATATGTGGGTAGTCAAGAGGAGATCAATTTGCTACAGCCTCAGTACTGCACCTTTCAGATGCCTTGCAGAGGGATCCAGATAGATTGGAACTTTGGTCAATGATTGATGGGATGAAAATTAACCAGTCCAAATGCTGAATTCTGCACCAAGGATGGAGTAACACCAGGCACAAGTATAAATGGGGAGAGGAGTGGCTGGAGAGGTGCCCTGCAGAAAGAGATCTGGGGGTGCTGGTCCACATCAGGCTCAGTACGAGTCAGCAGCATGCCCTGGCAGCCAAGAGAGCAAACCGCATCCTGGGGTCCATCAAACACAGCATCACCAGCCAGTCAAAAGAGCCAATTGTCCCACTGGTACTCAGCGTTGGTGCGGCCCCACCTTGAGTGCTGCGTGCGGTTCTGGGCCCCACCATTTAAGAAGGTTGGGAAGGTCCTTCAATGTGTCCAGAAGAGAACAACAAAGCTGGTGAAAGGGCTGGAAGGAATGTCCTGTGAGGAGCAGCTAAGGACTTTGGGTTTGTCTAGTTTGGAGAAAAGGAAGCCGAGGGACAACCTCATTGCTCTCTACAGCGTCCTGAGGAGGGGAAGTGGAGAGGGAGGTGCTGAGTTCTTCTCCCTGTATCAGGTGGTAGGACGTGTGGGAATGGTCCAAAGCTGCACTAGGGGAGGTTCAGATTGGACATTAGGAAGCATTTCTTTACCGAGAGGACAGTCAAACACTGGAACAGGTTTCCTAGAGAGGTAGTCGATGCCCCAAGCCTGTCAGTGTTCAAGAGGCATTTGGACAATGCCCTTAACGACATGCTTTAACTTCTGGTCAGCCCCAAATTGGTCAGGCAGTTGGACTACATGATCATTCCAGCTCCCTTCCAACTGAAATACTTTCTTCTATTCAAATGCCATTCAATCACAAAATAGAAATATCATAGCAGCATAAGAATCCACCAGAGCAGCCCCTTGAGCACCTGCCACCATCAGAAACCTATAGAGAATGGGAGGGATGGGGCGTGCAGGAGCAGTACTGCCCTGCAAGGCTTGTGACCTCTGCCCTTGTACAACCTCCTGTGTCTTCTCTAAACCTCACCCTGCTTATAGACAAGGACTTCAGTAACATCCTCACCCATTTAATTGTCTAAGTGTAATAAACTCCAACTGCAGGAGAGAGGGTCTGACTCCAAGTCTACACACATTCCTTTAGAGAACCTGTCAGCTCTTACACGGCTTAGCTTTGGTCAACAGGACACAGATCTCTGCCTGCCTGATGCTGCTCATGTACCCTAGAAACTCAGCATACATATAATAGGTTTTATACTTTGCTCATGCCCTTACTACCCTTGAGGCTACCAGTGTACGTGAAGTCCCACACACACATGCAATTTTGTAGTGCAGGTGCACTACAAAACAGGTGACTGCTCACAATTCAGGCAGGTTTATACCAGTAGCTTTAAATCCTTTGAATGGAAAGGAATCTTAAAGAGTTACCTTACATGGTGAATTTCAGAAAACAACCACGAAAACACTTAAAAATAGCCCAAGTGTTTGTGATTTACTAAGACTATTGACCTGTCAATGACATGTTGCCAAAGCTTGGCAGCAGGTTGATCAGGGTGGTTAATGTGGGGAGAGAAAGCTGCCTTCTGTATTTCCCTGTGCTATTGTTTATAACACTGCAGCCAACCAACACCGCAGCCAAGCCTCAGTAGTATTTTCATAAAACAAAGGAAATACACTCTCTACCTCCAAAAGCATACAATGCTTCCCCTTTGTTGTTTCGTATCTTTAGTGATTTTCCTGATCTTATTTTGCTTTGAGGGTAACTTATGTACTTCTGGTACCACCTGCTACACATATTTAACCTCCGAGATAAACAACATTTGAGTAATAAGTTACTTTGTGTAGGTAACACCCAAGGCCTGCTTAGTGCTGGTAATTAGAGTCACATCACTGAAGGGAAGTAGTTGGTCCAAGCTCTGCAGGCAGCAAAGCCTATTGATTGCAACATCTTCATAGTTCTTATGACGTACTGTGTGGATTCACTCATGCAAAGCTCAGATGAACGCAGTTTTCTGAAGGTCAATCCAACTTTAAACAGAAAACAGGAATAACCAAAGTCCAGCCTGTAATATAATATTTGTTAATTCATAATTTACCTATGTGAATTTTGACAGCTGATTAAAGCTAGAAGGTAGTTTTGATTATTACTGGCAACTTGGATGTAGTGTCATATAGAAGTTAATTCTTAATAACTTGTAATGACTGTATGTCTAAAAGAAACAATATGCTTCCATAGCCTTCCTTTCAAGTGCTCCTTTCAGGACTGAGGCCTAATAACAGGTTTCTGTAATAAGACAGCATGATTTCTTAGCCACCATTTTCAATAAATTGCCACCATAACTAATACTGTTCCAGTGAAAATTCAAGAGGTGTAAAGGATCGTCATGACTGGTAACAACCTCAGTACCCACTTGAAATTAAAATGACATAATAAGTATTTAAAGGATAGGAAGGTGCTGATATTTATAGTTCATATCTCATGAAATCTTACAAAACTTAAAAGACTTCTGGTTTTCTGCTGAGAAAAAGCTGAAACACTGAGAGTGACATGCAATCTTAAAAGATAAAACATGCGGACAACAATTTAACCATGGAAGGGCACTGAGAGATTGCTTGTTATTAAATCAAGGCTGCAGCAGGTGTTCCCTGAATATTTAATACTCAGAGTAAAAACAGCAGTAAGAAATCTGCATCTTGGAAAAATTTTGCTTAAGAAATAACAAAAGGTAAGCCAAAATGTGGTCTATGCAACTTGAAGAGGAACAGAACTTAAGCTGCCAGAGAGAGGTAAAGCTAAAGTAACAGGGGTATCACAGGACTGAATTGACCTCACAGTCCATGAATAGTATGGAGAACAAAAGTCTTGCACATTCATTAACACTTCACCAGCACACCACCACTGAGAGTAACGGTCCTGTATATAGATCCAAAGGGCCACTGAGTCCATCCCCTGTGCCCAGGGGATTCACTTTACTTGTGTAAAGTAAGCGCACATTGGCATAACCTGCTCCAAAAGGTGTCCGTGCTGCAGACTGCAGACATCCCCCAGGACCTCGCTCCTTACTATTCAAGGGTCCTCTATCCCCATCCCCTAGTCTGACCTGAATCTCCATTTCGCTGGTGACCATTCAGCACCCCTTACCGTGCCAATAGTGGGTATGGTGGACAGGTACCCTCCCCTTCTCCACAACAGCCTTGCGCAGACACCATGTCTGACTGACCCTGTCTAACTCCTTCACTCCCTCTTAGTTACCCCTGTAGCAAGGACAGCACCAACAATGTCACTTGTACTCACTGGCAACCCTGGAAAGGAAACTCGGGTTTTTTGCCCCCCCCCCTTTTTTTTTTTTATTATTATTTTTTTTTCGAATCTACTTAATACCTTTCCCATTGAAATATCTACAGTAATCCATCATCACTTGGGGTTCATTTGGATCAGCTTTCTATTACTGCATCTGCCACACAGGGGAGGAAGGTAGAAGTTTGCCTGTTCGTTATCAGACTTGCTATTTAAAAATTCTCAAATATGCCGTGTCAGACGCACCATATTTACATACATGTAATGCAGACAGTGTACAAGAGGACCTGAGCCCACACAAGCCTATGGAGCAGCATACTGGGCATCAAGACATTCATGCATGTAGATATACCAAAGAATACATGTAGCCCTACCTAACCAGCCAAATATTCACCAGATGAGACGAACGTATATTTACTGTGCTGGTGACAGAACAAGATTTTCTTGCCTCAGCTATGCTGCATTCTGTGCCATTACCTCTGGAGAGAGCATTTTCAATTAAAGTAAACTCAGCCTGAGTGAAATCAAGTCACAACAAACTATTGCTACACCATTTTAACACAACAGCAAACTAATAAAAAGCTGTGAGTGCAATTTAAACAAAATGCAGCTGAATTAAAACATCGAAAAATGCTTGCTCTGGCCAAATATTCTCTAAGAAAATATTTTAAAATCCCAGTAAAATTAATGCTCACAGATTTTCCATATGAGTAAGAGCCTAGTTCTCATATTCTAAAGGGTTGTTCACATAGTTTTTTGGGTTTATTTTTATTCTCTTTGCAGTGTCACAATAGCTCTCCAAATGAGCAACAGGCCCTGATATTTTGGAAACCATTACATAGCTTAAAACCCATCACATGCTGCTGTACCTCCTAGGTCATAAAAATTAAGAGGTAAATCCAGGCAAAGGAATTATTTTGAAGCTGAAGGGAATTAGGGGATTACCACAGTAAGGCACCTGCTGGGCTTGCAGTGTCCTTGAAGGGCTGTGTAGCCTATATTTTCCTGGGGACTGAGAGGAAGGGAGGCTTTTCAACACAGCTCTGTTTCAACCGAGGAGTGTGCCTTGGAGACGGTACCCATTTTGCCAAACAGCACTTCCCTGATGTGTCAGGCAGCAGAGCCGCCAGCTCCAGCAGCGCCTGCATTGGGTCATAGCAGTCGCCTTCAATACTTCTAGAAACTCGATGTTTCCAGTTTTATTTCCACGCCAACCCTATTCAATACCGCAGTGTTTCCCAGACTGCTGCTACGTAACCTGTGTGTGAAGGAAAGGGAACATTTACCTGTCCTGAAAAGCTGAAAAATATCAAACTTTCTTCAAATAAAATCCTTCTAAAACAAGGGGAGTTAGAAGCCAATGTCATCTTAACTTCCACAGCCCATTGTAACATCAGTGTAAGTATTAAGAGCTGAATATCTCCGATTCAAGCATTATCTAATTGCTTTCATTCAGAGCATGCACGTTTCCTCTCTGTGAAGTTTGCTGGTACAAAGAACTCTATTCTAGTAATTACTGTGCAGAAGCAAGTTTAAGGTAGAAATAAGTAAACAAACGACAATAAAATCTGTTTGTATCGCCAAGTGTTCATACAATTCTAGTTAAAATAACCATTATTGTGCAGGTTCTCCCCTGCAGTCCAGACGGATATTCCTATAAAAAGAAACACAAACACCATACGAGCAACTAACTGATCCCATAACATCCAGTTGGCTGTACAATGTGAAGCTCGCTCTCTGCTAGGCATGTCTACAGTATTATCCAACAACAGAACATTTAAAATAAGCAGCAATGCAAAATTTTCAGAACTGAAGCAAAAATTTTAACTATTTCCTTTGTTCTTCAGCTTTATACCTGAACTATTTTTAACGATGACTTTCCTCTTACAAGCATGCAGAATTAACAACAGTGAACAAAGTAAAGTTTGATTCAAATGTGAAATACAAGCTATAAAACAGATCTGCCAGCAGCACCTTCCATCCAAGCCTTTTCTCAAGCAGCTTTAGCGCAAGTTTGGATTTTACAGGAAAAAATCTGTTAATAGAGTACCTGTCTAGAAGGAACAGCAGGGGAAGCTGAACTGACAGATGATGGAGAAGAGGCAGCAGCTGAATCATGAGGTGGAGGGCAAGAGGGAGTTGGGGGCTGAGAATGGGAAAAGCCTTTAGTAGGTAGCTTATTCTGTGTAGAGCAGAAAGAGGAGAGTTAACCAAGAGACAGTGACATTAGCACAGGTTAAGATAAAAATTTCACAGTCATGCATCTAAAAAAATAGAAAGATAGTAACTACAATTCTGCTCTTTTCCCTATTTCTGCACAGTGAGGAGCCATGGAAATCATCACGGCAAAACCTTCACAGCGAATGATATTATTGTACTCAGTTTTCTTATAAAAAAATATTTACAGCAGGCAGTAAGGTAAGACAGTGCTGGGAGAAAGCATAACGAAACATAAGAAATTCCATATTGCACTAAGAGCTACTGCTTGCTAATTCATTAGAAACTGTGAGCTACCAGTGTATACTTAAGCACAAGACGTGGTTTATTCTAACACATTTGTCTTGTGCTAAAGTACTCCGACTAACTTTATGATTTAGATTGTGTTTTACCTCAATTAAATTATGCAATAACATTTAAACAAAACTTTTCACCAGTTTCAGTGGAACCTACGTTACGGTTTAGATCCACCCAGGATGAAAGGAAAGTCAAAAACAAAACCACTGCAATTTTTTCCCCCCATGAATTCTGATGTGTCCTCTAACTCGGCACTTCTTCAGATGCAAAACCTAATATTCACCTTTGGCAGCTCCATGTATCCAAACATTGAGGCAAGATGTGCTGCTTTCTCTTTAATGTTCTTTTTATGGAATTCCCTATTCGCTATGGTCTGAGCTCTTTTCTGCAATAAGAGCCAGGAAAGGAAAGCCAAGAAAAGAAAGAGAGAGAGATTTCAGTTAATGTCACATACATCATCAGAATACAGCAAGTTTGTAGAAAGACTTTTTATTGTCTTAGTATAACCTAAAGTCAACAGAGAAAAAGCCAGCATATCCAGGGAAAATACAGTATACAGATTAGCATAGGCAGTTAAGAGACAGAAAGGAAAAGAAATTGCTTGTCACCTGTTTCATTTTTTCCTCCAGGTGCTGAAGACGCTCAAGCACTCCAGAAAGTACAAATGCAGCAGAACAGGCAGATGCGAGATTTTCAGAGGTTTCTGACAGACTGGACTGGGTATCTGGTTTTTGTATAGTCTTTGCTCTCCTGGCCATACGATCAGAACCATTTAAAGACTGTTTGGGTTCCCTGACCTCGTGTTCACTCCTAGCTACCACCTGAAACTGGGAAACACTTGAAGTGAAAAAAAAATCTGCTTTCTGCACTACCATGCAGTATATGCAGCTTTTAAGGATGCTTCCGAAAGCGCAGCACAGTCATGCACATAACTAGAAATAAAATGTTCACACATCACTCTTTGCACACTATCTACTGCATCTCTGGTGCTTGTGTCCATGCACTGAAGTAACTCGGTCCTACATAACTTATGCAGGTCTTGACATCCTTCTCTAGGTTTGTGTCAGTTTTTATGAATAACCCCAGATAGTATCAATGCAGAAGAACGCAACACGACATCTCCTTCTAGGGTTTTTAGCAAAGGTTTTGGTTTGGGTTTTTTTTAGTATCACATCTGCCTGAAACCAAATTTACAATCAAATTGTAAGAATATCAAGTTCTTGGCATAACTCTAGATCTAGTCTGACCCAAGTCAAGCTATAATGTATTTCAGATTTAAGTCATTTTCCGAGGAGTTCAGAATAGGCCTTTGAACTTGAATCTTCATATAAAATAGGTTTTGTAAATGAAACATTTGAACCAGCCCAGCTTTATCAAATTCAGTCTTAAAAATCACCTTCCAAGCTGGTCTTTTCATGACAGTTTACTCCAACCTATCTGTCCAATTTAAATAAATACACAAGCTTTCCAAATTTTTCAGAATTCAAATTAAAAACCCTAATGCCAATCAACTTCAGTATGCTCCTGATGTTTCAGGATAGCACACCTGCCTTTAAAACAACTATTCTCAACCGGTTTATGAATCTGCATTTTTTATCAAGCTGATCTGCAGATTTCCACATGCAATGCAGATCTCATTTCACTGCAGACTACTCTTGAAATGCCACTACAGGATATTTACTTCCATTTAAAACTCTAATGTAAAGTGAATGTCAGTATTATTTGATATGAGATTGCTTTCATTGGAAGTACTATGAGAAAAATTTAGACAATGTATTCGAAAACTTTGCCCCATGTATATGATGCTGCAAAAGTGTTTTCACCAGAAATTCTTATCAAACATTCTGCTTAAAGAAATAAAAAACCCTGGACATTGATATCAGGTTTTCAATGCTCAAGCTTTTATCTTGGACATTTTTGCCAGGTTTCTCAGGGTGGAAAACTCTCTTTGCCTTATCGTTACAACAGCCCCAAGCATCGAGTACATGCACAGACAAATTTTAAGGTACTGCTGTAGTTTTCATGCATGTTAAACGTAGCTATATAATTATATTTATACAATTTGGAGTCTAGATGTGATAATACAGAAATCAACACCTATGCTTTCAGGGTTTTTTTTCACACAGTTACTAATTCTTCAAATAGTTTTTTCATCTGGTCAAGCAGGTGTAAAACAGCCTTCAGCTTTAATATATTTTTCACAATTCTCAGCTAAATATATCTGGTAACTGTGCAGATTACATCCAAATATTGTTTTATACATTCTGTAGTTACACAATAACATTGAGTTCCCAGAAGTACAAGAAATGGTGTGTTTGTCAGGTGTTACCCATATGAGTTCCTACCTGCCTTTTTGGTTGAGGTGGAAGAAGACTTGGATCCTTAGGTTTAGCAAAGCGAGGATTAACAGGAGGCTCAGAAGAGAGCAGGGCTGGTCTATCTATTATCTCCTTGTAAAATGTTTTTAAAATTATAAAGGCAGAGTGGAAAAGAAAAGGAAGACAGTAAATAGGATTCAAAGATCTTTTAAGGCAGAAAGAAATAAAAGCTGCTTTTAAAGACATGTTACGGTGGGAGCTTACATGTTTTGCAGATTTTTGTAGCCTACCCATTTTATTAACCCCTTCTACCATCAAAGATATACTTAAAATTCAGCACATTCAGTATTCTTTAAAAGAGGTTATGATCAAAAGGTAATGTGTTGAGGCTTCCTTCAACATGGACAAGCAAACCTCTGCACACACATCACACGCAGAAAGCTCAGGGCATTGACAAGTAGCCAGGTAGAGTGCAAACAACAGTGGTTCACAGACTGAGAAAGTCACTTGACATCTATAAAGCCTACACTTCTGGAGGATTAAATATGTAAATAAACAAATGGATAAAAGCACAAAGAATTACGCAAGCCACCACCTTTGACAGAACCTTGACACCTTGTCATCCTTCCTTCCAGATCTTTTAAGTGGCAGATCCAAACTTAGCTGACTCAAATCATCTCACTGGCTAAAGTGTGATTTTGATCTTATCATCCCTACCTTGACAGCATGGGATTATTCTTAAAACACCACTAGTCACACTAACAACAAACCATGAAAATGCTGTGGAATGTACAAGTATATTCCATTATGCCTACTTTAGGAACAGAAACGGCAGCCGGACACATCTTGCAAAAGATCAGGTTCCCTTCTTATGTTTTCTGAATTTTCCATACAGAAATATTCCACTGGTTATGTAGTGCCCTTTATTCATAGAATAATGGGGGTGGGGGTGGGGGG
>VYZM01002846.1:142432-160437 GCA_013398915.1 Dromas ardeola
AGCCAGTTTAGACTTCCACACAAAGAAAAACTTCTACAGACTGGCTTACAAGGGATTTCTAGACACTGCAATTCCCCTACACTTTATTAATGTAATAGATTTAATTTGTATAAAGTATAGAAAAAGACAACCTACTTCAAACACACAACTGATCCATTTTTTCCCTTGAAAATCTGCATCAAGTTCACAACGGGAGACTACAGTTTAATTTCAGAGATTAGTTTTATGTTCATCTATGACCTACCTGCCTCCGAAAAATTGTATTTGGAGCATTCTCTTCAAACTTTGCCAACAGTTGAGTTGCCATTGATTTAACTTTGTTCTGGTTCATTCCTTCTCTGCCATCACTCTGTTCTTTCCCAGCATTTGTCCCTTGGCTTGAAAAGCCCGAAGCCTGCAAGGAAACAACAAACTATGTTTTTCCCAAGTTTACCTACGACACTCATGAAGAGAGAGAAAGAGATAAAATCCTAATCAGCAAAGGGTGAAAGGAAATACAGCCTACAATATATTAAAAATGACACTGTTTTGCATGCAAAAGTCAACAAAAAAAGTATTTTCCTTGGTCCCAGAGTACAGTAAAAAGTGAACATTAATTGGTAGCAGTGATGATAAAGCAGAGTCACAAAGGTAACTCATCAGAGAGGGGCTAGGAAACAAGCTGCAATGCAAACTCTTCAAACAAAAAATTGTTTAAATAATTGAGTTGGGAAAAGGGAAAGAAAACCCCAAACAATATCTTAAGCGTTCTTTGGCCAGAAAGAACACTAGTGCAATTTAGGTAATGCTCTCCTCCCTACCAAGTGATTTAAATAAATTTATCTCTTCTTCAGTGCACACCTCAGTAAATTCAAGGTTTTAAGGGGAGAGGCTTTTTGTTCCCACCAAGTACAAGAGGCCAAGCCCTGGCCCCCCAACTCCAGCTGCTCCCTCAACTCTGGTGCTCATATCAAGGAGCTGGATATGCGTGGACACCACTGAACACCCACCTCCTCGAAGACACCAAAAAGACCTTTTCGACGTCTTTTGTTAGTCTCGTTTTCTTCTGTTTTCCCTTCAACCTGAAATGGTAAAGCCAAAACAAGTTCTACAGATTACTGCAGCAGTTACCAGATTTACCCAAGCAGTTCCTCCCAGGATATTAACTTTCACAACCGGGCAAGCACAGGTGAGCAGTGCCAGCATGCAGTGGTCCTCATGGCACTGGCATGCCTCGTTAGGCCCCCCCAGCTCAGCGGGACTGTTCCTCACGTAAGGAGCCTGGTGGCCCTCGCGGCAGTTATCACATACATAAAAGCTGCCCTGTAGCCACCGACTGGGAGCTCTCGCTGGACTCTGATGGGTGAAAAATATATGCTTGTACACTTTGTTGAACATAGGCCCTACAATGTTGGTGTTCACCTTTTCCTCTTTCAGTACTGAATAGTTTATAGTTCATAAAGCACTAGCACATCCTTGAAGAAAAAGCCATTACAGCATCAATTATTCTGTGAATTTTAACCTAGATTACACTGGTTTCCAGACAAGTAACAAAATCCATAAACCTGTCACTCTTTCACTACAGCCTCCATATCCCTTTTAACCTAGATATCTGCACACAGGTCACGCATTCCCAGTGCAGACATAACTCCTTTTTTGGAGCAATTATTGTCTGCCTTAAAGGTCTGTCTCCCTTGTAGGGTTCCCTTCCCTGACTATGTCTTTACATTACAGTACTTAAGCAACCAAATTGCCTATTTTGTGCTCAAGCTATGCACATATTTAATTATTTTACTGAACTAGAGATTACACAAATAATACTTCATACCCAGTCTGCACAAATTTGCAAAATAGTCAATGCTTAAAAAATTGTATCAGTTATTAAATTCAGTCTTGAAGATTTGGAACAATGGATTTTTTTTGTCTGATAAATGTCATGCTAGGTTACACTTTATGAACAATAAACTACATTCCACTTATTTGCATTTGCCAATGCTATAACTTAGTGATTGCTCAGCCAACTTTAAAAAAAGAAAAAAGAATAAAGAGAGAAAGATCAAGGAATACAGGCTTCCTTTTAACATATACACTGTTTGTAATAAATCATTATGCAGTGAATAGAAGTAATCCCAAACAACTTCTGGGCAAACACCAAAAGAATCAGATGACAATATTTTGATTACTTTGTATGCTTTGGTGCATTGTCTTTCAAGCAGCAGCTCTCAGTAACCTAGCTTTACTCTACCTATAGTCATTAGTCTACCAAGGAGGAGTAAACAACATTACAGCACAATGTATTCTGCATAATAATCTGTACCACATAAAAGCAGAATTTGCCTAAGTGAGTGGAGCAAACAAGATGTTGCCTTTCAAAAATCTTACATAAAGGACTTTCATTAACATATTTACAAAGAAGTGAAAGACAAAGCAATTTAATTGCCTAGCAAAACTCCAAGAAAGAGGACTGTGCCCTTTATTGTGTAAACACCTCCATTCATTTATTAGTCTGGAGCACAGGAAATCTCAGTTCCTCTCCAGCCTGGCTGACACTCGTGGGAGAATGGAAAACATTATCCAGCCCAGCACACGCTGCCAGAACGGCTACTGCCACACCAGCTTCAGGCCCCCGCTTCCTGGGCTCTCACAACCTGCGCCCAGATAAGGGTCCCTCTTCCAGCCAAAGAAAAGGGCAAACTAGATGGTACGGAAAGTTTAGCAAGCAACACTCTGTAACCCAGCTGGCTTTTGACTCTGTGATTTGTGAGTGCACTCCTACAGTCATACCCAGATAATGCTCAGCACCGCTACTGCAGGGGAAAGAACCATAAAACTGAAGCCGCAGCCAAATTCATAACTCAAGCAATTGCTTTCCAAGGAGCTTCATTTCCCAGCTAGTTTCACGCAGATACGGCACTCACAAGTCTCCGTCCTAACCTGAGTACTGTGTTTCTTGCTTAGTTTCATGCCCCATCCGTGACAGGGCTGCAAAGCCTTAACAAAACAAGGTCTCGACAGTCCCGCTCCTCAAGCTGATTTGGAAAATATCACTTCCACTTCTCATTTCAAATAAGCCCCTGTGGTGTGAAGCCAAAGGGGCCCGTCAAGCAAATCACCTCATGCTTTCATGTAGTGCCAAGAACTATACCTCCTGTTATGACAGAAGGCTTATTTCATGACGGGAGGTTAGTCAGAGGGCTATACAGCTTAGTAATGGAAAGCTCTCCCCACTACTAAAAGTCTATTTACCTCTGCAAATAACTCACGGAAAAACAACAACATTGTGGTCACGAAAAAAAGTTTTTCTTCTAAAGAAGTCATCCACAAGAAAAAGTAATGTTTATTTTGCCTATTTGGTTTCTTGCTGCTCAGTTAGCTGGGAAACACGTCACTTGGTTTTGTGTATATGTGGGTGGCAGGGAAAAGTTATTTCCTAACAAGGATATATGAGGTTACTGGGAAATGGACTGTCCACAGTTTTTGAAAACGTGTTTGTGGATGGAAAATATTCAAGACATAAGCCAGTCTAGGAAATATCTGTAAATTCTGAAGTAATTCTTCAGGTAAAAAAAAGAAAATATAAGAAAAAAATTAAAAAGTCACATTTCTACCAAAACTGAGAAGATAAGATTGCAAAAGATTTAAAAAGCAATATATTAAAATATTGAGAAATGCAGTACATACATGTACATCTGAACTTTTATTAAGGTCACCGAATTCCAAAAGAAGTAGGAAATCTGTACTTTTGCAGGCAAAAATTTAGTCTCTGCATAGATATAAATGAAGCAATACAGTTAAGCATTAATGAGGTCTGTTTAAAACAGAAAAAAAAAAAAAGAAAAAACAAACACCAAAACGAAAGAAAGAGCTTGAGAATCATTGCAGTAGATACACAGTTTCTGGCTGGCCCAGGAAACTCAAAACCTGGAACAGTTTTGCAGTGAGCTGTGTTTCAGAAAATGCAGAAGTTACATTCATTTTGGTGGGGAGTACCTGCTGCTGTCTAACTTGCGCTGGTTAATCTGGACTTGAGACACTGGTGCCTCTGAGCCAGGTGGTGCAGACACTCCCCATTTAAATTGAAGTCATAATGAAGGTAGGCTTGGCCATGAAAGCAAAGCCCCTCCTCAAGGTCTCCTTTCAGAAGGGGAACAAGTTAATGAATAGGCAGAAGGTGAAACAGTTTATTACTGAATAATTTCAGTAGAGAAACTTTTAAATTAAATCATATAAAACTTTTGAAGTTATAATCCATTCAGAAACACACAGACAATACTGTCACTGCCCACAGTCCTATGACAGACAGTATTAACTCAGGTCTCCATAACCCTTCGAGGCCCTGGAGTCTTTAATGGCAACCTGTATTGGCATGGATATATTTCATACAGGGACACAAAGAGAGAGTGTCAATAAATTTTCATTAATAAGTGACTGAGAGACGAAAGTACATGGGTATGACTAAGACACCATTACCTCAGAGTCTTGCTAGTCAACCTGCCCACTGCTTGTCATCGTTGCAGGCTTTACGCACCTACAAGAGTTTGAAAGCTTCCCTCCAGAACCACGTCAGCACCCACAAACTGTTCAAATCACTGCTTTCATTAAAAAACAGCACTCCCTCCCAACCAATAACTAATCTAGCATACCAGTCATAATTTGAACTGCTATGTAATATTATGGCTGCATATTTAATTCCAGAAATACAGAACTACAGGACTATTTTTCTTAAAGGTAAAAATAGCCCAGAAAAATTCTGTGTTCCACACCTCAAAAAAAAAAAAGCCCAAAACCAAAGCCCCCCAAAATAAAAAAATTAGCACGTAGCATTGCACAAAACCTCCTAAAATCACCTTTTGAAAAAATTTCCAAAAACAAAACATAAAAGACAATACACATGGAGCCAAGATCTCAAATATTTCAAGTCGAAAGCTTGTAAACACACCAAATAAAACATCATCATCCTCCTCTCCCTTTTACCTACGCTGAAGAAGATTGACAAAGACAATGGATACGAATTCTCCCCAAGTACACCCAAATTCTCACTGTGATTCGAAATTTTGCATTTAGAGAGAATGTTTAACTGGGACTACTATTAATGCTTCAGGAATTTGACACTGACAATGCTTCAGTTTTATCCTTACAAACATCATGATTGAGTGTGCATGTGTGTATTAGCTTTATTTACTGGGAAATGCTTTAGTTTTTTAATATGCTCAAAAATCTCCTTCTACAGGTCTTTTAATAGTAGGATATATATATAAACCCCTTATTTCTGAGCCTGACAGCTTATTTTCATCTTTTTAGAAAAGAAAGATTTATAGGGAAAGTATTCCTTCTCAACTTACCTTTGGTACTCGCTTTCTTGGTAAGGTTAAATTGATATAATTATTGAAGATGAAGTTCGATGATTTTGATGAACAAAGATCATTATTTTCTCCATTTTGCTTGTCGCCAGCATCTGTTCAAAAAAACCTGCTTAGGATACTTATTCAGATTTCTTTGTTTTAAGTATTTTAACTAAGCCAGAACTTTCCAGTTGAATGCTGGTAGCAATTATATATAAGAAACCCAGGCAAATAAAAGTATATACATACAATGTAGGACTTTAAAAAAGGAAGAGAAACACCCAGGAATGGACATGCTGTATGCAGTCATCCTTACCAGAGAATCACTCTTAACGACCTGATACATGAACTTCATGATGTCAAGCAGCAGTTATCCAGCTGCTCCTGTTCTCTGAAACCACCAAGGACCCACAAAACCTTGGTCTTCAATCAAGTTTTTCCCCCTTTCCTTTTTTAAGCACAAGGTAACTATTGCAGACAGAAGCAGGCACGCTCACATGCCAGAATGGCTGAGCCGGGAAAGAGCTCGGCTCAAGAGCAGTGCTCATAAGCAGCCCGGATGAAGTGTTTCTGCTCCCCAGACTCGCAAGAATTAGGAGGAGACTGGGTTTGGCTTACCTACTGCCCGCAGAGGTGTGCCCCTGAACAGTTCGTAAAACTTGGAGAGGTACATGACCATGCTGAGCTTGTCGGGCTCCCCGGCTGACCCCACCTCCTTCCCCGTGGTCACAGGGGGGATCCCAAACTCCCGCTCAGCAACATCGAACGCTAGCTGGTTGTTTTTGACAACGTCCTCTTCGTTCAGAGCATCGAAGTCGCTGTGGGGACAACAGACTGGCATCACCGGTGGTTTGCTCTCTGCTCCCCTCCCTTGCCCGCCCCACACGCAGCGCTCCCTTGCCTGATGGAGAGGTGCAGAACTGCACCATGAATGAGGGCACAGGCAATTCACTGGGTCAAAGCTATGGAGTCTACACAATGCCAAAGGTAAGAGTCTCACAGGAAACCCGTTATTACAAATCCTGGCTTTGCCACAAATGTAATTTAAAAGCAATTTCATTGCACTGAATTTTGATTACTGGGTAGTCCCACGAAAAAGGATTCCCTTATTTATGAAGAAATGCAATTCATCCTCAGAAGTGCCAAGAAACCTTTTTCCGCCTCCAAATACAGCTGTGGTACTACAGATTTCACCTGTTAGCAATTGACTTCTTAGTTTCAATTAGTTCTATCAATCATCAATGCCAGGAGGCGTAAATTTAGGCTAGCATTTTATGAAACAAACACGTTATATGTGTGCACACACACGTGCACAGGCACTACCTTTCTTTTTAAGGTGTTACACACATAGTCTGAATGATGACCTCCTGTCTATGTCATAACTGGATTTAGCAGTGCACTAAATAAGTACATCACACATCTGGAACTGCGTTATCCATTCTCTAATCCATTTTCTACGGGACCTATTCTAAGACTCTGATCCCTTGAATGGCCTCCAAAATTCATGATTAAAATAAACATGTGAATAAATTACAAAGCTCCAGGCAGGGTAGTTTCTTTCTCCTCATAAGGGATGTGAGGTTTTGAACCCGCAACGAATTCCTCTCTCCCTCTGCCCCCCACCCACACACTCTGCCTATTTTTTCTGGTGCCAGGGGGCTGCCAGCAGCCCTCCACCCCAGCCCTGCCCGCAGGCAGCCCCCTCTCTTGCCTGCCCAGCTTTCATCTGGCCAAGCCTTCAGCACCCCTATTTAACACAAAAAAGCCAACAAGATCCAAACACAATGTTAATTAAACAGCAGGAGGTCTGTTAGCTCAGGAAGATGAATCTATCAACTTTCTAGAGAGAGGAGTGCTTAAAAGATGCTTTCCACAGACAGAAAAGATGACTTTGCTTTCTATACTCTCTCTCTCCCACTTATATCCACAAAACCACTCATAATTCCCATTTTTTTTCAACTAACCCAAGGCAAAACCAGTATCTTACTCTTACAATCTTAGCTCTTCCTCTGGCAAAGCCGTACAAACAAGCACCCTGAGTATTGCTCCTATTTTTTACAACTTCGCACGCCTCATAAAAGAGCTCAATCATTTCTTTCATTTATTCATGATAAAGGGAGGTTGACAATAATTCATTCGTGTCTCCTAAGTCTGTGTAGGAAGGCAAGAGAATGCACCCAAAAGAATGCATTTTGGGGACTGGTGGGAAGACAGAAGAATCAACCCACCACAGACTGCATCAAGCAGGACTAGTAACCCGGTGCCAGAAATTGCCAGTTCCTGACACCTGTCACACATCCACCCTTCTGTACCCAACTGAGGAACCCTACAAAATGTTCATACATAAGAAGTCAGGTCTTGTAGGGTTGAACCCCAGAAACACTATCAAAAGGAGAATGCTGGCTTACATTCAATCCCTAAAGCAGTTACTTTTCAAGGGCCAGCCCTTGCTGCATAGCCCACGTGCGAGGGCACTGCGCTCTTCTGGACAAAGAGTTGTGAAAAACCACCACCTCCTGTGCACCTCCATGGCCCAACGTTTCCCTACGTGACTGTCACAGCAACCACTACAACGCGCTGAGGATGGCCCATTTAAGGCTTATCCAGGTATTTCTGTAACTCATGACAATGCCATTATGGCTGTGGTTTTAAACACGCACTAAAAACCTGTCTCCAGGGACCTGGGAATGCAACTCTCACATTCTCCAAGCACTGCAATTTTCGTTTTAAATAGCCATGTGACTCCCACAAACATGATCATAAGTCATAAGGTTCAAAGCCTTCCTAGCTCTTTGAAAGCATATATATTTCATTTTAAATGGCATGCAAGGACATAAAAAAAAAACAAAGCAAAACCAACCCCACCCTCTTCATCCCCTGAATCTGGCAATGGTGTGCAACTCTTTGCAGAAACCAGCAATAGAAGGGGACTTTGAGTACCAGTGTTCTGGTTGGTCTTACACTATACTTTGGTAAATGTTTAATATATCCTACACTCAACAAGATCTACAGATGTCACTTACATGAGGTCAGGTCTGAAGCGATGGATAATTGCACACAACGCAAGGCCACTTTTCCAGGAGGTAGTCAGGTCTGTGACATTAACGTTACGGTACCCTTCTGTCTGTTTCTGACACCAGGTCAAAAGCTTGTTAGGTCGAATATCTGACTCTGCAGTTACAGTGGACAGCAAACATTTTGATCAGTTTTTGTATGTTCAGAAGGCTACAAATATTAAGCCACAGCAAACGTGAGATGTCACATACCATGTCTTGAGAGATTCACTGATCTTCTAATGGAGCTTATTCTTTCAAGAGGACATTGTTGTAACTCATTGGTAACATATAACTGTCTCACCTACAAGTAAAAGTGATTAGCAGGATAATGTTAGGAACGCTTGGAGAGAAAAAACAAGTTTTCTTTCTAGGTTAACTATATCAACAGGTGATTTTAAATTAAGGAGTCTCCTGAAGATTTTGCTTACGCATTACTTGCAGCCCTATTTCTTCTAGGCAAAAAGTGAACCACGATTTCACAAGCAAGCCTTTTAAGTACTGACCTGGTGAGGTCGAACACAGCTTGAGTTCAAGTTCGGATATCTTGTTCCCGGGTCAATGGTATACTGGTCAAAGTTCTTGTTAATATTTTCAGGGGTAGTCTGAGGCAAGAGTCGATAAATGCTCTCTCTTATAGAGAAAAGTGATGCAAGAGGTATTGATTAAAATAAATATGTATTATATAAAGAGTATTTTATTTTTTGCAGCTACCTGCATCTTATTTTGATTCTGCCAGGACAAGCGTTACGCTCTAAGTGCGGAATGCATCCATCCCATTTCTTATCCCTGTTTAGCAGGAGAAGGATGCCAGACAGAAAAAGGACAAGAAAAAGACAGACTCTTAGAACTTATGCCCATATTTTCCTGAGGCAGGAAGCAAGCAAGAAAAAAAAGAAAAAAAAAAGAGGAGGTTACATCATTCAGTCATCTGGTTTTGCTTTAACCTCCACCCAAGGAGTAACTTCTTTGCCACATAACAGCACTAAATCCCGTCATTCTGCAATTCCTATAACCACCACAGTCTTTTTTATTATGCTGTTCAATTTTCCATGTGGGACTATGCTGTGTTTGAGTCATCCCACAGGCTTCTATCTTCAAACTTCTCAAAGCACTGTACTTAGTAATACTTCTACTTACATTACCACAACGATGACTATTTCTATTATGTATCTGCCCCGAAACAGCCTGGGCAGCTGTAGCGGAGCAGGGCAGTTGCCATCAGGACCAAAGTCAGCAACTTGAACCATCAGACCATGGCAACACCAGGATCAGTGGTGCACTTAAGAGCAGATTTTTTGCTCTGGTCAAAAAGGCATTTGTCATAAGAGAAGCTTATGACGCAGCATGATAGCAATTCTCTTGTGGCATACATTTATCAGTCTAAATAAAGAGGGCATCAGGGCTACTAAGCTAAAAGGCAGAGTTAAAATCACAGGTACCAACTATGAAAGCTGTTAGTGTTAAAGTATTTATTTAGACTTGTTTCAGGATTTTTTTTTTTTCATTAAAAAACCAACATGCTGAAATGATTGGAGGGTTAGTCTTCTGCCACAAGGTATCTTTGGTTTGTTGCCTTAAGGATCACACTTAATTCCAGTCATTAGTGATTAGTAAATTTGTGATTAAAAACCCATGTCATGCACATTGCTGGATCTCTGTATCAGTGTGCAGGAACTTACAGAGCAATGTCCTGCTACTACTGTAAATTGTTCGGTAACCTGAAAGAATGGATAATTTCAACCCAGTGCCACTGCAGTGAAGCAGAGTATTTCTCCTGTTGGCATTCTGATATCCACTGCCTTCTACCAATACTGCAACTCTTTAAAACACTAGATATGATGGAGAAGACAAAAGCAGCACTCACCGCTCAGCAAGGATTTCTAATGGGGGTTTTCCTTGAGCCCAGCTCCGCACCATCCATGCTGTATCAAAAGCAGCTAAGAAACCTCTTGCACATCCAGTACCCATTGGCCAGAAGGGCTGTAAGAAGCATTTACATTTTAATTCCTTATATTTATTAAGTTCTTGTTACAAAAATAACTTGCAATGTGAATTTGGAGTCTAGGGTTTCATACTGTCTTAGAAACGTAGCCCAGAAAGAGTTAAAATATAACATAGCCAACTCGAAGTTTTTAGACATTTCTCTCCTCCAAGTCTTAGGTAATGAAAAAGACTGCTTTCACTTTTTCTTTTATTTAACTTCTATATTTAAAAATAAATTTCTTAACCTCAAAAGGTAAAGGCTGAGAAAAAAAAAAAAAAGATTCAATACTCAAGAATTAGTCAAGGAAAAAAAGATGCCTTCTCATCTCCTAATTTTGCTTTGGACTGATCTTTTCAAACACTTCAGGCTGTCAGCATGAGTTGACATAAATAATATTAGTTGCAACATACACTTTTCACTTCAGAAAAAGAACGTATTAAGGCAAAGAAGATGCAATAAAAATCAGGACCAAGTTTTTCTCTGTGATGGAAGTCAGGAAAATTATGCCATGCACCCAAGCCGAGGACACAGAGCTCTCAGTTTTCAGACAGAAATACAACTTGCATAAAGCAAAACAGGATCTCAGCCAGAGACTGCCAGCCAAGCATTAGTTATGACATAAACTATGGCATATAAAAAGACAACAGAAAAAAAAAATCTATTCCAAAGAAGGTACCATTCTTTCAGGACATGTAAGAGAAGACAGTTTGTTTTGGAGGGTAGGTTGAATGACTGGATTAAGGGGATTGGGGGGGTGGAGGGTGGGGAGGTGGGGCAAGCACAAATGACTACTTGGAAGACATTCCAAGATATACCTCAAGCAAACTGTCTCCAACAAGCGCCACCAGGAGCTGATGTCTGTGCCTCTCTCTCACTAGTGCAGCATTTTCTGATGCATACATGGAAGTAAAATCAAACATTGCTACATCTGGTTGCCCATAGTGATTAATTGCAAAATCCAAGGAAGGCAGCTGGTAATTGGTTGCAAAGTCAGCAGCTTCTCTGGCATAGGACAGCAAATTGCTCTGGTTCACATTTTCCCCGCAGAGGAGCAACTCAGTGTCAATATAGTCCTGCAAGGAGAGAAGTACATAGGATTAGATACTCCAACCATCCTCTCTGGGTCGGAGCGTTGCAGTCTCAGAGCATCAGAGTGGCAATCACACATCTCACAGCATAAACAACCAAGTGAGATTTGTCATCTCCTCCAAAAAGTTAACACATAAACACAGGTTACTGCACTGCCCCAAGCAGGAACTCTCTATGCCAACACTGAATAAGCAGCTTTATTTGCAATAGAAGATGATTGTGCCTCCCATTTCCTCGGTTATGTGTTAATTCTTTCATAACATTACTTCCCTCCCATCAAAAGATGTTATCATCATCACTGCAATGCTTTTTTGCATGTGTGCACCCCACATCTGAAACCACACGAGAGCAGAAATACCAATGTACCAATGACATAACATGCAGGTCTCAGCCTGAAGGTTTAATTTAGCATCTCAGTAACACCCCATTCAAACTTGGACCACAGAACCTTTTCTGTTGTTCTGGTTTGGGCTGGTTTGGTTTTTTTTTTGGCCAGTGCAGTGAAGGACCCTGCCTTTACAGGTCATCCTACTTAAAGCCAGTGATTATTAATAAGGCAGTTTCTATTTACAGGTTAATCGTGGATGAGACCCCCTAATCACAGGGATGATACCACAGAACCGCTATTAGCCCAGTTGTTTTAGACAGACTGGGTTCCCCCCCCCCCCCCTCCAGACCTGAGCAGGTCAGGAAAACAGCTCTGATGGGCAACAGCTGCTGCTCCTTTTCTCCAAACTCCCCACAGATCCCCTGGGACTGCCCCCACCTACAAACAGCAGCCCCTCAACCCCAGGGCCCACTTCCCACTCCCCCCCACAACTGCTGGGGGCTGCCACCTTTCCCCTCTCCTGCGCCCCCCCAAGTTAGGTATAGCCAGCTACTCTGCCCTGGGACCCTCATCCTCCAAAAGGGAAGGAAATCGTGGCATGGAGCTATGTAGTCCAAGTGGTCCCATCAGAAAGGCAAGAAGCCTTCTGATAGCTCCCCACAAGTACTTCCTTCGGGGAAATTATACTGGACTGTTTTGGCACTGTCTTACTTTGCAAGAAAAATTGACCTCTCTTGGGTTTCCGAGAAGAGAAATTTAAATGGTGCCAAAACACTTTCTAGTAACAAAAGAAAACAAACCCCTACATCTTACAGGAGGAAAAGGAAGGAAAAAAATATGCATATAAAAAAAGAAAAAGGCCTCGAAGTCCCAAGTACCTTTGAAAGTTCAGGCCATCACGTTTATAGCCTCCTTCTGTCATGTTTCACCCACTTTAGAGAATTTACAATTTAGCCTGGGGTAGGTTTTAATGCTTCCTTATTTGCCTGATAAAACTGGGCATTGCTGTGCTAAGTTCACCCTTAAATAAACGAGGTTTTAATTTTGTGGTGTGATGACCACATCACGTATTTCCAAGGTGAGTCAAGATCCCATTTCAGCCAGTTTCAGACATGACAAATTTAGGAAGTATTGTTTGCAGTTCTCTACAGAAACTTTGTGCTGACCGGAGGGAAGAACAAACAAACAAAAAAGGCAGAGTGAGATCTAAGTGATCTGAGCTTTGAGTGATCTAGTGAGTCTATAAACACCCTCTATAACATGCAAAAATATTTATGCAGATGTTCACACTTATTCTGTGCCAAGTAAATAAAACCGGGTTTTAGCACTTTTACATACATTAATAATCACTCCTTTGTCCAGAAGACTCTGCTTTTTTGCTGTCATCACAAAATAATGAGTGCTATCTTTATAGTAAACAATATTCTCCAGGTCAATTCCTGAAAAGAGATAATACATTTGTTATCAAGTACAGTGCACTGTCTGTGTCATTCACAACAACATGTCATCGATCCCCACAGGTGCGTTTCCTTCTTGGGATACATTCACTTTCCCATCTGGGATGAAGCATTAGTAGACAAGATGCTATAAAACAAAACAAGTGAGGAGATTGGCCTTATCCCACAAGAGTTTATCTCAGCATAATTTGAAGTTATCTAGCAACCTTTTAAGGAACAGCCAGTTATCTATAGCCTTAACAACTGGGTCGAATCAGGAGGTTCGGTTTCAATAATAATAACAATAATAGTAATAATAATATCATCAGCTGTAAATAAAGTATGGAATTGTTTGTACTGACAGTGGATACAACTATTCTGAAAGCCCTTTCCATAAAGATGTATTTCACAGTTTATATTTCAAGTATTTATGGCAGATTCCTGTCTAGTTCTTTTCAGTTTATCAGATGTACACATCAAAAAGCAAGAACAAACTCCTCCTAGAAGGGCAGAGCCTTTTTCACAGGATTTAAGCTGTTCAGTATGTGAACAGATACAAACAAAACAAACCATGTCTTAAGGGAAAACTCTGGGCACTGAAAGTGCTCTTCTAAATTTGTTCAACATAGCAGACATTTTTACAGTTGACAAAAATTTAAACATTAAAACAAGCTATGATGTGGCAACGCCCAAGCTGGGGGGAAAAAAAGAAAAAAAAATCTCACTGCACCATAAATGGACACCTCCATCTGCAAGATTCTGACATCAACAGCATTTTATCACTTGGGCTTTTTTGTACAATATATTTAAATTGATGTTAATAGGAATAGGAAGGTGGCCTGGCACATAAAGAGTTGCTCTACTGTCTCTTGTATTTGGTTGTGGAAAAAATGAGGATGCGCTCACCTGTTTCCTCTTTAAGGTCCTGGAAGAACTTCTGATTAAAGATGAACGCAACACCACTGATTTCTTCTACCTTGGCTTCTGCAGTTGTATTTCTGTTTATAAAATTGGCAGTGATAGCTATAGCCAGCTTTCCACGAAACTCCTTTCTCCTGAAACCTGATAAGCAAAGAAAAGAATTAAAAACACTGGAAACTTCGTATTGGACTTTCAGGGAGGGTCAGCTCAAGGCAGCTTGGTCTCTTTCCTACGTTTAGTCCCACACTTCAATCAACACACCATCAGCAGATTCCACCATTCCTCCAAAATTCTCTTGAATGCAAAGAGTCTTTTCTCCCCGCTTCCAGCTGCAAAACTGGAGCTGTATTGCATACAAGATAAAGTCTCACAAAAGAAAAAAAAAAATATAGATCTGGAGGGGAACTATGGGGAGAAGTTGAACATGGGAAGAAGTTAAGGACAAATGATGACTAAAGAAAAATAGATTGGAAATAGAGCAGATCAAATTTAATGGAGGGAAACATTTTTAACAGGCTAAATAGCAAATAAGATTTGCGCTATATGTGTAGTAAACAGCTTATGAAAAAACATGCAAGAGATCAGCAGTCAAAAATAGCGGAGAAAGATCTGAAAAACAGAAACCTCAATAACAGTGCCTAGGTGCCCATGCTACCAGCTAATGAGGTTTTCCAAAGATATCAGAGGTTGAAAAATATTCAGTGGCTTAACTGTTGTATTTCCAAGGCGGGCCTGACTGCGAAGTTACTTGCTCTCTTGCTCCATCCGCTCTTCCTCTTTTCACAAAAAAAGCCTGCTAAGCCACAATCTTGCAATCGCACACCTCTGAGCATTCCCCTTATCCGTAAGTAAATTCTGAAGTAGGACAGAGAGTCCTTGGAGTATTTTTAGCCAATTGCAGATGATTTTTCAGAGGATACATATATTTTCTAAGAATAAATAAATCAGCCATGAATTTTTGTCTCTATGCTTCTTGATACACTCTCATTATCTTATTGGGATAGATTTCATATGACAATACCAGCTTCTGTATGTTGATAATCTTCATCTTCAGCGCACCAAACATTCCCTTAGATCCTGGTACTACGATAACTGTTAACTTCTCAATAGAGTCTGCAGCTGAGGTACAAATAATTTCATTTTGCTGATATCTGACTATTTAAACAGTCCTTTATGGAGGATAGCCAGACAATAGCATGGGGAAATTTTTAATACAGCATTATAAGGAATTAACTGTAAGCATTTTTTAGTCGGCAGATATAAGAATAAGCAGACAAACTATGAAGCTAATAAAAGAAAGGAAATCGTGTACTTAGTGAACTCAAACTACATGGATATAATTAAAGCTATAAGGGGAATATATAATTAAGTAACAGGTTTGCTCATATGATACAGCTTAGCGAGCGTCTTGCTAAGGAGGACAGTTCAGGTGGTCTGACTTCTCAGCAGTGACTCAAGTTCAAGAAGCATTTCCCCGCCCCCCATCTTAGCGTTATTTATTATCTTTTGGTATCATTTCCAAAGTAACTGCTTCTGAAGTCACATCACCACTATAAAAGAGCGATACCTCTGATGCCTTCATTAAATAACTGGCAACGTTTTGGTCATTGGTTCAAACATGTAGTGCAAATTTACAGCACAATAGCAAAGACTATGCAATTCCTGACACATATCTTGTCAGCCTCCTTAAAGTTAAATCAACATATAATTACTTAACCTTGAAGCAAGCCCAATGGCATCACGATGCACTTTGTAGTCCATGTAGATACACAGTGCTGAAAATTAGTAATGACAGTAAATGTCTTTATTTTGAGCTACAACTTAACAATAAAAGAAGATACTACATAAAAAAAAAAAAAATAGTTTTCACACAGACTTCAGTGGATTGAAAGGTAGCTTGTTGCTTTGTGTTCTCCTCTGACTTTCAGGCCTTCCAAAATACCCTAAAGACCATTAATAAAGCTAAAAGAACTCATTCACCTACCTTCTAATGTGTTCCTGCGGCCATCTGCACCAATAATAACATCAAATTCATACTCTGACAAAGGGTGATCCACGGGGAGAAATTCAGCCCTCCAACCTATCTCTAAAAACACAAAGAATAATATTTATTCATTCTTCAGTAATACAACTGAGAAGTGATTTCAGAGTCTGAAGAAAGGGCATTAAGATAAATGGTCCATTTCTCATTTAAGTGGAGCTGAATTCTGCCTTGGTGTGATGGAGAGAAGTTCCATTGCAGTCAAAGTTACGTTCAGGCAGTATTAGCAAAGTGTCAAGCTCATAAACTGACAATAAAAAAAACCCAAAAAACGAAGCCTTCATTTGGATAACTTAATGCACTAAACTTCCTCTCAGACCCGTATCACAAGAATATGCTTAAGCACTTCATTCTCTCAGAAATAGCCCCACAGTGACCTTATCAGGACACATGGTTACAGCAAGGAAGGGCTGGGTATTAAAGGAAGAAACACAGCAGTCCATCGTCTATACTTTCAATTGTCTTCTAAACAGAAATTAAATGGAAGCATACTCACAAAGCAAAATTTAAGTTTTGCATTAACACAAAGCTGATTATGTGAAAGTGTTCGTATTGTCCATATTTAAAAATTATATATGCTTTAACTACTTAAAACAATATATTTATTCCACTGTCACTATATGACCATTTAAAGAGAGACAGCACAGTATTTTAATTAAAGTAAAATTTTAAAATATTCTATTCCTACTACACCCTAAATACTAATCTTAAAAAAAAATAGGAAAAAAAAAAAGAATGAGAAATCTTTCTCTATTTTGTTTAAAAAACTTGCATAAGATGACTGATAAGACTTTGTGTGCCAGTGGGAGTTATATCAAATGTGAAAGCAAAATGAGGCCCAGGGAGCTTAATCCATCCTCAATATTTACATTATCAATCAAAAATTGTTTTTGCAAGAAGATACCAAAAAGCCACACCAGACTCCCTACAAAGCCTCAAACACATGCCAGAAGGCATAGTGCAAAACCTCAACTTCTCAGACTGGGTCGTATTTAAAGAATTATCAGTGCTTTATCGCAATGATACTTACCATCCCTACAACTGCATACAGCAAACCTAGCTGAATAAGAAGGGCAAAAAGCTCCCATTTTTTTAAACCAAATTCAACTGCCTTGAATGATTTCACATAATGCCTGACATAAAAAGAAGTTACTGTGAACAGAACTACATTATGATAAACAATACTTTGGTTTTCTTGATCTTCAGGAGGTTCCAGGACTTTCACGAATTCTAGATTCACATGGATTTCAACTCCTAGTATAAGTGCAACTTTGAAGAGGATAAGTTGAAGTTGTCGAATACCTGTAGACAGCAAGTAACAAAGACGTATTTAATATGTAAGTAATCACAGCTGCTACCAGCATGCCATTCAACTGATACTAATTGTTAACATAAGCATGCAGTGTTATTATTTCCCATACTGTGATGAATGCAAATGTAGCAACCACCACAGGATGTTGTTCTCTTCCAGCTCATTTTCCTCTACCTACCTCATAGGTAATAAAACTCATTTCAGTAAGTTTCTTAGAATACTTTTTTAGAGCTTTCCTTCTTAGCCGATCCTTTACCTATCATTAACCAAGTATGCTGACGATTTTGGGATAGAAAATTTTACAGCATATTTCCCTGTGAGATATCCCACTGTTGCATATTTTCTCATTAGATTAAGGGTTGTGTCTACCTTCAACATACTAGAGTGAATATCAATATTCTTGATACTTCGTAAGAAAAGCCTGTTGTTTAACAAATGCAGACTAACAAAAAAGCTGCTCCATAAGACTGTCAATTTGTTCAAATGCCATCTTGCAATTACACCATTATTTTTCCTT
>VYZM01002846.1:160521-204736 GCA_013398915.1 Dromas ardeola
GGGTGTGTGGGGGTGTGTGTGACACACTTGCGCATGTTTAAAGAAGATGAGCTTTCTGCCAAATCAAGAAAGTCTCCATTAATCTTCTGACCTCAGTACACCTCTTATCAGAACAGTGCTCATGCCCTCAGATACTTACTGATGTGATCAATAGATCCTCCACAGAATTTTCCATAAAATTTCTTTGCTCCAAGTCCCCGGAGGTCATGGATTGTAAATGGCCAGAGATGCAACACATTGTTTCTTGAAAAAGTGTCCCTCTTCTCTACGACGACGACTTTGGCTCCCAGGAAGGCAAGTTCTATGGCAGTCCGCAAGCCACATGGGCCACCTCCAATAATTAAACACTATCAGAGAAAAGGAGGAGTCTTACTTTTGCATTGACTTCCACGCGGTTTCTAACTTACTCTATTGGTATGACTTGGTATTCAACTGGACTTGAGAGTGTATTCGAATAATCTATTTAAATCAATAAACATTCAAATTTTGTTCGTGTGTGGTGTTCTGTCAATTTATACAAGAGGATAAACGGTGCTCCGTGCAGACATAAAAGCATCTGATAAAAAGATGCAACAGAAGAAAAGAGCAAAAAGCCAAGCACTTTTGAGCATCTGCTTGTACATTTCTAACTTGCATTTAGTGTTTCAAAAGTGCTTGCAGTAAACAGGATTACAGCTGCATAAAAGGGAGGGGAAAGGAAATAAGTAGCCTTGGTGTAGGCTTTTTTTGTTTTAAAGAGGAAATCAGTGTACATTTGCTAGACTTGTTTGACAAATCTATGATAAGCCAGTAGTCTCACAGTATTAGTTACTCTCTTTCAAGCGAGGGCGTATCCCGAATATAACAGCTTAGTTCACCGACTGCTGTAAAGCAGGGCATGTCAAGGATAAGTCAGGAGACTCGTCCTACTTCACCAGAGCTGGGAAACTCAGCCTGTCCTATTCAGTTTCACCCAATAGTCAACACCCTCACATTCAGGACAATCACATTTTAGGAGCTTAAATCTAAGTTTGGGCATCCTCAGAAGAACCGCTTCAGAAATGATTACAGAGAGTTCTTGCCCGAATTTCAGTTGACAGCTGTAAGTTTTCACAGACTAACAAGCAAAGGATTTCCAGAAAGCAAACTAATTAAAACTCAAACATATCTAATGCTTACATTTTCCCAACTGATTACTAAAATCCGATTGGAAACAGTCTTATAGCTGGACAACGTTGCTGCTCCATATCTCCCCCCGAAACCCACCGCACTCCCCCAAACCCCACACAGACTTCCCAAAATCTGTGCCACCAGCTGGAGTGCGGGGCTGGGGCAGGGATAGCGGCGGTGGGCCCGAGTGGAGGGGAGAGCTCCGGCTGCGAGGCCGAGCTCTGCCGCATTGCAAATCCAAACCCATTATCTCACAGGCCAGACATGCTCCTGTGCGTCCCGCACACATAGCCAGACAGTGATTACAGTTTCAAAGCAAGAACGGGCTGTATCTGGAGGCTCGTTGGATACGAATCTGGTTCCCATTACATTTCAATTTCATGAAAGAGAGTCATTTATTTGTTTTGGTTTGTTCGTCATTTGTTTTCAAATGTAACAACTTAAGCAAAAATTATTGGGGCTGACTTTTGTCCATGACTTTTGCCCAACCCAATTGTAAAAGTGCAAAAAATTCTTTTAAATTGAATAAATAATTCAAATAAATTCCCACTGAAAGAAGAGGTCCTGTGAGGTGCTTTTGCTTTGCTTTAGGCAAGTGTTTTGTTAACTAAAGTTAAAGTTAGGTTGTTGCATTAGCCGCTTGGCTTTCTTCCTCTTAAAAGAACATATTTAATTCATAATTTCAGAAGAACACTCCTCACTGCATGCTAAATATTAAAAAAACATCAACAGATGTAATTATATAAAGGAAGAAAATAGAGTGCAGATGTTATCCCGAGTGAAGAGGATCACTGGTGGGGTCTGGGTCAGCTCTTCTCTGCACATGCTTGTTGTGATGGGATCTCTGAGCTCTGACAAGTGAGTGACTGCCTTCACAGCTACATAGTTTTCCAGTAATGTTTAGCAAGCAGTTATAAAACATTTTACAAATAAAGACCATACATGGTTTGATAAGGTGGGGTTGTTTCTTTGGCTAACAAACTGCATTATATATAAATAAATGCGACTTTTAAAAAAAGCAGTCTTTTGAGATTTAGTCATAGTGGATCCTGCCAAGTAATAAAACCCACACAGAAAACACTGTTAGCTCCTCCTGGTGCTTTGCAATACAGTACGTTACAATTTTAAGGAGGATTCTGCCCTCTCCCCTCTTCCTATCACCATTGACAAAATATCTTCCTAATTGCCTAGAGACACCGTGAAAAATGGTTGTATATTTGCCATCATCCATGGTTACCTTCCATAAACATACTTATCTATGTCTCAGAACTATTTGTTCTTTGATTTATTAAGGACGTTTCCTGCTCGTGTAGAGCTTACTTTTGGCACTTTGTCATCTTTTTTTGAAATTTTGGGGGTCAAAACCAGCACAAAACCCTTGCAAAGGTAATTCTTACTGTGTTTACATTCCTACCTTTATTAAGTAAGGAAAAAGACCATACCACTGTCCTGTCCCTGCCCTCCCTCCCCAGCTCTCTGCTTGCAAACAAATTCACAGGAGAAACCTTCTTGTAGCCAGCCTAGAACAAATCTTGGATGGCTTCCTCTTTTCACCTCCTGTTACCCCAGTCTCCTGGCTCATCACGGCCTGCTTTTGAAATTTATTTCTTGCAATTTAACACAGATCGTGACAACTGACATCACATAAGGAAGTCTCGAATGAACAATCTTGAAATGCAACAAACAGGGTTGGACAAATGCCAACGGTTTCTTGACATCCACATCGCCACTCACAGCTCAACTGTCTTTTAATGGTGCCAGATCATCTCCTGAAAAGGTAAAGGGTAACTTGACTTTTCAAAGCATTTTCTGCAAATTATTCAAAGTAACAGTTGCTGAAGAGGACTGACAAGGAACTTTTACATATTTCTTGTTCAGGCTGGAAATGAAGGGAGAAAGACTTGTATAGATTACAGAGCAGCTTATCCAACAGTAAGATCATTACTAGACTTCTGTGACCTGCCTGAAGAATCAGTATCACTCTAGATGTTATATCCTGTTTTACTACTGAGAGTATACCATGTTAGTGCAAGATAGCAATACTGACAGAAGGCATTTTTTCAGTGAAAACCTCATAGTATAAAAAGGCTGATCTTCTGCCTGCAAATGTATGTAAATATTTCCTATCAAATGACAAGCTTCATTAAATTTAATACGCTCCCTAAGAACAGCACCTATGTCACAACAAGACAGGAGCAGGCAAAAGTACAGAAAGAACACACGAGGATGGAGAAAACAACACAGTTATGCATTCATGTGGCAGATTAAAGCATGTGATTTTAAAATGCCAGGTTTCCTCCTTTATCCTTTATGACAATAATTTGTCTTTGCACATGTTTCATCCAAAGATCTTATAAATGCTTAAAATATTGAGCATACATCCTCTAGAAGAGGAAATTCACACACTGAGAAAGGGAGCCGGGATGACAACTCTGACCAGGCCGTTCCCATACCCTGGTCCTCACCGCAGCCCAGCGCTGCGCCCACGAGTCATCCCCACCCCCCAACCCAGGGGACAAGAGCCGCGCATCACCAACACCCTGCAAACACCCAGACAGCGGCTTGTCCTGCACAGGCACACCTGCACTCCATCACCTCGTCAACAACGGGATCACATAAGGGTACGTACGTCGCATTTCCTGCGCCAAACTCCAGCTACACAGTGCTGAAGAGACTGCCCACAAACACCAAGTTCTACAAGCAACAGTCACCACAAGTACTATTCATGAGAACTTTATGTGAGCTAAATTCATCTACTCTTCTTGCAGATACACTGGATATGAATGATACTAATTACTGATTATGATAAATGCAACAATGAAAATTTTACACTTAACAATACAAATTATCATAAGTAAATGGACATGCTGGTTTGACTTAAACTTCCGTGAGCGCATTTTTAGAATACCACTTACAAAAGTCCCATTGAAGAGGACCAATGCAAGTTTACAGGTCAGTAATAGTTGCCTAGTAACAAACTTAGGACTATTTCAATTTAAAGTTATAAATATTAAGTAAAGCATGGAAATTTTTGAACTTCAAAATAAAACACTAATAAACTCATGCATATTTTATAGAAGTTGTCTGCTTAAGCTGCTGAGTAAATACTATGTTTCTACAGTACTGTTAAGAAGTACTGTACTTTACCCTCAAAGATAATTATTTGTTTCTGTATAAATCGCGTCCCACACTATAACTAAGCACACGACTCATTGCATTATTTATCTTCAGACTGAAATAAAGCAGAAGCTTCGTGTGTTTTTTCCCCTGGTACAATTAAAAGATATCAGAAAGTTTCACTTGTAATAATATAAACATACACAGCATTCGGTAAGTCTCATAAGCTTGATTCTACTGAAAGGTCGATCTGACTGTAAGAGATGCTACTTTCTCTCGATTAGTATGTTTAAGAATGGTAGTGCCTTGAAAATCTCCAGAAAATGTTTCTACAATGAATAAGAGCACTTCGTGCTGAGCTAAATGGCAGCACAAGTTACTGCTCCAAAAGCAGAAGGACATCTGTGCCAGGCGCAGGTTTTCGATATGATCTCCTGTATATAACGTACAAATATATGACTTACAAAATAGAAGAAGAAAGGCAGAGAGGGATGTGAAGTAGGGGCTTCTTGCAACCCCTCCCATCCCCTACTATTAAATCGTCAGCCTGTGAATCCAGTCACCTGTATCCCATTCTGGAAAAAACATATGCAGTTTAACAGCTGAGAATTTGCAGAATGCCTCCGTTGGTTTTCACACAGTAAAGTAAGCTTACAGAAACAACTGAGGTTTTGAGAGAAGGGAGGGAGTGAGCAAGAATACTGTCACGATGTCTAACAAAAACCAAAATAGCACTCCAAAATGACCTAGTCACAAAAATCTCATCCACTTTAATAACTGAAAGGCAGAATCTGCTCACTGACCTTGAAAAATGTAAAAAAAAATAAAGTGTTAGCTCTCAGCATCTACATGCTCACAGTCAAGGAATCCACCAGTTGGTAGTAGTGTGTGGGTGGGGGATGCAACCAAACAGCACCTCTTTGCACAGTTAAGAACAGATAAATCTTCTTCTAGCTCAATGCATTACACTGTTATTGTCCAACTCTAAATCCCTCTCTCCTCTCCTGTCCAGGTGTCATGGTTTGGGCCCAACCATTAAATTAGACCTGGAAAATAAAAGCATGTTCAATTATGATCCACTCCCCATATGTTCTTGGGATGAAGAAAGAAGCTACAGTCACTCCAAGAATTCAAGATTTTCCTCATTTCTGCCTTTCAGTTGTTTTGGAGGTGAAAAAGAGGAAATTATTTTTAGACTCCAGCTCAACAGCAACTGGATAGACAGAGACACCCTTTGCTGTCCTAAGGCACAACAAGTCAGAAGCACCACTGTTCAGTGGAAATGCACACATATACTAGTGAAAAAATAGTGAAACCCATCTGCCTAAGTTATTTAACTCCTTTAGCTTATATGTAATATATACCCAAATCACCAGTTGGAAACCAGCTGGATCATGCTGTTAGAAACGAGTACCAAGGGGTGGCCTTCCCCACGCACCTCGAAGCTGCTGCCTGGTGCTGCAGGTGCCCCCCCACGCAGTAACAGGAGGCTCTGCCCGCACCCAGACAACCTGCAGGACACAGAGGGACAGAATGCTTTGCCTTTCCATGGCAAACGCTCTTCCATCCTTTGCTCTGGGCTCAGGTTCCTTTCCACAGTCACCAGATCTGGGACTTCACACTGGTGAAGTGCAACATCCAAAGCAACGGGAAAGCACAAAGGGATTAATCTGACTGACTCCACGGGATGACATCCTACGTGTATTTGGGCAAGTGTTTATTTGTGATAAACTAAATGTGATGCAACACGAGATAGGCACAAAATGTAACGAAACAACACATTTTCTGGATCAGCAATGATTGTTTCCTTGGAAAGGCTCCAAAGAGAAACAGCTGCATAAGCAGCTAAGGCAGACGGCTACCAGAAGCTGCAGCAGGAAGCTCTCTCCACCACAACTCTTCTCACTTCATCCCTAGACACGAAAATGCTTCTGGCAAAAATAGGACTGCTCAGTAGGACATTCCTGACTTGCTGACTTGCAGTTCATCTCGCATTTGTAGTCTCAGATTTTATCACATAAATTCATAGGCAGCCACTGGATACAACAGTGCAGTCAAATGTACCCCGAATCCACCGGACAGTTCATATAGTTTTTAAAGTTTGAAACATTATAATTGAAGTAATCAAAAACTAAACTTCTATATGCCGCTTCAGATGTTAAACATGTCAAGAGCTAAAGCTTTATTGTTAAAAAAAAAATATGAAAAAGAAAAAGGGTTAAGCTCACAATAGGCATGACGCATTTTGTCAATCCAAGATGTAAATCTAATCTTACTACAGCCCTGGTCGACCAGAGCACTTCTATATATATATATATGTATATATAGTTGCTCTCCTAAACTCAACAACCCTATTCAGGTACTTACTGCTTCTCTAGATAAAGAGATAAAGACCCCCAATACAAAATGCTTGTCATCTCCTTTTCTACAAACCAGTCCAGCCACCGGCACCCATGAAGGATGCGTCGCTATAAAATAGCTCGGTTACCAGCCACGTTAGAGCTACAGTAGCCACGTTAGAGCTACACGAGTACAGTGCACTCTTGACAGTAACATGGCCTGCATTGCATGAGATGCTTGTACTCATTGCCTATTGCCTGACTTGTTGAACGCTGCCATACCTATACAACTGCTTTTACTAAAAGGCAACAGAACATGACCCTGTGAAGAACAGTGATGATAACCGTAGCTAAATATGACAGTGATTTGGAAGGTGTCCATTCAACTGCATACATATATAGAAAAGGGACAGTACCAACCTAAAACAAGAATTCTTTTCTTCATTTTTAGAAAGAGGCCGGATACCGAAACATATACCCAAAATTTCTGTGGTTAACAGAGCTATACTACATGCAAATATTAAAAAAAAAAAAAAAAAAAAAAAAAAAAAGAAAAAAAATATATTTACCCAAAAAAGGNGAAATAAATTAATTCTTCCATCAAAGGAAGGGGAGGGAAAGGTATAGGAGCTAATTAAACTCACCCTACAAAAATTAAGTAATCTTTAAAAGCACATTTTCCTCTATTATACTATGTTTAATAAGATCCTTATAAAATTAGTAAGGTTAAAAATGTTTCATTTGACAAAAATAATATTCAGTTAAGCATATTTTAATGAGAGGTCCCAATTCGCCAAAGGGTTATGTGAACACTATTTAAATGCACTACAGATAGTTCCAAAATCTACCTTAAAATATTATTAGGAATAGCTGGATCTTGCTGAACAGACATTTTTGTAGAGCGAACACCACATAAATACCAAAGGCAGCTGGGAACAGCGAGGCTCACGTACCCCTAATTGCGACCAACCGCAGCAACAAAACCCTGTCCCGGTGCAGGAAGCACAATGCTTTCAATCCCACCAGTATTTTACCCTTTGTATGCCCAGCTCAGCACCTCAAAAATATGCAGTTTTGCCATCTCCTGCCAAAAGCACCTGTATCAGCAATCAGCAAATACGGAGACATTGCTATTTTTGTTCTTAAAAGACTGTGACATGGATTTGAGGCTACCTAATCTAGGCTGATTCTGGACAGAGCTCTTTTCCCAGCACTGCGCCCTGCAGTTGCTGCACTCACAGCTGGACGTGGCACAATCCAGGGATCAGAGGATCTATCTTTATTGCCCTCCTGTTTTATTGGGTCGAAATGCCAGAAGTGAAACATTAGTAGATTTATTGCATTCATCTGGCTCATCTTTACTGGGATTTTTTTCTCTTTTTTGGAAGATAAGCTTCTGCATGGAAAAAAACCACGTGCCTTCATTTTTCCTGGATGAATTTGGACACACTTGTCTGTCCACCCTCTCTGTCTCTCAGATATATGTACTAATATTAGATTTGTGTATAAAAACCTTTCCATAGTTTGAAATTAAAACAATGGTATGAAAGACATCTGAAACCTACAGTTTGCTATGCAACACATTAAAGAAAGACTGTATGCATTCAGTGTGCTAGAAGGTCAAGAGCTCCTTCGTTGATGCACCAAAGCTGTCAGGCCTTGGTTATTTGGAGCTTTTCTGAAGAGCTCTCTCAGGTGGCATTAGTCATATTTAAATATGTTGACTTGATCTCAAAGCTTTTATAACAATTTACAAAATTAAATTTAAAAAAAATTGCAATTGGTAGACATAATACAGAAAAGTATATCTGGAAACTTTCAGTTCCCCTTCACCACAGTTACAGTTATCTGAAGAAAACCTGCACATCATCTGACAAGAAATGTTATCCTCCTTCTAATAAACAGATTATCCACCAGAAATCAGGCAAGTGCTTTAATCCCAAAACCTCCTCAAATAAAGCACAAAATAAACTCTCTAACACCCTTTGGAATTAAGAGCGTATTTGCTGTTTTCTTACCTGTCTTTTATCGTAACCAAAACAGGGTGGGGAAAAAAAAAAACCACACCCAAAAAACCGAAGAGATTGGTTTCTTTTCTTTTTTTTGGCCAGTTGCTTAAACAATCAAAACGAAAACAAGATAAACCTTGCAGAAAGAATGTTGCCTGACTATCCCGGTCATGACTATGGTTGGCAGCATTTAAGTACCTTGCCTTTATTTTGTAGGCTTATGCCTGTCATACTGAGATAATGCTTTAAGGCTATCCTTTAAAACTTAGCAAAAAACCTCAAACCAAAACCATGAAACAAAACGACTCATCCAGAAGCAGAGAACTGGTGAACAGAGATGAAGACACAAGGATACCAAGAGCCTCTACCTCTGAGCACAGCAGAGACCAAGCCCTGAGTCTTGGGAGCCTTGCAAGTAGTGACACTCGTGAGATTGCAACTGCACGAAAATAATTAATCCCCTACGTGGTTTCAGGGTCAGGGGCTGACCAGCCAGTAGAGGACTTGTCTACAGACCCAGAGGAAGGGATTTCTCATGCTTTATGGCATCCAAAGCATGCAAACCAGGTGGTCAACAGCCATGGTTTTGCTAAGGAAGAAGCTGGTAATATGCTTTTAAAAAAATTAAAAAATAAAAAAAATAGCACTGTCGCTACAGCCTGGTCTGCCTACAGAGATTAAATACTACACTGAACCTAAAATTTTAACTAAACAACAACAATTACAACAACCTAATAAATCAGCTAAGCTTCCAGTTAGAAACTGGCTTTTTAAAAGTGGTGAGTCAAGTTATTTCAAGGTAATTTCACAGAATACTTTAAAATACATTCTAAAATACATTTTTATATTAGGTGAATTACTAACCCATACCCAATTAAGACTTGGCTTTCAGAATCCAGTACTGGGTAAATGAGCTCATACAGAACTAGCCATCAGGTCTGAGTGAGAATCCAGATTTTTAAATTATTTATTTATTTCTGAAGAGCTGGATCATTTAATCCCATCATTTCTAACTTCCCTAAACCGAATCACTGTATAGTAGTGTAAGGCAGCTTCGCTGAGCTCAAAATGCAAAGCTGTACAAGCAGGCAGCAATTCTGGGCTCCTATTTCCTCCCAGGCCATCGTGCAATCTTCAAGGGCACTGCGTTTTCCAGTGCTAGCATTCACAGCCACTTAACTAGTAAAGTCAAACACAGCTCCAAAGAGCGATAACCTGATTTTTTTTCCAATTTATTTAACTGGTCACTTGCACATACCAGTTTACCATAGGCAGACAATGCTTTTACTTTTTTACATTTTCATTCACAATTTGAAAACACTAGGGATTTACCAACCAGAGCCTCTAAGCAATACAGCATCCAATAGTGTCAACAAGCAAGATGGACTTGAATAGTTCAAATAACTAGAATTACAAAATATATCTTTAGTGTAACATTCTTTAGGAAGGTTTCTGACAGCAGGGAAGGTTAACAGCACTCAACCAACAAACCAGGCTGCTGGCAGCATATCGCACAGTGAAAATTAGATTTCAGCACCTCTAGTTCTTCTTTCCAAAACCTCTTCAGCTGAAAACAAAGAAGGTACATAACAGCCCTTATTACTGAAGGAAAGAGTCTTGAAAAATAAAAGTACACATAAAAAAGGTGAAAAAACATGAAAAGGAGTATGCTTCAAAGAGACGGGCAGAGAGTTGAAGACATAAAATTTGGCAGCAAATTGCACATCACGAGGTGTAATAATCTCTTTTATACCAACATCCGACAGAACAGAAGGGAGATAAACATAAACAGAAGATCCGTGTTTATTTACACGGCCACATATTAATGACTCTGTTTTCACATTCCAGGCAGGGTGAAATTCAGAGGCACCTGCCTGAACAGCACCGGCTGCGCTTGTTCTGCCACTGTCAGGGCTGTATCTGGGCTGACGGTGAACTTCCTACCCCAGGTGCCTACAGCCGGGCAGGAGAGGGAGCAAACCAGCCCAGCCCTCGCAGCCCCACCAGCAATAAGACCCAGCGGCAGCCCCACCAGTCACAACAGCCCTCGCCTGCCAGGAAAGGCATCCTACCATATGCAATTATTTCCTACCTGGCTAAAAAAAAACCCAAACAAATGAAAAAGGAAAAAAAAAAAAAAGTAATCTGAGAGAAATGCCTCCACCTCCCACTGAGCACTTGCTGATCAGCATAACTTCTTATTAACGATCTGGGTGTGTAGTCCTTGGCAGGAAGCTCACTACCATCTCTTGCAATGTTTTCTAATCTGAGTTGCAATTTCCCCTGTGGCAGTTGTTTTATCTGAATTGTAAATCCAGCGAGGATGGCAGAGCACAGGCAGGATGGGGAGGTGGACACCAGTCACAGAGAGAAGCATTTGCTGTTGCACAGCTCCTTTTAAAGCTGCTCTTGTAACTCATTGTTGGCAGTGGAAGTAAGCAACACAAGACTAACTCGAAGTGTGGCATAACCGCATGGTTCCTTCTAAGTTAGTATCTTAGTCAAATGAACAAATCCAGAGAGTGATGCAATACAAGCAAGGAAGTATCTCTTGCTTGGTTTCTTAAGCAGAAACAAGCACGACCTTGGGAAACACAAGCTGTTCTTTAGGGCTGAAATAGGAGCAGCAAACGTCCAAGGTAAAACGCAAACTTTGAAAAACTAATCAGAATTTGATCTAGCAGTGTCAGCCGGACTATTAGAGGTGAAATCAATAACACTTCTGGTTGTGCTCCAAGTAACTATGTAGTGTTCCTCTTTGGGTCTTCACTAATGTAGATTAGGCAAAGGTATTTAAGCCTCTCCTACAGGGTACGTTCTCTAAAGCTCTGACCATTCTTGCTGTTGTGCTCTGGACTTGCTCTAGTTTATCTGCCTCTTGCCTATAACACATACTCCAAACTGGGCAAAATATTTTAGCTGGGGCTTCACCTGTACCAACTAGATGTGAAGGAACCCACACACACACCACCACTCCCCGGCACATCGCAGGCCTCCTTGGACAGGCTCCCTTGGGTCAGCACTACACCCTATGGATTCAGGCTTTGTGTCTGGTCCCTTATAAGCACCAGATCATTTTCTGCAGCATTTTCCCAATTTGTTCTGGGTGTTGCACACTCCTCGTTAGAAGGGTCATAATTTTCTAGTAGCTTTTAGGAATTTTATCCTCTTGATCTCAGACCATTTCTTCAACTTTTCAAGATTTTTTTTTAAATTCTAACCCCGTGTTTCAAAGCAGTTACAGCTCATTCCATTTTGGTTACCAACTGCACCTCCTCAATCCAGCAACCAATTTTTTAGTTAAGTGTGACAAGTACCAGTCTACAACAGGAATCACTGAAATCCCACTTAAAGCGTTTCCCCAGATTGGCAGCAAACTATTGCTAGCACCACTGTAAGTACAGTTCTTTAGCTGCCTGTGTGACATAATTTAATGTAAACTATATTCACAAGTTTGCTCATTAAAGCAAGGGTTCTATGAGGGTCAAGTGAAAATTTCAGTTTCTGCTTCCCTCAGATATGCTAGGCCAACTTCTTCGCAAAGGAGGAAGATACATGTATCTGGCTGTAGCGTTCACAATCAATGCAAGATGTCACCATTACCCACTTTGTCCCTCAAGCCCCATCTCCCAGTATATACTATAACAGGCCCACAGCTCATATGTATTTCTAATTTAAAACTTCTGTAGATGTGAAGTATAGCTCTTCTGTCAGCCAAAATGATATCATGCTTGTCCTTCTCTCTGCCATCACCCAGGGCCCAGAACAACACCAAGGCCCATTTGGGTACCTGCCAGACTCTCACAGGTCAGGAAGATTTGAAGCAAACTGTGACCAGCTGCCAGGACAACAGCTCTCAGTTGAAAACGCGTTTTCACCACAGAAATACTTGGTTCTCCCCCCTGCCAGGTTTGTTTCAAAATACAGCTTAAACTCACCCAAACATTCCCGACCTGAGGAAAAGGTTAAAAGACTGAAGAATTAGAAAACTAGAATAGCATCACATTATGGTATAAACTCAAGATTATTTTTCAATAAGCACTTTTCATCAGATATATAGGTTAAGACACAAATATCCTAGAGACTCAAAATGACAAACAGGTATATACATTAGTTTGCAGAAACCTGGCTGTTCGCAGACACAAATGGATTTTGTGTGCAAATATAGGGATTGTGGGAATTTTGAGAACTGACTGACACAAAATAATCCACCTTTAAACACTGTAGCAGAGAAAGTAAGGCAAATTAATCCAATTTCTAGGGCATTAAAGGGGAAATTTCTACTTTGTCCTGACAACAGGTCCCATTTAAACTTTTTTTTAACCACAACTCCATCACTGTTAAGGCTTTTTAGTGTGAAAATACAAATAGAAATTCTGTTATTTGCTTAAGACAATCAGCTTTTACTAAAATAGTTTAAATTTTCATTTCTTATACACCATCTCTTAGAACTGTCATATTTTACATTCTACAAAACGTTGTTTTAAAAGCGATCTGCGTAAAATAATGTAAAGTCAGATTCGTTGGCAGAAAGAGGAACAAGAGCAACCACATCCCCAAAACCCCAGTTCTCAGGACAGACATGGGAACCTCAGGAAGGACCTGAACTGTAGGAGACAGGAAATTGCCTTATTGTCTGAAATCTGGGTTTTAGCAGCCAAGTGTTTAATCACTTCTTGGTAGCAAAAGCTATGTATTTCCTCACTTATCAGTACACAAACATTACCAAAGCGAAGCTGGAAACGTAACTAACAACAAGTCCCTAACAACCACATCTGGTTCCATGGAGGGCTCTCTGAAGGCAGGAGAAGGGCCCGACCCAGACGAAGGGTTGGTAGGGGCTGTGCGCCGGGGCCCAGGTGAGAGCCCCCCTCGCCCCGCACACACCACCCGGCCTGCAGGATGGACACTGGACACACAGCCCTGCGCTTCTCACAGTCAAACCCAAAAGCACCACACGCCCTGTCATAAACTTTTGTTTCATTCAAACTTAATTAAGCCACTTGCGGCGACAATAGTAGCGTTTTGTGTGAAAGTAACTGGGTGTTACTCCCCGTGGGAATCTCTATAAAATACCTAGGAAATCAGGTCAGGGTGGGACAGTTCCCTTCTGCCTATTACTTGCAAAGCCATTAAGCAAGGGACCGAGAAACAGCACAGTGCTGCTAAAGTACAGATGTAAAGCTACTGTTACCTTGCAAGCCAAAAAATTTAAAATTCCCAAATGCCTGAAAAAGTCTTATTTAGGCTGTCTGATTATGTTACTTTGGCCAGGCTTCATTGCTTTTCATGGCTGATAAAGCTGAAAAATCGTGTGTTTGTGGAAACGTCTGTAGGATAATAAAAATAAAGTGATTTCATTACCAAATCACATGCCAAACATTTGCTTTTGCTGACGTAATTTGGCCCAATCTCAGTTTAAAACACAGTTCAAAGAGTCGAATACTTTGTTTTGTTTTCAAAGAACCTGTCTGCTGTGTGTCCTGTCATCACCCAAGCTTCTCCCCATCCCCTCTCTAAAAATCCTTAGAGAAATGAATGCACAGACAGTGTTCAACAACTGTGGTTTCACTGCACATTCATAGGTGATGTACTGCTTCTCCCCTCGTCTCAAACAAGTCTTCCTTACCACTCGTTCCCATTATTCCCATATTTTCTACTACTTTGAAATAACTCTGTAAAAGCTGCTTATTAAAATTCTTAAAAATAGATTTACAATTAAAATCCAGTGCAAGGCTTTGGGTGCCACGTCCCAAAAAGGCAAAAGCAAAGCAGCATAGCTACCAAAATAAACAGCTTGCCTTTCAACTATACCAAACACATCTAGGTACCACTTAAAAAGTCAGTAGAATACATGGCCCTTAATAATCCCAACACCTCAATAGCTTCTGCATTCTGCCCTCCAAGCACTGTGCATTTGATTTAAAAAAACAACCAGTACCAAAAAAAAACCACACAAAACAACACAAAAAACCCCAAAACAAAACAAAGCAAAAAAAAACCCCAACAACCAGCTGAATGTACTCTTGTGAACTCACAACTTTTCATTCACTAAACTTCCTATAAATACGGCAGTCTACTTCTGGTTTCAGGTTTTATGACCTTCACAGGAATGCATTTCTATTATAATAAGCAAGTTAGCAATGCTATCTAATACATCTAAGATAAGTTTGGTGTGTTCATTATAAACCCTGATTATCAAGTTTGGAAATCTCCCCATTTCGATTATTATTTTGAAGAGATTAGTAAATCCAGCAAAAGGGACGTGCCATCTGGATATTCGCTCTTTACAGAATAAACAGGTTAAAGTTTTCATTATAATAAGGGTATTTTGAGTTGGAGCATAACTGGTATTCCCTTCTTTCATCTTACAATTCAATTACTCTCTTAAAAAAACAAGTATTTGTCTCAAGGGATAGAATCAGTCATGACACTTGAACACACAAACTCACTAGCTTCTGTACCAGTATATACAGCACAGGAGAAACCTGGCTGGAAATCCCAGTTGCTTCTGAAGGATCAATCAAGCCAGCACTTCGGGAGGAAATTTAGCCATAATACCACCAGGTTTATACATGCTGGATGATTTGCTTAATTAAGAGACAAGTGTTTGTTTAGCACTACAGAGGAAAGCGGGGAGTGGGGAGCGGAAGACATCTAGAACCCAACCTGCCTCATTTACCATGAGGGGCAAGACTGTAGATTAGAATGTTTGTAAACAACTGAGCACTGGTAGGAAGCCAATTTCTACCTAATAACAAGGAGAGAGACCTGATATCCTCTCCTCATCCTGCTGATTACCCTACGGCTATGTAACGTGGCAGCACCCGGCACGGCCCGGGAGCATCTCTCCCTTTCTCAGCTCTGTGGGAAGGAGAGCACCAGGCAATGTAGGTTTTATTAACTCCCAAAGCATTCATTTGACAATCTTTGCTTTGCAGGAAATTAAGACAACACGAGAAGGAGCAGAAGGGGTTTGGCAGATAAAGACCGTCCTGTTTTATCATTTGCGGGTACACCAGTGTGGTTAGTACAGGCAGACGAGGCTTGGGGCCACCGCTGAGTCAGTCGCAAAACCTCCAGCCTCCATCCCCATTTCTGACCCTTGAGCTGACTCACACCCTCGCCTCGACTCCCCTCCACTCCTGTCCCCAACTCGAGGTGTCTGTAATGCTGCCTCAGCTAAAGCTGCACCCCACACCAGAGGAGCCCACAGAGCCTTCCCTACAGCAGAGACACCAATGCCACCAAGTCTGGTTAGGACTGACAGCGTATGAGGCTACTGAAAAGAGCCACTGTCTTTTTATGCAAGCCCTGGAAGTGTAGTCATAAATAATTTTAGAGTCATTCTCTTGCAATAAGTTTCCCAACAGCAGTTTTTGGAAGGGAACCTAATCTATTATAAAAGAAGCTTTGAAAGGCCAAGTCCAGGAATGAGGAAAACAAGAGAGGCCAAGAGGGACTGAGTTCAAGATCACTTCATTTGTTTTTCAGGAATCTATATGATGTATATACACATATACCTACAAGTGCACATATGTATGTATTTACATACACAGCACTCAAAACTTCTTAGCTCAGTTTAATTTACTTGCTTTATGATGATGTTGTCCAGTTAGGCCTCGAAATGACTGCTCAGACTGTACAAGTCCTCTGCCCGGGAACCATGTCCAAGGTGGGGTCTACAACAGAGACGATGCTCAGGAGACCACAGCCATGCACAGGAATTTTTCACTGCCCTCCCCTCCATGTGCAACACCATCATCCAAAACTGAGTCTACCCAGAGAGAAATGCTAGAGTCTACCAAGGCAGCTAATTAGCACCTCAAACAAGTTTCCTTGGTTCTCCTCAAGTGTAAGCATGTGTTTTTAAAAAACAGCATACATGTTTGAGGGGGAAGACAACACCACATTTGCATGCTTTAGAGAGTCAACACCTCCCTTCAGAGTAAGTCTGGGGTGTTTTCATGTGCCCCGATCTCTGCTTTCCTCAAGCATGAATGTACAGTCATGGGAGATCCAGAATTTCAGGTGCACAGCATGAGCCAGGTCCTGCCCTCTGATACATATACATACACATCTCAAACATCAGTGGAAACCTCATTTATATGTGCATGCATATATCTGTATCATTTCCATAGGTAAACTGCCAGTAAATCAAGTGCAAGTAAAGAATCTACTCCATACAGAGAGGGTCAAATAAATGTTTAGAGAACACTCACACGTCTTAAAAAGGCTATTGAATACACTCTACAACTAGCTGGATGGATTCTTGTTCATCATATTATTATTTAGAGACACGTTCAAACTGCTAGCATGGTGAACAACATATGTTAAACCTTTAGTCTTCTTCAGTTGTCTAGCTACATTTCATTCCATGAAGAAACAAATAATCATTACAGATTCCAAGCACGCTACTCTGCATTGAACAGTAAAAGATAAAAATGAGAGAGAAACTTTGCCAGGATAATAAAGCTGTGCTCTTTTTCTAGATGTATTTGCAAAAAATCACAGTATGATTTCTAGAGTTTTGGCTACTTCGGACATTCTTCTGTTTCTCTCTAATACTGGTGAACTGCGCAAATGCCAGCTCCAGAAACACCTATTCTGAACAGTACTCATTCCCATTTTACAAATTGCTGATAGAAGGAAGTGGTTTTTTGATACAGATTTAACATACACACAGATTGACTCCTACAGTTTCGAAAAAAGTTTGTTTCTGCCCCAATTTCGTGCATGTCTTTCTGCAGCACTTTGTTTTTGTTTTTTTTCTTTCTACAAAGAATTAAAGAGAAAATAAAGCCCACAGTAAGGCAACTCTGAAATAGCAGTGGGTTTGAACTTCTTGAAAATTGTTCAACTTGTTTTATTCATCCAGTTTAAAATCATATCATTGTAGAAACTTTAAAAGCCATATTTGGCAACGTTCTTCAAGAGCAATTAAGACACAGGAGTATTGTTATTTAGTTGGAGTGCAACATTCTGTAAGTATAAAACTTGTCTATATTGTAATGAGTAACTTAAGTGTGGCTGAAGAGTTTATTAGCCCAAAAATCAACAAGTACAGCATTCAGCTCTTAAATACTATGCAAAAAAAATGAACAGTTTTTGGGTGAGGCAGCAGGTTCTTTGTTTTTTTTTTTAAAAAAAAAAAAAAAAAAAAGAGAGAGAGAGAGACCATAAGTAATTTAGATCCTGATTGCGTTTTATCTCCTTTGTCTCCTCCAAAGATTGGGAAGACTGCAAGCAGCCAGACAGATTGCAAAGCTTTATCTGAGACCTGTGAGCTGCAGACTCGGCTACAGAGCTCATGGCCACAACCTCATATAAAGCCTTGAAGTCATATATTTTTTTTTTCAAATTATGCCTACTAGCAACCTTGGCTCCGTTTACAGAACTGCAATTGCAAAAATCCACTTAGCTCCTTTTCTGATCCTGCTTTAACAAGTAAGATTTTTACTCCAGGCTGATCTGCTTCAACCAGTCCCCAGGCAACTCCACAGAGGTGAGCACTGGGCACCGCTGTCAGGATTTAGCCTGTTAACTCACATTTGCCTGCTTCACTACTAAAAATGGTAGCTGGCATAACATACAAGAAAGACGGAAACTTAAAATCACCAGTTGCACCAAAGAAAAAAATTAAGGTATGTATATTGCAGCCTAATCTCTCTGCATTGCCAGCATTTCTGAGAATTCCTTATCTGTAAGTGGGGCTGTCAGAGCACACCACGGCAATGATCAGGGAGCCTGCAGTCTTCTTGCAACATGTCTCCTCTCATTCACATTGCATAGATAGGCTCCCACAGCAGACTGTGATTCACGTGTGAGGAATGTTTGGTAGATATCCCCACAGAGCCCGCAGACTGCGGTTACTGCTTTCATTTGCAGCAATCTGAAGATTCATGTTTCTCTCGTTAAATCAGTGATGACACAGTAAAGTGCAGCTCTGGGCATGGTCCAGGCACATAATGAACATCTACAAGTATTTCAGAGAATACCCATACACACACTGTTCACATACAAACATCTATATTTGCAATTTGATCATATGTGCATCATAGATATGTCCATTAATTTCTGCAAATACTTACACCATGCCATTAAAAATTAATCTTTACTCTCAAAGAGCAGTAATACCATACTTTCAACTCTGTGGAAGGTGTTGCTTAGCCTCCTGTGCTTGGCAACCTTGTAAAGCATTACAAGGTATTTTACGTACCAACAACCAATTTCCATAAGTCTTCTCACCACATATAAAAACTAATCCCTTTGCTTAAGAACTTTACAAAGCTAAGGCCTGATTCTGCAATGTCACACTTGAGAGAGAAGGACTTCATTTTTGTATTTCACATGGGTCTTAAAACTGCTTTTTTCTGTTTCAAATAATTCCTCAAACTAACCATGGAAATTTGGACCGGGGGCTGTATGTGTAGGTGAGGTGCATGTGGAATACCTCCTATAATTTGTTAATCATCAGCCACTTTCTCATTCCTTCCCTTTCCTGTCTGTTTTCATCACAAAGATGCTCAATGACATACGTGGAAGGCCTTTTCAAAAGAACAAAAGGGAGGAAGGAAGCATAGGTCAAGAAGGGAAACGAAGGGAAAAAGGAAAGGAGAAAAACAGAGGCTGTCAGGGAAACAGTGCAAATAGCTGTAACGGCACTCTTCCTTGTCTAAAGAAAACTGTAGTAAGGACATTTATTACCTCAGAAAAAGCTGATAATCATTGGGAGCTTATTAGAAGTGAAGAAATAAAAACAGAGGCCTCTATATATACTGAAGGTAACATGGTGTCCTTCTCCCTGGTGCTTTTGAGAAGTTTCAATGCAATGATGCAAACAACAAGAAAGAGACTTTCAACACTGCCTATCTACTGAGTTCATAAAATAACACTTTGGTGATGTTTAGTTAAAAAGTCCTCCACAGTTTGGTGTCTAGTTACCCCCCAGTGGGCCCTTCCTCTCTGTCATACCTCTGTACAGTCGAATATCTTCTTAAAATTTACCCTTCTTGCGACAACTTTTAGCAATCGCTTGGCAGTAAATAACTGAATTGCTCTGAGACAAAGCTATTAAAAACATTCTGTGATAGCTAGATGAAACAAGTGGCACGAACTACAGTATTTTGTACAGTTTTGTCAACAAGATTTATACCAGCGTTCAGTGGTTCTCTCTATCAAAATATGGTATTGCACACTGCTGAAAAGAAGATCATTTCCTGTCCTTTCCACAACAAAGCAGACCATGTCCTTCAGTAACTACCACATAGCAATTATCCACATTGTGCTTGTGAAAAAGCAGCTACAGGAAAGTATTTAAATCCATAAATAGTGCAGGATTTTCTTTTTGCAGTTGTTTAGCAAGTAGAGCCAATGCTAGGTGACAAAGACAGATCCCCAGACCTCCAAGCAGCACTTTCCAGAGAACAATTTAGGAACTGCTGTTGAAACACATTTGGCCAGCCCTGGTCTCTTGCAGCATGCACCAAGCAGCAAACTGAGAAGCCTCCTGACTAAGCAATGATTTGCACTTTGCAAACCCCTGTTTGATAAAGCAAGTAGTTTTTGTGAGCCTGGAATGAATAAAGCCTACTGCCCTCATGAGTTTCTGCCATGATTGAGGCAGATTGTAAAGCAGGGCGCTTTTAGGATCACTTTTACATGCTGTGTGTCTCCACAAAACTTGCAGAACAAAAATACCTGAAAACGTGTCAAAATCAGTTGGTATCAACCATAGTTTCGAAAAGTATATTAAAGGGAGGATTACATGAGTAGACACATTACATATGATGGTAGAAACCTTGCTTCTTCAGAAAAACAAGTTTTAAAGATTCTAAGCTATGAAACCCAAAACTGAATTTCTCCACTTACCTTAGTGTTCATACAAGATTTTCCACGTTTATACTCTTTGTGACTTGCTCTTTTATCAAGCTTGTTCCACAAAGCTTTGGCCTTCCATGTGGTCACTCTTGACTTCAGTTTGGTGTAAAAGTTTCTATTGTCCAAAGGATCTAATTCAAGTTGGCGAGTGAGAATATTGAAGGCCTGAATGGTACCTTTGCATGTTGACGCTTGTACAAAGTTTTCAAATATCTGGCCAGCTTGGCTGTATTTTTCATCATCGTTTTCCCCCATGTTCGAAGAGAAGCGTTTGAAAAGGATTAAGCTGGAGCTCTCGTGCCGGGGTACAAGTGATCAACACTACCAAGTACTTCCAAGCATGTTATTCCTAGAAAAGACAAACACAGGTCATGTTAAAGCAGGTTCTGTCTAACAAAATTAAACCTACTACCTGCATATCCAATACAAACATAAAAACAGAGCATACGATGACTTCTGCTAACCAGGTACAGAAGTTAATAGTGGCATCCAAGATACGCTTTACAGGTAAATATAACATACTTGTGCTGTCATGACATGTACTTCACAAAGACTGTCATAAAAACCCTACAAACTCAAGCCTACTGTCTCAAAAAAAAAAAAAAAAAAATCAGCTTCACTGGCAGCCTGAGAATTTCTTTAATTTTTGTTCAGTGATAGGTGCTAGATAACAGATGAAGAAAAACCCAAATGTCTAGATGCTTTTCACAAGCAGAATTTATGTCACAGCAAGTACATCTCTGGTAACACTTTGGTTTTAAGAATCCCTAGAGACCTGAATCTCAAAATCAACACCGTTTCAGGGAATTTTCTCCCATTGCACAAGCTAGGGCCAAGAGCACAGCTTAGCCAGAGCAATTTAGAACTTGCCACGAGCAAATGTACAAAATAGGCTAAGTAGAAACATTTTCACAAGTTACATCAGAACTGAAGAAACAGAAAACAAGTAACCACAGAGCGCGCTCCCCTTTTTCTAACTCTCTTGCCAAAACACAAAAGGGTTCAGGGCTCTAGTGGATAGAAAGGAATTTTATCTTCACGTCTCCACATGTTAAATGCTAAAGTTATGTGTTTGGAGTCTTACCTTGTCATGTGCTGATGATATAAAGTAATGATGTTTGGCCCACTGAGCCCCATTGGCTTTTCCTAGTAAAATGATCACTGTCAGACTGTGCCTGATATTCCAGATAAAACCCTTACATTCTGTAAGAGCAATGCTATTCTAAATTAACATAAGTTTGCAAGAACTAAAATACTTCCTTCGCGACACTCCCTTATCCTTCTTTAACCTTTCTCTCAATTTCTAGTGGGGAGCATCTTAGAGTCAGCCAAGGTCCACAGAAAACATCCAAGTGGCTTTCACATTCTCCAAGAAAGTTTTTACAGGTTATGTACAAACTTATCCTCAGAAGAGGGTCTACCTGGACTCAAATCCAGAGGTTTAAGTCATGTATTCTTTTTCTTGCTATTAAAGAATTATCTACCAGTCCAAGAAATCAAAAACTAAATCCATGCTTGGCTAACCTCACACATAATTAGTTATTTTGCTTGGAACATCATCTGTTGGCTGATAGTTTTAGAATAAATTGTTAAAAAGGCCTTTGAAGTTACGCTTTTTATTTTAACACTGTTCACAAACTATTAATCCTCTGCTTGCGCTTCCTTCAAAGAAGAAAAGAGAAAACATAACCAGTGTATTTAACTAAAGAAGAGACCTACCATGTCTATCTTCCAATCCTCTAATACAGAAAAATATTATGCAACTTATTAAAGAGATCCCATGGGGAGATAGGAGAAAGCATTTGGAATACTCACATTCCCTGGCTGCGCTCAAAATAAATAACCTTTGTGTGCACATCATCAGTCTCTTGTTGGTTTGTGGGTAAAATAAATTGGCAATGTTGAGAGTTTGTACATTTTCTTAGACCAAATGTCATGATTAAGTATTTGGCACCAGGAATAAGTCAGGAAATTTTTGTTTTCCCCTCTGAATACTTCATTTATAGCATCCTCCATGCCCTCTTCTGAAGAGCTTTGAGGTAAAAGCACATTTTATATGCCCTGACTTCCAGAAGGTCTAATTTTTTCAAGAAACTGAGTGCCATGAACTCCCATTGACTCAAAAGGAGCTGAACAACCCAGCACTTTTCAGGTTCAAGTCTTCAATGGTTAGTGAGCAAACCCCTCCAACAATGGCACACTGGCAGGAGGGAACTCAGCCACCTTGGCTGCCCCAGTGCGGGTGCGAGGGGGACCCAGCATGACTGTCACCAGCCCCCGCTTCGGGAACGCAGGGCTACACAGCAATTTTGGGGTCAGTCCAAAACCGGCCAATAGATACAGAAGTTCCTAGGGGAAGAGGAAAGGTAAGGGACTGCCATGCAGAGGCTGACAGAGCTAAAAAATATGCCTGGGCTTAAGCTTTACACGAGTGACATTACAAGGGAAAGGCAACACAAGGCAACTAAAGATAGCAACAGCACAGCGTAAGATGCTTGATGTAGATGCACCGCAGGATTCACGACCCATTGAAATGAAAAGAATTAAAATGAAGGATTAACACTTATTTCACCTGACTTCCATACCTGCCCGAGATATTTTTTTGTAATAGAAAAGCCAAAGTATTCTTCTTTTCTCTCAAAATAACTACGAATAGCTTCTTGGGGGGTGGGGAAGTTTCAGTGAAACATTCCACTTTGGACATTTCAGCTAAGAGAGTGGCAGTCAGATTAGGTTTCTTTAATCACTCTAAACTCACATCGCCGTTGCCTCAGTGCTACCACAGACTTTAACCAACCTAACAGCTATAAAACAATACTTCCTCTCCATTGTTTTCCTTAGTTCACCACAAGACTTATCATGTTCATATAACACAGAGATCTTTAAAAGTTAACTCTGGCATAATTGATCAGTGAATACGATCACAAGCTCTTTAATTTAGTATATTTTCTGCTAACAGGGAGGAGATTTTTATAGCCTCAGCTGTTTCCATCCAGCAAGGAAGGGAGGAAGATAAAAGCTCAAAAAGTAGAGCTGTATCTGAACTAGCCAAGGAAGAAAAGCAGCATGTACCAAGGCCAATAACGGTGAGAAGACAGAAAAGACCATCGGCAGGACACACTGCAGACCAAGAGAAGGGCAGAATTGCCTGATGCAAACCAGTGGAAGCAGGTGTTGCACACACAGAAAAGACCTGGGCTTCCTCTGCCTCGCCACTGGGGAAGAGAGCAGCTGGGAAGGACAACCAGGACACCTTCCCCCACATTAAAACTTCCCTCCTCCAACACCACAAAACCAGGACTGAGGCTATTCTTTTGGGGCACAAAATTTTCTCCTCATGAATTTCCAAAATACCCCCATCTTGTCCACACCAAAAAGCCATGAAGTGGCATCTCAGCAGAGACATTTGCTCACCAGCGAAGCATTTCTCCTTGCTGTGTCAGAGGTCATGATCTCCAAAAAAGCCACATTTTGTGGTCAGAAAGGCAGGATGAGACAGGAGACTCTGGTTATTGGGGTTTCTGGCTTGCTGGAAACACCACTTTTTTTTCTTCTTGTTTTTTTTTTGGCACGAACACTGTGTTGACAGATGACAGAGAGGAAGATGGTGCTCTAAGTAAATACAGCTCATGGAAAAGTATGTGTTTTTCTCTGAGGAGTCCCCAACATTTCACTGCAGTAATGTACATAACTCACTAAAAACAATGCAATAAGGACAAGAAGTTGAACGGAGTAATTCTTAACTATAATTAAAGTTTCCTGTTCTGTAACTGTCTCAAAGACTTAAGAAGCAGTGCATAAACTGCTTACCTACAGTGGGGAAAAAAAAAACTGCTTGGGGGAATACTTGAGTTCTTAGAGTACTATCACTTACCCTTTTTCTTCCTTCATCATATAAATCACTCTAGGGATGAAATACAGATCCAAAAGTCTCATCAAGGTGAGTACTGATGCTGAAACTGCAAACCATGCTTTTCAAAGCAACCATTGAACTTCCTCTGGAAGCACAACCCAAAAACATAATGAAGTTTATTTGAAACTTTACTGAAGTGCTACAGACCCCAATAAAAATTTGGCCCACAGAAAGGAAGAGAATTAGAGAGCAGGAAATAGTCTGGACAAACAGTTCTTTTAAGTCAGAACTGAAGCATCCATGGGTTAGATTCACAGCTAACAAGAACTGTCATTTTAGGTCCCATGCACAATGAATACACACATGAAGCATATACAAGAATTTGGCCTTCCACACAGCTTCCCGTGGTATTACAGGAGTCTCTGGAGAGCTCCCAGACACAAAGTGCAGACACTGGGAAGAAGAAGGGCTGCATTTTGATGACCCCTTCTAAGATCGCCCAACCTCCTTTCTGCCTCCAGTTGGGGGCAAACAGGAAAGTCAGATAGAAAATCCGAGAAGTACTGTTCGTGCCTGGTGGCTACCCAAGGAGAAAGTGAAGATCTTATGACAGCTTAAAGCAACGGAAAAGGGACAAAGAGAAAGTAGAAATTAAAGCAATTGTACATGTACAGATGTACACATATGAAAGCAAATGCCTCCAGTCTTGGCTGATATTCCCTGTCAGTGAAACAAGCTCTGTTACTACAGATAATTTTGAGAATAGTGAAAAAATGGCTCCATTGTTAGGGTAATTCCACTAATTATCACTAGATAAATGGATGCATGGAGCTGGTTCATGTCTGCACATGAAGCCTTTCAGCATCGTATAGCAAGCAATAAAACTGACATACAGGAGTCATTAAATAAAAGTAACTTAATTTTTTGACAGCAGTACCATGTGTATTGCTTGCCAGCAGTGCTTTGAGGTACTATACTCAAAAAATTAAAAACCTTTTTTGACTTAGTTGTCCCACTGGAGAGAGAACAACCCTAATTTTAATTCAAACTTGCAGCACTTAAGTCCTTCCTTAGCCCCTTAATGCTCTGCTTCTAATATTTGAGAACGTGTTCCTCAGGGAGATTGGAAGAGAATTAAATTCTTCACATTTCAATACCACTAATCCTGATTCCACTTTCAATACAGCCCTAATTCTGCCATGTTTACCGGAAATAAATTCTTTTATTCAGACTTCAGTTTGGCATGCAGGATACAATACATTTATTGTTTGCTTAAGGTTAGAAACATGAACAGAAACAAAAGACTGGGTTCTGCAGCATCTGTAGTAATAATTTACTTTGGCCTTCCTCATCATCAGTAAAAACTAGAGTATTTCTGCTGTCTCTCCCCTAACATAACTGTTTAAAAATCTCAATACCATTACAATAAGTGAAATTTGCAAGTGAGACTATCTGTGTTACAGGATCTTCTAGGTCTTTCAATTTAGTTTCTACTCACATTAGGCACTTTGTTTTCATGGTGACCATTTTAAATATAAATATTTCTATCCGGAGGAAACAGCTTTTTGGTGGTTTGGTTTCTTTGCATGTTTTCCTAGAACTGACATAAAAGAAAAAAAAATTTTAAAATGTGATTCTGGTAACAACTGAGACTCTCCCTTGCTTTGCTTATAAAAGTAGTTAAAAAACACAAAAGTACACTTGCCTAACATTTCTATTGGTGACAAACAGAAAACACATTTCTTAAGATGCACAATCCTAGTAGGAACATCAATGAGCACAAACTGCTTCTGAACAAAGCCTCGCAAACAGTCTCTCTTTATAAACAGCAAGATTACTTTTCTGTATTTTTATAAAAGCTGACTTCCACAGAACTCCTGCAAAATAACTTTTCAGGCCAAGTATGGAATTCAAAACAGTTCCTACTGAGACACTCTGTGCCTATGAACTTACAAGGTTACCGTACACACTATCAGCCTGTTTTGTCGAAGTTATATGAGACATTTCAAACCTAAGCCTTCCAACAAGTGCTGCTGTGCCGATTTAACCTGCTACATCTGGAATCATCCCACAATAAAATATAGCTGCAAGCATGAGCACAAGTACACTGACACTTTGCAGTGAATATTTCAGATAATGTTCACAGGAAGCATAAAATAAAATGACCTATCTGGAGAATTTTATCTACCACACAGACTGAGTCACATTCCATACATTTTAAAAGTTGAAGGCTTTAAAAATACTCCAGTTTGTTTCATGATGTTACTGGCCTGAGCTTTCCAGTTTTACTATGGGAATACACTAAGATACTGACAAGTAAAATGAGATCAACCACACAAGGCAGCAGCTTGCATATGTCTCCATTCGTGCAAACGTTCAGCGTTGGCATGGGTAATGCGTGGGATGCTGCCTGAGGGGCCACACGCGTAATCCCAGAGATGGAGGCTCAAACATTGTCTGCCCCTGCCACTGGTGAGGCTCAAGCCACGCTGCACTAGCTTTGCCACACAGCCACCCTTGCAACCCAGATTTCAGATAACACAGAACAGAAACCCAGCAATCACAGAGTTCACACCATTCTACCGCCTGCACAGAAAGTCCTGTCCTTTGAGCATCACTAAAACCCACATATGTTCATTTCACAAAGCACAGGCACAAGTATTTCAAATGAATGACAATACATAGTTTTCCAGGCTTCTGTATGCAGCATATACTTAAACTGCTCATAAGAAATACTGATTAGAAATAGTGATGCATTTCTGATGACTGAGTTGTAAAATAAAGAAATTTTCTTTTTTTAAAGTAATGGTGTTGTACCTGTGCTACTGGAAATTGTAACTCTAAACTTTTAAGTCCAAAGCTTTTGAGGAAGAACGTCTCTAGCTCAATTTTTATTCCATGCAGGTTACAGCGAGTATTTAAAAATTATTATTTCTATCAGGGGTGCTAAAAGCTCCATTAAAAGGTCCTAACTTTCCATATAATCTACATATTCAAAGCTAACTGCAGATGATTAAACCACAATCATTAGGGGTTAACGTTATGCATAAACAAGATATTAAAGCCTGACTCTTGTTTAGACTGGTTACAAGAAAGAACATTTTTCATCTCTGTTATAGTAGATTAGAAACACAATATAAACAACAGTAGAAAGTTTATGCTGATGTTTTCCTAGGTTAGGATCACAAGAGCAAAGGAAAAAAGTATACCATAAGGATAACATTAGCCAGCAAGTGTGTGTACCTCTTAAGAAAAGGCACCTGTCATTTAAGTTAGAAAGATGTTATGAAAAGACTGTCAGTGAAAATAGGTAAAAGGACAAACTTCAAGCTCTTCAAAAATCCTGCTTTTCTCTTCCTGTAGTGACACTTAAAATTTCAAGTTCACAAACTGGAACAGCAGAGATACAAAAGTTAAGCGCAGAACAAGCAGTGGGTTGGTTGTTTTTTGATTAGCACAAGATTTTCTGATTTCAATAGGATGTTAGGACATTGGGCCAGACTAATTCAGAAAGTAAGTAATATCCTGTTCACCATCACCGAAATCACAGCCAGCAGGGAGGCGGCAGGGCCAGGCGCATCGAGCCAGGGCGGACGACACGAGAGGATGATGGAGAGGGAACTCCGGCACCACTGCTGCCCGGCTGCCGGTGGGAGCTGCTACATTCCACTTCCTCTCACAGCCCTGTGTCCTCCTTTCTGCTCCTCACCCCCAGGTCACAGGGAAAACTTCGATGGCACAACTGTGCCTGTGAGGAGCATGAAAAAACACCTACCCACTAGCTGACAGAGCTGTATCAGCAAAATCCTGGTACAGATGCAGCTATACCAACAAAATTGAGCCACATTTGGCAGCAGCAGTTCCCCTAGTACAGCTTTCCCTTTGTATGCATGGGGATGTAATTATGGAGGTAAATACACCATGAAAAATGAACAAACGCATGAAACAGGAAAAAGCAGACTCTCTTAGTCAGCAATCATGGAAATAATGTCAGTTCATGTCACTTTGAGAACAGGCATAACCCAGATGGATGGGACAGCGAGATAGGCTATGAATTCACACAGCAATGCAAGACTGCCAATGCTGGCAGTGCCCAAGGAGATGCCACCACATTTCTAGGCAGCTGGTGGCTCCCAGCAGGGAGCACAGGGCAAACAGGGGCACCAGTCTTGGTGCCCAGATACAGCCTGTCCCTTTACTGTGGCCACTCTTGACCCAAAGGGGCTACGGAGCAGAGAGAGGTGATCAGCACTGCTGGTACTCAAACTGCCCAAAGACATCTGCTGGAGACACCAGAAAGTGCCTAGCAGTGAGGGACCAGAGAACAGGGGATACCAAAATAAAACTGTCTTTTGTATCCCCTCAGGATTCTGTAAGAAAGGAAATCAGTGTTTGTTTGGGTTTTTTTTAAGCAAAAAATATGAAATTATGGCTGTGCTGAAGCAAACTGCCCAGGATATGTCTTGGGGGAAGAAAAAGAACAGCACCAATGTTAGTTTTTACAGAATACATGCCAAAAGCTCTCCAGAGTATGTTTCAGACTGTCTTTCCAAGTGTGGATCTCTGGTTATATGTTTTCTCTCCAGTATGTGTCCCTCTCATTATTAGGGCTGCAGCAATTGCCCAAGAGCTGGAGGAAGAAACAGTCAGCACAAGGGCTGCAAGACCCCAAGGGCTCTGGGCTGCAATAATTCATTTGGCAGAGCTGTATGACATCTACAGACATCAGACTTCCAGATCAGTAACCAGGATTAATCCACTGAAAACACAGACACTATTGCATTGGCAATCAAAGAAATAAAACATTCCAAGCAATATTTCATATGTATACACACATGCTTTTAGGAATCAACAGATTCAGTTGTTATAATTATTTTTAATGCAAGCTAGCACACAATACTTCCTGCGGCTTATTGGGGTCTTAGTGTTATCAGTCACACTGAAATCCATGAAAACCACAAATAAGTTAAAGAAGAAAAAGAATTAAAAAAACCAACCCCGAAGTAGTTTTGAGTTGTGAATGACAGGCTTCTTGGTTAGAGCAATGTCAGTTCACCACCGAATACCAGCCGCTGAACAACACTGGAGAACTGTAAAGCCACACACAAACAACTCAGCCAGAGGGTGGTGGAAAACCAGAAAATTTAGGTTAAACACCAAACTCTGCTCCAGGGAACATTTACGTGAGAAGACAAAAAAGAAAAAATAAAAGCTACTGAGATTGCTTTACATCTGTTTTCTTTTTTTGTCCTTGTAAACTGGACCCATAGTTACCAGAAGAGACTAGAAAAGACATCATTTCTGAAAGTAGAAACAGTATTTTTGGAAGAAAATGTGCAGGACAATTTCTACCCTCTTTCAGCCTTGACTTCCCAAAAAAATGAAGAAAAACAAAGTATAAAAAAAAACAAATAAAGATTCCAAGAGAGTTACAAAAACATCATCCATTTCTGCTGCAGAAAAATGCAACAAAATACATCTCAAAACACCATTTTTGGGAAATCCATCTGAAAAAAAACCCCAACCTAACAGTGAGAATAAAATGTTAGGAAGCAGCCCCTTCAAAAAAAGACTCTGAGGGCAGAACATCATTAACCAATAATAGGACAGATGACAAATGCATCACTGTTTTCACAAGGCAAGCTGAGATATAGTCAGAATTATACTATGATTCATCTTCTCCAGCACAGAAAAGTTTACTAGAAAATGAGAAACACCAAAAAAGCACTACTTAAAAGTAATTGTTCATCGCACAGTCTGGTTCCAAAAGGCTGAGATTTAAATCCTCTATGTTAGTCCTGTCAACAATATTAAAGGTCAGAGGTGGATGTACCTTCTCATATTAAAGTCTTTATGCAACACTGACCATTTGCTTCCAATCACCTTCCAAGCAGAATGGCCTATGCTTAAATACCTAGAAGATGTTATCATCAGACTCTTCATTAGTCATTCTTTCATTTGCAATATTTATTTTTCCATGTACCTATACTTCACTGCATGTAAGTGGGCAGACACTGTAGGAAGGCCGGCACTTCTGAAGTGCCAAGGCAAAGAACAATGCCAATTTTTTCTAAAAAATTACTTTTCTCACTGTCATCTAGTCCTAACATTCGCTTTACTGTATAGAAGATCCAAAATTTCTTAACGAAAGAATGCATCTGTAGGAGGCTATGGCCAACATCAACACATACATATCTGAAAGTCAACATTAGCAGTGCTTTCATAGAGTTGAGCACGTGTAAGTGTAAGAATATTGCAGGTATGTTAGATATATCCAGAAACTTTTAAGACAGTGTTACTGTTTCACTCACATATACTAACATGAGGTTACATGTAACAGCTACAACTGTTTTGGGGATCCTGAAATGATGCCACGTGGTGATTACATGTTTCTTGTTTGAGAATAATGTTTGCAATACCAGAGTAGATTAAAGGCGTCGTGTTTCTTCCCCTTCCTACAGCCACAGGGAGACGGAGTTAAAGCTGCTTTGGTACCCCAACTCTCAAACAGTCTGTAATTTTCAGAGAGAAAGGATTAACTGGTTCAGGGTTTGCAGAGCGCCTGGTACACAAGGTCCTGATTATAGCTGGCTTTGTTAGAGAAAACAACAATTTAGGAAGGAAAGTGGTTTACAGAAACATCTTGGGTCAATTCAGTTTTGCTTTAACACGGCCCGGCCTCTGCCCACCAGTTGGATGTCCGCTGGCCCGTGCCTCCGCGCTGCTGGCCCCCCAGGGCCGCACTGGGGAGGGTGTGGGGCAGCTGTGCCCTTACCCCACTGCCGTGGGCTGCCCACGGCCCCTGCGTGGCCCCGGAGCTGAGCTGAGGGTTTTCAAATACTGGGGAAGACTGAAAGTTTTTACTCAACTTCTGATCAGAAGAAAACCCAAATTTGTTTCATCCAATGTGCTTACATAAAGCAAACCAACTGAAGAAATGAAGATGTATTTTGTTATTACAGTTCCTTCATACAGCGTTCAAACAATTTTAATATCCCCCAACTTATAGAGACCATGAAGGAAAACAGAGAATTGACCATCAGAAAAAGGATGGAGAGAAAATTTTCTGGATGTAAGTTATTCACAAAGGAAATATTGTTAAGTTCTCCACTTTAAAAATATGATTAAAAAAAAAAAAGTTTTGTTACTGAGCCCAAGACCTCATATTGGCTTGGACTTCTCTCCGGTTTTACATTAGCACAGCTTCCTCCCGCTCTTCTGCATACAGGTAAACAGTATTGCTTTTATTTCACTGAAATGTGCAACCAGATCTTTATCTACACTCCAGTTATCAAGCTTTAGTTTACTAGGAATAAAAAGCTAGCCAATGCCCTAATACAGTGGCTGTATTACCATTGTGATTAAATACTAATGCAACCAGTGCCCCAAGAGCTATACACACAGAACAGCATAGACTTTGTTGCAGGATCTATCAAAAGCAGGACATCCTTGGAGCTCACTACACAGGTCTCTGAGTGTTCATAAACCCACAAAACTAGCACAGAACTAAACTTTACTTGCATTGCATTTCCTTAGCCATTTAATTACAGACTGCAGCAACCTGCATTTGGCATCTCGCTCTGCCATTGCCATACTGACACTGACTTTTGGCTGAGGCATCAGCATGGAGGTGGCTGTTGATGGACAGGTGCAGAGGAGGGCAGATGTGTTTGGACCAGACCAAATTCTGCCATTGCCCCCACCACAGCACAATGACAGACCCTGGTTAGGGATGAGCAGCTGAAGGACTCCCACGCAGCACCACTCACTACTCTGCTGTAAAGAAAACCCAAATTGGCATAAACACCCCTAAAGATCGTGTAGTACCTTTCATCTTTGCAAAGCATTGGGGTGGGGAGAGAAAAGAAAAAAGAGCTTTAGAGGTACTGTTGGATGCTTTTTGCTCTCAGCTTTTCTTTCCAGTTGGGACTTGGACATTTTTTTATTTCTTTTTTTTAAAGATACACGATACATATTTCCCCCCCCTCCAAACAGTTGCTTGGAACTGCTACTTGGATTACCAGAGAATGAGCATGTGATAAACTGTACAAAGCAAAGAAAAACAACATTATTTTCTGAAGTAAAAGCTGAACTATGATGTAGTATTTCCCCTTTCAATTTTGAACTGAAGTTAAAAACAGGTTCTTCAGTACCTGCTGCACCCACAGGCATGTGACCACAATTGAGTTTCAGGTATTGTGCAGTTACTGCATGGAGAGAAGAAAAAAAGAGGGAAAAAAGGCATACACCAGAAGTTTTGGACTGTTGGCACACCAGATCCAAATGGATATCATTTCCATAGTATGAGCTCACCCCCTCAAAAAAAAGTGAATCAGCATACAAACTAAACCTCAAATGAAATAATCATCTGGAGCGGAAGAAGCATGGAACAAGTTTAAAGGGAACTTATATCAGCTCTGGAAGCAAAATTTTCAAGGAACAGCGCTTCCTTTTGCATGCAAGTCACACTACAGCCAGATACTACTTAAAACTCTCAAACCAATAGCCAAGGGAGAAAAAGAAAGGGAAAAAAACAAAAAAAAAGTACAGCAGCATGAAAAAAGCTTGTATGCCAGTCAAGAGATTTCCATAATGCATTTCTAAATCAGAAATTCTTGTTAAAGGGAGATGGGAAGCGACTGCAACAGTAGCAGAATCAGTCCATTTCTTCAAGGCACAACATGGGAGTTCCTACCCCCACCCTCATTCCTGCCAAGCAAAGATGGCTATGAAATACACTAAGTTCAAATACTCCAGAACCTCCTCTGTGTAGCACAGATTATCATAGCAAAGGCTTTGAACATCAGTGTCTCTTTGGTGGTGTAACTGGTGCCTGGTCCAGCTAGGCAGGATGAGAGGGCTATCAGACCTCATGTTTCTATCAAAGCTAGACTGAGTTTGATGTCTCCACTGATGCTATCAACTTCAGGGAATTCCTTTCAAACGAGGTCCATCAGACATACTGCTGTCTGCATCTAGGAAAATGGGCTCTCTTCTAGCCAGATTAACCTGCTACCTCAAACTGACACATTTAAAACCACACACATGCACATCCAAGGATATATTACAGTGATTTGGTTTGTAAGCACGTATCCCAGGGCTCCTGCTGGCACTTAATGATGTGGGGCTTTTAATGAAAAACTCTTTCATCGTATTCATATGATGGTTTATCTGTGCTCCATGATCCAAAGTCCTCCTCATCCCACCGCATATAGCTGAGGCTCTTCCCATCGCTGCCCACCAGCCCTGCCAGCGGACATGACCAGCACGCTGACTCTGCGGGAGCAACACAAGCACACAGAGAAAAATTCAAAAGCCTTAGCAACTCTTTGCTTACCAGATGCCCTAATGCAGCACGTCAATGACACCCAGAACAGTTTATTCCTAGCTTTCTATGATTGACATGATAGGATTCTTCAATTATTGGCTTATTTTTTTCACTGCAACAAAAGATGCCGTACGTTTGCATAAAAGAAGGAGACTAAAAAAAAAATAAATGTAGAGTTGTAAGTTGCAGATGTTGAGCTACACCAGTGGCCACTACAATCTCTCCTGTTGTTGCCCGTAGGATGTGCGCATGAACCACCACTTTGTCTATATACATTGGGTTTAAATAAAATTACTATAAAAAAGTGCAGAAGGCAGCACACCATTGGATTCCTAATATCCAGTGTATCAACTAATTATGAATCAACTTCTACAGAGCATATTTCTCCAAGGCATCTTGGCAGACAGTGTACAGCAACGCGTGAACACTTCACTTCGGTATTTTCCAGTCAGACTACATCCTAACTGGGTCAGCGCAACATCAGGCAGAAAGCACCCTTCCTTTCTGAAAACAGAAGCTGACAGCTTTGCACAGGCCCCTCACAGCCCATCTTTTTGCAGTTGGGGCAGCTGCACTTACTTGATTACTCCTTTTACCTCATGGCAGACCTTTACTTTGAGGGCCACTCCAGAGTAACCACGTCTCGCAGTGCTCTGGCGGAGCTCTATTAATCATCAACAGGTTAAAAGGTCAGATTAGTAAATCAGATTACGGCACACGCCCGACAGGCAGGGGCAAGCATCTCAACCAAGGGTGTTCAGCACAGCCACTGCTAACATGACTCCACTTCTCTGGACCTACAAAATGCCCCAGCAGGCACAGGAAGTGCCCTGCGCTCGCAGGCGCCGCCTTCACAGAGTCAAGAGTCCATCCAGGCTCTGGCAGACTGCCGTAACCTCACAGGCACAGATACTTCACACATTAAGAAGTACAAATAAATCCAACATGCTTATATTTCCCAAACAGAAAACCCAGATTATTAACAACAGTTTCCAACACAATTACCACAGGAGTTCCCAAATGGATTTCCTTACATTCTTGCCTACATCCTATTTTTCTGATCCCTATGAGGTTGCACAGCAGCGCATCTTGCAGCTTAAAGCTGAAAATTTTACTGCTGGAATTTTAAGAATCTAGAATATAGGCTTAGAGGAGAGAAAAAACAGGTAAAGGCAAAAAAAAAAAAACAACAAAACACAACAAAAAACCACCCACCCCAACTGAATTAGCAACTAAAATACAATTTTGGCGGAAGAAAAAAGAACCTTTGGCCCAAGTCTCACTGTGACTTTGACACTTCCTTGCAGAAGTTCATGACAGTTTTCTAAGTGACACTAACCAAAACCTTCAAGTCACAGTATCTTGAGTGAAATTTTTACACATGCTATACAAGCAGAAAGTTCAGCTGTTTCCACCTCCCCTTAGCATCAGCAAGGTTATCATTACACTGTGTCAGTGCTGTAAAACAAATCCAGTCATCTACAATTGCACCAGAGAAGATGGCTCTGCTGAAAACAGGGGAGGGACTGCATCTGCTGGGGTGTGCCAAGCGAAACTCATCAGCATCACAGCACATGACTAAGCATGTATTCGGGTACGTCAATACTCAACCATCAATTTGAAAATAAAGGTAATTTCTTCTTATCTCCCCCCTCCCACCAATCTGTAACTACAGGAAAAGACAGAACATTGCAAATGAAGTTTAAGAAGCCTTAGCAAGAAGCAAACAACACACCACAAGATACGAAACAATTACTCACACAGGATAATGACTGTTAATATTCTATTTAAGATTAAAATTAATACCAATGTATCAATTATTTTTCATTTTAAACTCCCCAGAACTGGCAGAAAAGAGGAAAGCTCTCTCTCTTCTGGGTATCTTCCCCCAAGAAAGAAGAATAATCATAAAAATCATAATGGAACCATCAGACAAAGGAAAAAAAACACTGCTTGGCTTCACTTCCCCTTCCAAAACTAAAAAACACATTAATTTCAGCCCTGTGTCTGGCATAATATCCCAGCAAAATATTAGACAACAGACGAAACCCATAAGGACAGTAGAAAATTTGGATTCAAAAAATGAGCTGCTGCTTAGTATGAAAAGGGTGTATTTTTCTCATTAAAGAAACAGTCATTAAAAATAAATGCAAGGAAGCCTTCCGCGAATTCATCGGAAGCACGCATCACAACCTTACAAAGTCTGTTGATACCCAGTAGGAAAGCCAGACAAAGCACTGAAGTAAGTTTGCTTTCTACTTTGTAGAAGTACCAATAGTTCTCTCTCACACACACATTTTCAATAAACTTTGCATGTGGGTTTGCATATCAGCTATGCGACAGCCAATTCAGCAGACAGGCAAGGAAAGCCTTGCCAGTCTTTGCTTGTCTGTGTGTTACCTTAGCAGAGCAAATAAAACTGAAAAGTAGTGTTTCACAGTCTCTTTGCGTGCTAGAACTATTAGAGTGAAACGCCCATGATATATCCGCATCAATATTTACTTCTATATTAAAACTTGTATGCAGATGTGGACCTGCTACACTATATATGCCATTCCTTTATTTATCTTAGAAATCAGTGAACTAAAAGTGACACTTAAATAATTATACAGCTATTTTCCAGAAGCCAGTGTTTGTAGTTATATTGGCTTGAGATTTCAAACAAGCCAGATCACCTTAGGAACATGTATCCCATTAAGTTCTGGGTCAGTTATGTCCTGTTGAATGTTTTACCTGTCAAAGAACCCACAAAGCTTTACCTCAAAGGGCAAAAGAGTTTCATATTGATGTTGCTTTGCAGAACTACCTGCTTTACCTGACCATCTGAAGGATGCATACAAATGCTCCGTTAGAAAAAGCTGAGTCAAGAAACTCTGTCAAACAGTGTTAAGTCATTTGTGTATTTTACTGAATGTCAGGTTGAACCTTGGACTTACCTTTTGTAAGAGGAAAGCATTGCGAACAACACACAAAAGTGTCTCACCTTGCTCTGAAATAGCCGCGTAATTCCTTTTGTTCTGTATTAATGCATGATAAACATAAAATAAATGGGAGACAAACATTTTGACTCCATAACTGAGCTTGGAGATGCTTCTACACCTGAGTTACTAATAACATCAATCCATTCATTAAGTCAGGTAGTAGCTAAAGAAGTAGCTATATACAGATTTGGTGGTATATGTTTAAATGAATGCATAAAGGCAACCTTAAGATACTATCAAGCTTCTGCATTTGTCATGAAATAGCACTAGAAATATTGTTGGAGCCCTCGATACGCATGCATTCAGGAAACAATCACAACTCCTTCCTCAGCAAAAAAGAAAATGGAGAGAAAGAAAATAACCCTGCCCTTTGCATTTTTGCACAGTCAAGTATAAGATAAAGAATTTGTGGATCTCCTTTCTCACATAAATACACAGAGGAAAATTGCCAGATTCCCAGATCAGAAGGAAACGCAGACAGAAATCTTCTCTTCAGAGAAGGGGGCCAGCATCCACCGCTGCCACCCACACCCCGGCGTCTGCCAAACTCCCGGTGCACAGCACAGCTCCTCCTTCCCATGCCAGCACCCACCTCCCAAAGCCACCTCCCTCGCAGGGCTGCCGTCAGCCCCAGGACACCCCAACTCTGCATCGAGGCACAAAGCGTGCTGAACTGCCGGAGCTTGGCATCCTGCTGAGTCCACCTCCAGGAGAGAAGCGGTGCTCCCAAGGGAATAAAGCCATTCCCCTCTGTATGCTATTCCATATTTATCTTGAAAATTGATATGTGAGGTATTTATTAAAATTACTTCACAGAGGATACTAAAGGCAATTTTCTTTCCCCACAACATGTACAAAGCAGGTTGGCCTAGAGTACATTAACCTATTTTTCCTGTCCACTTACCTAAGCACCAAAGTTACTAATAAGATGCGGCTGACCTGTAGCACTGGTTGTGTCTTACTCTACCGTACCCAGTAGCTCTGCAGTACGTGGTGGGGAGTATTACATTACTCATCACCCCTCCGCTGCAGTTTCAGCTCAGATACCTACTCCCAAATATATACCAGGTACCCAGGACAAGACCCAGTGCTTCATTAAATATTTGGCACACTGGTCTCAAATTACCTTTGACACACAGGTTTATTTATACATCATGGCACACTGCATGCCTCTGCGACAAGATAGCATCACACAATACTGCACGTCAGGAATGCAGGCAACAGATTTAAACCAATCCCCGCTTCAAGACACTTTTACTAGGAAGCAGGTCACAAACTGAGTAATATCCGTTTTATGCACTGAAAAATGTATGCTATTCATTTCCAGGAAATAAAATCAACCACCCTAATCCTTCTCCCCTCTCACATACACCCCCCATCAGAACAACGGAAAGACGGTTTCTTTTGTCTTAAGATGTTCACTGTTGGGATGTATTTAGTTCTCTATGCAAGCCTTATTCTTCCTAATGCATTTGCTAGGACACCTGATGTTGACTGGGTGCAAGGGCAGTGTTTCAGAGAGTAATTACAGCAAGAGGTATTTGGTTACATCCACTGAATTCAGTTTTGAGCACGCACCAACAGTTCATATTTATGGAGCTTGTTTCCCAGCCTTAAACATGTGCACATTTCTGATATTCATTCAACCACATTAATGTTTCTGAACACAAATACTGTACAGAGGAGTGTCAGCTGTTACTTTTAAAAATCCATAGACAGAAATGTGAGGAACCTAGATTCTGCATTCATCTTATGAAGCAAAACTCCGAAATCTGAAAAATGGCTCCAGACTTCAATATTATTCTCATTCTACAGTCGTGCAATTACTTAAACAATTTTTTGAACTGATAGAAATGGTTGCACAGGTGGCAACCATAGGAATCCTTAGCACTCAAGTGAAAGGGGAAAACCAAACACTAGGCAGAAGGCTGGAAGTTTGGATCTGAAAGAGAACTCATTCACATAAATTATCCAAGCCCAAATATCACATTTCATCAGCAGTTCCTTCAGTCCAGCTAGGATGGAAATGAGACCTGGAGAAGTAAGTTCTCTTCTCAGGATGCTCACTCCTTTACAACCTCTAACAGGAGAAAGGCAATGGAGATTCAAGCGTACAAGTATATACTGTGCCAGATCCACAGTTGAAGTGAAGTGACAATGACAAGAATATTTAAAATAAATAAATAAAATAATAAAATCAGCACTGACTATACATTTACTACCATGAAGTCAAGCCCTAGTACTTCCTGCAACACAAGCCCTGAACTTTCTCCTAATCAGTTCAGATTGCTACTTAAAATTATTAGCTGGTGCAGCATAAGGTGAGAGAATATAAAGGAAATGCACAATAAACAGCCTGATAACAAGTACATACAATACATGATCCTGTACATAAAGAAGCTGATCTTATGAGTAAGCAGAAAAAAAAAACTACCCACTATCTTGTAAAGTTAATTAAGGGTAATGTTTAACCAGAGGTTTTTTTCAGCTGGAAAGGGTGTCAGCAGAGAACATTGCATTGAATTATGAATTTCTCCCTTGCTTTTAGCAACTGCCTTCAGAGACTGCACTTGTTTCTCTAAGCCCTTCTGTGCTGCTCCCTGTGTGCACAAGTTTAGAGGCCAAGGGTATTGCACATCCCTGACACCACTAACAGATGGGACTCACCTCAGCCAATAACACAGATTACAGTTATCGCGATATACTCTCATCCGATTACACGCAAAAAAGAATTCCACTATCTGCCAAACCCAAGTCTTCTCAAAGAGAAAAGAAGATGCATCTTCTGCTCCTGCTCCACTTTCTACTTTGCTTTTTTTTTTAAAAAAAAAAAACAAAAAAACTGCTAATAATTTTTTGCTGGACTCCATCATATATGACTTGACATTGGTAGACTAGGAAAAAATGTCTTCAAAGATTTAAAAGCCTTCCACTTGGCTTTTGGAGTTGTCTATTCAGGTAAAAAAAAGGCAAAATATGTTATCTGAACCAAGTAGTACTTTGATGTAATAAGTCTTTCAAAAGTAAAACTATATTTAAGAAAAAACCAAAAAACAAACGAACCATAAAATACACAGAAGAGTTAAAATAAGCAATTGAATTACCAAAGACTATTTAAAGTTGAATATAAAACATCCTCACATATTCCCAACAAAAATTTCACATGGCTTTGGAAATTCTATTTTGATGCTTGGCTATGGTAGTTATACAGAAGGATAAACCGTAACACCCCCTTGGGCATTACTGCAGTCTACACAGGCAATAAGCTGCAAGCTTAAAAGGTCTGAGAAGGATTTATTGTGAACTAACGGATTCAAAGAACCTGGTTTTTAAGAAGCCAAAACTCCACAACACACACTTACAATGCCAGGCACCGTCATTCTCAAACTGAATTGGTAATACCCACTTGGCTGAACGTAGCAAGTGGAGAAACTGCTGGCATTGTTCGTCCAGACCAATGCGGGTGAGATGCTAGTGATAAGAACAAAACTTTAAATCTAATTCACATATTCCCATCACAGAATTCAAGAAACCATCTGCCTGAAGGAGTCAGGCCCCAAATAGGAAGCTTTCAGGGACCAGTTAACAAAATGTAGCAAAGTGTCCAGAAACAGACAGACAGGTGATTTCTGAACCCATAGGCTGTTCTTCAGAATTATTCCCTCCTCACCAGATCTTACCATCACAGCTCTAGGAGGAAAAAAGCAAGAAGAAATGAACCCAAGTTTAGACTTGGCTCCTAGTTACATCATTGTTACTGGAACACTGAAAAATAATCAGAGTGAGAACTGAATATAAGCTAGGGCAATAGCGTCTACCTAATTTGTGTTGTGGTAGGGTCTACCTTTCCCAACAAAGAACAGGGCTTCTCTTGCTCCCCTCCCTACACAGTAGATTGCCCACAAAAATTTGGAGGAGATAATAAAACAAAACCCCCCAAAAATAACCCCTCACCGAATGGCAGCTCAGAGTAGGAACAGGGCTTGATAGCACACACAGCTCAGACTTAAGCACCAGTCAGAATTTTTTTCCTTTCATGGAACTAAGAGTCTAAATATGACTAAAGATCATTTTGGGGAAGTTTCTACTTGCTTGTAAACGTAACTATGCATAGATGAAAGAGTTATTCTTAGTCATCTTCTCCATGTCAAAAATAAACCCAGCAATCTCCAGAATGTGTCACAATACAATATTAACTATGTATCTGCACAGCCACTGAATCAGTGGACACTTAACAGCCTTAATTTAGAATATCTGTATTTTCTGGAAGCAGTCAAACGTACCCCGCTGGAATACGCCGAACTACTAATACCACTTCTAAAGAAGTCAATTTGCAGCATAAACACCTCTAAACCTGGTCCTAGTGATGAGCAAAGCCAACAGCGTGCCATCCCTTCCCAGACGGGGTGCCAGACACAGAGCAGAGACTGCGTTCTTCAAATTAACGGACTGCTCATGCAGAACGAGCTTGAAAAGAAAACGCATTATCAAAGAAATTATTTGCTCACGTACAAAATGCACACACTAAATGTATATTATACAGATACACGCATGACAAGATGCCTGTACAGCCATACAAAGCAACCCCCCAGCCTTCCCGTAGCTCATTGGCTCAGGATACAACATGCAAGCAGCTGAGAAAACATAAGGACCGTATGGGGAGGCAGACCTCAATTTCAGTCATCTGAAATTGTCTTCATTTTAAGGGAATCAAAACACACCATGCCCCTAAGAAGCAAAGCCTCTTCCACTAGAAAACAGAGTTTTTCTGCTGACGCCAGGGGAATCAAACCGAGACGAAGGACTCCTGAGGAACAGATACACGTTACCAAGGACTCACAACAAATGTTACAGCCACGTGGATGAGTCCCAATGGGAAATATACAGCATTTGAAAGTTTTCCCTTGAGTTTTCAAGATACTAATTATAAAATACCAGAGCAGTGAGGCAGCTGGAGCAGATACAAGGTACGTGCTAAGAGAGGTGAAAGACTTAAAGCATACTCACGGAGAAACCGGAGAGCAATCACCTCTCTTGGTTTATGGTTTCTTACACTTAAAGAACATCTCTCGCCAAAAAATAGGCTCTCATCTCCACAAGGAATGGGACATGGACAAGAAAACTCTGCTTCAGAATATCTTAGAAAAACCAAAATGTTTTCAGATCATACTTACTTCTAGATTCTAGACAAAACTGAAGGAAACCTGAACTCCTCACAAAGAGCACTGCAACCACCACCCTGATATCAGGGATATTTTACTGCTGTGCAACTGTAGGGCAGCATTAAGGCAACTGAGAACAAAAAAAAAAAAAAAAAAAAAAAAAATTCAGAGTTTCAAACAGAGACTACTTCTCCTTGCTGTATACTTGCTGTATACTTTACTGGTTTGCTAAGAATTCGCCTAGTTTTACAGACAGGGTAGGAAAAGTCACGTCACCTGCTGCAGGCCACATGGCAAACGGAATTTGAATGCAGCATCCTTCAGTTTCCCATCCAAACTCTGTTTCTGCACCACACAGTACAAGTGCATCTCCAATATCTTTTCCTAGTACTATGAAGAGAACAGCACTAACTGATGTCAAGAAGCATTTTAAAGCCTTTCCACATCTCAGGTATCAACTTGACAGGTCTGTTTAATGTGAGGGATAATATAAGTTTTGCAGCAACAATCTTGAAAAGGAGAACTGAGCAAAATGCAAGAATCGAACGCGCTGGTACCTGGCTGCTCAGCCGAGTCGTAAAGCGGCCTCCCAGCACGCAGCCTTGCGGTATGGAGAAACCAAGATGTAGGAAAAGGACTGAGAATTTCTCAACCCAAGGCTTTAGCTGAAAAAGACCATTCCACCTGTGCTGTAAGTAGGTGTGTCCATTTACACTAGCTGATTTATGGAATACTGATGTCTTCTGGTGTATGTTGCTGGTGACCCCATCACCCCAGCCCTGCGCTACTGCCAGATAGCTCTGCTATCTCTGCCTGAGAGGGAAGGCAGCAGTGATAAGGAGGAGGTGGGGCGAGATTCAAGTCAGGGGAGTAAAGTGGCTAATTACTGCTTTGGACAGCAAGTAAAATGGTTACATAGATAAATACAGGACTTGTATTTTGAAGACAACTTGTGTTTTCAAGCAAAGAACTGTAAAATTGTGGTACGCTTTTCAAGCTTCTAAAGAAGTGAAACATGACAAAAACTGAGACTGAACATAAATTCAGTCTGACTAAGACTAAGATCAAGGATGTGGTGAGTGTTAAGTTAGCCAACATCATTTTAATTTTTACAACGTTTACTGACCTCATATACACAGAGAAAAACTACATATCTCCAGAGTTAGGAGCAAAAGTTCGCTGATACTTCAATACAGTATTTTAGAAATGCATTTTTCAGATGCATGCTCCAGAAAGCATAAAACCCACTGTATTTAGAAAAATACCCAAATACTTCAAACTAAGCATACATGGGCATACACTTATTTAGAGTGCTTGTGTAAATGATAACAGACATGAATTCCTGTTCGGTTGTTGGATAATCTGTTTTCCACTCATGTAATATAATTACCAATCAATATGGAGTGGTGAAATGAGGGAAGCAAGACGCCCTCTTTTCTCCCAGATCAAGGCACTTCATGAACATCAATTAGATGTTAATATCCCTGGGAGGCAAGCGTGACAAGTCTTATTAAGCCATTTTAAAGATTAGAACACTGAGTCACAGAGAGATTAAGAACTTCCTCAAAACCAACAGCAGAGTCAGAGAGGGGGCAGCTACACCCCAGCCGGGCCTGGCAGCACGAGACTGCACTGTGCCACCTTATTACAAGATTTAGAGTCTCTAAGGCAAAAAAAACCCACACAAACAAACAAAAAAAGAAACAATCAAAAAAAAACAAACCAGAAATCCACACTCATATGAAGTTTCCTGGCCATGCCAACAGTCATGCCTCGGCTTTGACCTGCAGGAACCATCCTTAGATGCAAGAATGCAGTTTGGTTTCCACACTCAGATCACATTTTGGCTGAAAGTATCAGCAAGGCTGCCAATTGTAAACATTTTTTAAAGCCGGCAGAGACCTCCAGATCTTTTCCGATAAGCTTGAGAGAAAACTTAAAACTTTTTGATGCTGGTTCAACCCTATAAGCCTAGGGGCAAATAAATCTACAATCATCAGTCTTCAAGCCAACCCACGGCCAACTATCTGAATTCGAGTCACATGCTGAATTTACACATTAAGAAGGTAGTGAACATGACAAGACAATTACTATCGTAGGTTAACGCATACTTCAAAGCACAAAGAAAAACCCAACAGATGCCATATTCAATTAGCCCAAAAGGTGAGCAGAGAAGGATGTTACGCTGATTAACACACTCATTAAGACGCGTCCGAACTAATAGCCCACTTCAGTGTTGTAACACGTTTGGAAAACATTCTGCTGCCTTAATCGCAGGGTACTTACGAAGCCAAAGACTATTTTTACTTTTCCAGCGTCGCCCTCCAATACAGCACGAGAGGAGCAAGCCCACGGAGTTACCCTTCGTTGCCACGAACGCGCAGGGGACAGGTACAG
>VYZM01002846.1:205006-250011 GCA_013398915.1 Dromas ardeola
TCGGCGCGGCTCGGGGCGGGGCCGGGGAGGGCGGGGGCGGGCCGGTCGCCCCAGCCCCGTGCGAGCCGCCGCCGGGCGCCCTTGCGTCCGAGCAAGGTGCATTTCCCCTCCGCCCCTAATCATGATTTTTTTTATTATTACTATTATTCTTTTTCCCACGCCCCCTCGTGGCTCGTCGCGACCGGCCGTGCCCGGTGCCGGTGGGTGCCGACCCCCGGCTGGAGGCGGGGGCTCACCTGTGGCCGGGGTCCGGCCCTGAGCGGCCTCCCCCGCTGCCGCCCCCGCTGCGACACCGACGGGGCGGCGGCGGAGATGCCACCTGGACACTGGGGAAGCGGGGGGGGGTGTCAGCACATCCGGCAGGGCGTGAAATAGGGAACTCAGAAACGAATTCTTTATCGTTCTGTATTTGGGGAAGCTTAAAAGCTGTCACGTATTCAGGAGATTTAAGAAGATGAAGCAAATGAAAAACTACTGGAAAGAAAGTTCAAGATTGACAGCTAATGTAGCTAACAGCACTTACACTACAACTCCTTAACTTTTATTAACAACACCTTGCTAACAGTAGAAGTGAAGTTTTATGAAAAAAAAAAAAAGAACAAAGAAAACCAATTAGGATTCACTTGAACTGCTGCAACATGAAGCATAAAATGCTCCGCAGCTAAAGCTCCTATCTACTAACCTAAAAGTTTGTTAAAAACCTCAGCAGGCCTGCATTTAGGTAATTTAAAACATTCATAAATATTTCGACATGTGCCACACAGACACTAAACCTTAAGTGACCTTGAAGAAGGCTGTGGCAGAAGAAGGGAGCAGGACCCTCATCTGCCATGACATGAGCTACCTGACCTTTTTCACACTTGCCTGCTCTGAGCCAAATTTAAAGTTGCTTTGGAAAACATGGAGAGAAAACAAGTGTGAATGTGGCCCTATTTATCCACGCACAGCTGAATGTAACACAATCTCTAACGCACCAAGCATTTAACCAACTCTAAAATAATTTGTCAACTTCAAGGTAAGCATTTTGTTGTGGAAAATGCCTCTCATTTGGGTTGAAATTTGTCTTCTAGCTTCTTGCATCATGCTTGGGTGAACCCAACTTTTACTCAATCATTAACTTTTGAACTGCAGCATGTTTATCTGCTTATTTAACTTTGGGAGATTAAATGTACTTTTTCCTCAAAGTGACAAAAGCTAGAATATAGAAATAATGGTGCATACCATTTCCCTGTTATCTAAAGGACTATCTTCAGCAGCCTTGAGGAAGGCAAGAACAAGGAACGAGAAAATGCTCTTGGCGAACTTCCAGCAAAAGTGATCTGTAGTTAGCAAAGGGGGATGTGTGTATGAAGGAAATAATATTTATATGATTTGTACAAAATCTTCCTAGTTTCAGTCCAGCATTGAGCAGTACATGAAAGCAAGGTTCCTCCACAGAGAACCCAGAAAATACAAAGTCGAAAGAATTTAACCCCTCCTGGGAAACTTCCTTCTTTAGGAAAGATGTTCCTTCTTGGTTAGGAAAGATGCTTACAGCACTGGCCTCCCATATATCTTTTCACCTTTACCAGCTATCCTCTGCCCTCCACTCCTCTCAGAAAAAAGTTACTAAGTTCATAAAAAGACAACCCTCTCCTGCCAAGTCCTTCCAAAGTTTTTATGTGCTCCCTAGGGAGACATGTCAGGGGCTGCATGAAGACCACTGGGGACCTTGCTATTCTAATACATATAATTAGGATATTTACCATTTCTACTTAAATATTTGAGCTTTGAAAATGGCCAAAAGATTAATGCATAGTTCACACTCACTGATCTTAACAGTCATCATAACCACCTTTTAAACTTATGTTTCATTAGATGTTACTTAACCAGAATGAAGAAATTCTTTATTCACAGTCACACCTACCTCTCTCCAAAGGAAAACATAACTGATGCAGTCTAATCACTCTGGGCTAAGATGAACACACTTCAGTAAAGATTTGATTAATAAATGCTAATCAAGAACCATAAATTTGGCATTACATGTGGCTCTGTTGGCTACCCTAGCCCACCCTCCCTTATGTGAAGCGTGGGACACACAACCATAAAGGGAAGTAGCAACTTCCCTGGGTGCTGCGCAGCCTCCCCTTCCAGCGAGACCAAGTTCCCAACTCATTATTTTTAACAGTGCAGCTGCTTTGTAAATTTTTTTTGTTGAGTCCTAGCCTGTTCTCCCCCGTTGAAAGGGTAGGAAAAAGGAATAAGAATAGCCCTTATGAAAAACAATCCAGCCTTATCAACCAGTGTAAAGCCATGCCTGCTAACCCCGCTGTAGGATGTCCATCCTCTCACTCTGGCTCATTATGTAAAGCGCTCCCTTTCCTGACATGTGCAAGCCTATCTATTCAAATTCTTGTAAATGTAATACTATCTACATATCCAACACAATAAAAGCTCTTCTTGTGGTATTTAAACAACCTGTCTGATCTTTTCTGATTAATTGTGGATTTCTTTAAGCTAACTGAAATTCTTTATACAAGAGGTGGTCTAGTTGTTTTGTTGCAGCCTGGGTCTCAGGAGACCACGCTGAACTCCCTCCTCCACTCCTCATCTCCTTTATGACTTTGAGAATTCACACAAACGTGGTGCATATCAGTTTGTGATCTATAGGGTGAAGGTAGTAAGACTTCCTTACCTTATGGGGGCTTGTGAGGGTGAAACCCTCAGGGGAAGGGTAAAACCTTGACATTCTATTACATGACACAAAAGGCCATTATGGGTAGCATTTTCCTGCTCTTGGTTTGAAGTTTGTCATCATATTCAGCACCGGTAAGAATCAGTAGCTAAATGCAAATTTTCATATTCTCTTCCTGCAGTAATGCTTTTTGTTTTAAATTAACATATAAAGCCATTAGAGTGGTTCTTTTAAAGGAATTTTGCTTTATAGATTGAGGAAAAGAAAACAGATCTAAGAAAAGGAAGCTGAATTCTTTATGTGGGAGCATGTAATTTTCCTGGGCCTGGAATAGCTGGATTTTCTTACCGCATGTGCAGGAAATAACCCTTCCTACCTGATCCTGAATGTATCACATAATACCCTTAACATTTAATGGAACTATTGTGGTGTGAGACACCTTGTAAGCAACATTTCTGTTCAAGTTTCTAAACACATTAACAGATTTATACATGTCTATTGAAGAACAGTTCAAAACACTTTGGTTCATTGGTAAATAATGAATATTTAAACTATTCCACAGGATCCTTTTCTCTTAATTAAAAACCTAGGCAGAAGCACAAACAAAACGCACCTAGCTAATTTTCTAGCCCTCTTCCCACAGATGACTACAGGTTAATTTGTTAGGGAAGTTTGGGGATGGGTCCTTCATCACCCTACCTTCCTCATGTTAGCAATTTCTCACGTACTCACTGCTTGTGCTGCAGTAACAGTAGTAGGGCTCTCCCACATTGGCACACTACTGCCAGGATTTGTATTTGCCCTGTGTTGCCTCTATCCTTTAAGAGGGCAAGCTCTAACTCTCCCACAGCACACCTGGCCAGTAACACATCTCCAGGCTGGTAACATTAGTCCTTCTTTCTTCGACACAAATATTCTTTTGTTTGGGTTTTTGGCATGGGTGGGGGTGAGATTTTTTTTTTTTAAGTTTGGGGTGGTTTCTTTTCCTGTATGTGAATTTTTTCTGTGATATTTGGACAAAAAAGGAGATAGACCTTATCTGATGCAGGTTACAGACACAAATCTAGGAAATTTTCACTCTTTGGATCACATGTCTTTGCAGGTTAAATCTCCCTGAAGCTAAAAAGGATTTTACTGATGTGAAATTTCTAATAATACAACAAATCTGAGCACAAGATGATCTCTTGCTCCCAGTATCATTCAATATTAACTGATTCATTACCTAAGACACTTTGATAACTGCAGTCTTACATACAGAGTACCCAGTTTGCCAGCACCAGCCTCTTCAAAAACTTCATTTCACGAATCAAAAAATTCCTTCTTTGAAGGCAGAAGAAATGAGCCTCACACTCTGTAGGATAACTCTCATTTTAGTAAGACATAAAATTATAGCCCCATATAAGTCACATCTCAGTGTCATTTTACTTTGTGTAAGGGATAATGTCAGCTTTGGTGATGTTGTAATTACAAATCATGGAAACATTTTTTGAGTTCTGAAAAGCAACAACCAGAACCTTAAGAAGTTTGAAACTTCTCCTGGGGCACATATCATTTTGTAAGGTATATTTGAATCTTGAAAAGATTTGACAGATAATCAAATAAGGTGGACATTATGAAAGGCAGAATAAATCATTATTATAAATAGTTGCCTTTTATTATTTTTTTTCCTGTCCTTGTTGTAGACAGTCTTTTAGTCAGCTGTTAAAAGATTAGTCTTCCACAGGGACATATTTGGATATTTTCCTTAAGGAGTATCATGATTATTGCACTAAAAGTCTTCATTTTATTAATGCTGAGTCGTCATTGCCCTAAGGGCTTCATTCCACAGGTATTTTATATTTTCATTTATGACATTTGGGTTTGTGTGCTCAGATACAGTTTTGATTCTGCTTTGATTTGCAGGAGTCACTACTCTGTGAAATACATACAAGAGAATATCAAAGGCATAGAGATACTCGGCGAAATAAATGTCAACACCTCACTGACTTCAGAGAGAAAAGGATCAAGTAATTAAACATTGTTTTGCGTGGATTCCAATAGGTTTTGGATCAGGCCTCATTTTCCTAGCTAGTACTTGCAGCTTTGCTGCTTTGGATTCTGCTGACAAACGACTCTCCGTAAAACTAACCGACCAAGCTCAATAAAGCTGATAAGATTTCCTTCCTGCACTGCTGTGCTTACACCTTCCCTGAAAACATACTCTGACTTTGGTCATACTTGATTTCAGATTAAGACTTTGCAGAGCAAAGTGAAACTTAAATGTCAGCTAAAGTGATAAAGAAATTTAAGTTAATGCACAGTCTTTCAAGCCAAATGATTCTGGGCTGCGTACAGCTGGTAAATAGATTCTGGTTTGTTAGGGTGCTAAAACATCTGCATGAGCTGGTAACTGTCAGCTGCTTAAAGGATGTCACATTGCAAAATAGCTAGCTAATTTGCTTCAGATTGTATCGGGGGAAAAATATAGTGATCTGTGATAGAGATTCTGGGTAAATTTTCTGAAAAAAAACCCCAACAAACCCAACAAAAGATACTTGTGTATTTAGCAAATACCTGCATTAAAATAGTTCCTAGAATGTGCCTGTCAGTGAATAAAGGGAATCTTCTGTAAGTGCTTAATACAAATTAACCATTCTGTATGTGTTGTCAGCAAGAACCTGAGATTATTTCTTGTCTGTGGGAAACCTTCTGTCAGAGACAAAGATCACTTTCCAGATGCTTTGATGTTAGCATATTAAATCTTAGCAGAGACTTTATTTAATTAAGTGTTATTTATGTTTTGTGGGTGTTACTGAACAAAGTCTTCCCTGCGTGTCATTAATGGAAGAATGACAAATAGTTTGAACCAGTGAGGACCATCATGATAAGTCTGAGTGCAGAGATAGTCTCTGGTGATATTTTAGGGAAATTACTTTTTCTCAGACAGCTGAACACTCAGACGTACTTGCCTAGCTCAAGGATGAAACCACAACACTTCTAATTGCCATGCTTCCAGTTTCACAGATTCTCATTCTTCATTTTTAAGTTAAACACTTCTGGTTAGTCTGTGCTATTGTAATTGTTAATAATGAATATGATTCCATATGCATGAGCAAACCCATGTTTGAAGTTTAATGCTAAATCTCTTTTTTTTCATTCTCAGGGAAGGAGGTACTTTCTTTGGCAATTCCAGAGTTTGCTTTGGGAGATTCTAGTGACTGATCATTTACTGTGCTGCATTATGCTGTATTAGAGAAGAGATGACCTCACTTCCCATGCTTAGCCAGGAAGGAATAGCTGGGAAGAAGATGTAGTCTTTTTTTTTTAAATTATCCAACACAAATGTTTCTAACTTGCTCTATGGAGATAATAGAAAACAATCAACAACTGCTGGGTATCAGCTTTGTCTGTTATACATTATTGTCTGTCTTGACAGCATAAAATAAATAAATTATATGTATTCAACCCCCCTTTGTTTAAAAAACAAGGTTGCTAAGAAACAAGAGTTAAACATGTCTAATGCCATTTACCACCAGCATTTATATAAAAACATGAAACGTAGCCATGATGCACTTGGAGACTATTACAGTGCAACTAAAATGCAAACTCGTGGTCTGGGCAAAGAAGAATAATAAATGTGAATTTTACTGTCATGTCATAATTAGGACTCTGGCCAATGTAAAATTACAACTGCTGAAGTTCCTTTCCATGTTCTGGATTGTGTAGGAAATGTCAATTAATGTCACTGACATTTTTACACTCATTTTTACTTTCTTCAAGGTAATGTTGATATGGCTTTCCAAAGGATACTGTGTACACTCAATAAGAGTGGAACTAAGGACCTCTAGAGTTCCACAGAAATTGTGCATATTATGGTTATATATAGTTGAGCAAGAAAAGTGTTAATGCATATAAAATCTTGGTTTACCTGTAGGTTTGCATTTCAATCTGATTTATATGTGTTACAAATATTTGCATATATAAACTTTGTTCAAAATTACTCAGTTATCATGGTTCAGAAGGTTAAGTGGTTATGCTCAATGAAATACGCATATTGACATTTTTCACTACTATGCTTATTGGTAAGAAAGAAAATTTTATCCAGCCTCTTACCTTTCACTGGAGTCAATCGTATGCTCATTTAAAGCCATCATCAACTTTTCTTCTGACCTCGCTCAACTGCAAAAGCAAAAAAAAAAGGACCGAGACATCTGTTAAAGCAAGGATTCTGCAGTCCTCACTGGAAGCCAAATAGCAGCACAGCTACACAACTGCTAAAGCTAAAGCTATTCATGGCATTGATAGCTACCCACCATACAGGCACAGAAGAGACATTTTCCTAAACCTGGTGCTATAAATTTGTGAGTTACAGGTCTCCAATCACTACCTTACACTAGGAAAATTATCCTCAAAAGACTGGACTTCTTTCTGGGCAAAAATTACAACAGTGTTTTCAAACTGCTACTCAGGAATATGTTCTTGAAAGTTTAATTGCTTTTTAACTACCCACTGCCACCTCAGTTTTTTATTTTACATCCAGCTACAGCAGCACTGAAGATATCTCTTTCTTATCTGATCACAGAAAAAAAGCAGCTTATTCCTGTTTCCACCCTTTCATCCCTGGTTTCTTAAATGGGGCCTAAAGCCATTTACCTCTTTAACCTTATGTGATAATTACGTTGTTCAAGCTTAGTCAACTTCAGTTTTCCCAGTTAAACTGGCTGATATCCAGCATTGTCAGTTTTCCATAAACGTATCGGGAAGAGCTCAGCCTTACGCAATGCCTTCGCTCCCAGAGGAGCTCAGCGTTGCCATACGGACACAGGCCACACGCAGACATCAGTTCTACCGAAACCCATCTGCCAAAGCCAAAGTGGCTCAGGAGGACACAACCCTCTTCAACGCTGCTTATGAGAGGGAAGACAAGTGCTGTAGCCCACCTGACCGAGCAAATGAGGTTTTACGGCAAGTGTTTGACATGCTGAGACCACGTGTGGAGTAAGACCACGGTCATTCTCCTCTCTGCCATAAGCTTTGGAGATTTCAAAGATGTTGCAGGTAATTCAGCCCCTACTGCCACCTGCCCCCGAGATGGCAGGCTCTGCAGCACCACGTTTCCTACCACCACTTGGCTATTGGCTTGGCTCTTGACAGAGAGGTGCCACCTCATGGATTGCCACCAGCTCCCAGGGTAACACTAAGGCTTGCTGAACAGCTTCCTTTCTGTTGCTTGGGTTTTCTTACTTCGTGTGATCTCACTGGATCACAGCACAAGCAATACTGTTTCTGACAACCTGTAAAATATTTTTACGAACTCCATAATTTAATATTTAAACATGTCATGTTAGCAACTTTAAACAAACAAGCGTAGCTTAAAGAGAGACCTTTTCAGAGTTGCACCATCTGCCAATAGCTTTCCAGTCCCAGTGCCAGCACAAAAAAAAAGGTATTCTTTAATTAAAAAAAAAAAAAGGTCCAGGGCATTTGCAAATTTGTCAACAGAGCAGTTGGCATCCTTCCACCCTTCCTGCTCGTGCATATCCAGTGTTTGAAATATCAGATTTCAGCTGGTGCAGGAGGAGCCTGAACACACAGAGCAAAAACCACTTTGAACTCTCTGGAATGGCAACAGCAGCACTCGGGGAGAAAACAAAGCCTGGGCACAAGTGCGCTTTCACAACAGCTGAAATAAAGACATCTAACAACTGCCACATTCCCAGAGGAAATCCTGTTGAGCAGAAACTTAGTCCACCAGCTTGCTGTATGATTGCTCCATGTTGTTCACAGAACTGGCATTTCTTTCAAGTGCCCTTCATAGGTTATTTAAAATTCATACATGAGATTGGCCTGTGAAACTCAGCACAACTGAAAAGTCTTCTTTTGCCATTTAACCTTCCTGATTTGAAAGCACTTCTTTCTGCATGTGAAGTGCTTCTTTTAGCTATATTGCAACCTTGCAATTTCTTAATGAGCAGCAATTGTGCTGGTCTTTCAAGATATGCATCTGGCATCACCCATTTACCAACATACTGTTTATCAATGTATAAGCTAAAGACTAAAAGGTATTTTCACTATTAAAAAAGGGAAATTTGAAATAACTTCACAGGATTCAAATGCTTTCTGTATTTACAGTAGTGCAATACTTCCTGGTGATCTAGACATCACTGTCTGGCCTTTCACGGTCACCCACGCAGCCAAATATTTCTTGTCAGACAGTAAAAAAAAGTTTACATATACATGGATAACTCCTATTAAATGTCAATAAAATACATCCTCTGTCTAAGATACTGCTTTGGAGAATGGCTTACTGTCAAACTTTACAGATGAAACTTCCTTATTAAAAAAAAGGTCTACATTTGAAGCAAACTTCCGTCTTTAATTAATTGAATTAAATGGCTGGTTTCCTTCATGAGCCCTGCCATTTCTCTTATCATTTACTCCAGGCAGTGATAGAGTAGGATTATTTTTTTTAGTGTACAGTAGTAGGATTTTTAGCCAAGACGTACATTTCACTGTGCGCTCATGGAGAGAAAGCTTGTAAGTATTTTTTTATTTGAAAATATACCCAGATGTTGGAAACTTGCCCGCTCTTGCCTTCTGTTTTGCTTAAAACATTAGTCTACAAAGCATCAATAAGCATCTTAAACTAAACTAATGTCTGCATGTCATTATTTATAAATGTGTAGGTGCTTGCCTGGAGGCAAAAGAACCCATAATACTGCTACCATTTACTGTTATTTATATTTAGCTTTTTCTTTTTCAGTGAGGGTTTTCTGGCGGCATTTTTTTCTTTCGGGTTTCCATTGGGCCTGCCCTCAGTACTGTACACAGTACTGTTTTCACCCTAGCAGATCTGTACACTGGCCAAAGAAGGTCAGCTGAGAACAAGGGGTTGGAGCATCTCCCAGGGCCTGGCTGGGCTGTATTACTAGCACTTCTGTGGACAAATATGCAAAGTTTAATGAAGTCAGTGGAAAGATTCCCACTGGCTTTGGTTAGCTTTGGATCCGGCTGTAAATTAGGAAAGTTTGATTTTAGTTCCATTACTTGTCCACAATATTTTTTTCCTGTTAACAACATAGCTCCTCTTTAAACAGTGACGGAACTGCTCTTTTCAGTTAAATGGTCAGTTTGTCAGTAACTTACACTGTAATGGTCATGACCGATAGGGATCCCAAGATTGCTGCTAACTGGCGAGGCAAAAAAAAGATGCTCCTTCTGGTTTTGTGGACAAAGTAATTGACTTCAAGGGAACCATACAGTATCCTATTATGCTTTGTATTCAGCATGTGGTAAAATTCTGAAATGTGGGAGTAGCTGTTATCCTACCTTTCCAGAAGAACAAAGTGAAGAAAAATCAGGGAAATGATAGGAAGGGAAATGATAGGAAAACTTGTCTAAGGTGACACACTAGTTTAACAATGGCAGAAGCAGTATTAATCCAGGAATTCCTAGCTTCTATGTCCCATTCTTTGGTCCCTCCGTATGTGTAACATATGACATATACATACAGTTTCACTGAAGAAAGCACATAGGAGGTGCACAGTAAATTAGGATTTTGTCAGTTTAACAAGGGTAAATTGAAAGAAATGTGTGTTCTTGGAATCAAAAGTATAGGCTCTGAAAACAAGAGGGCAGCTATCGAGGCAGTTTATTTTGTAGTTTAAGAGCTATTACAGTCCCTACACATTCATGTGAGTAAGATAAAGATGTAAAGAAAGAGTATTAAGTAATAAAGCTGTTTTTTCTTAAAGAAATAAAATTTTCCATTAAAAATAATTGTCTTGTACAACAGGCAACATCTATGCAGTCATAGAATCTGCTTTCTGAGAACTATTTTCTCTCAGAATATTTTCTATTTATAAACCCCCTTAAGCCTTTTGCAGTATGTTTCCTGTTCAGACATACCACTTAATCACCAGAAAATGACTCAGCCAATCAGTCCAGGCACTTCCCAAATACAGAATTCAAAACTAGTGAGAAAATAATGAATATGCTCAAAACTTGACTGGGAAGTCAAAATACTGTTTAAACTGATTTTTTTCTAGATAAGGCATATGTTAGAAATTGTTCACCTTGTCATTGGAAGCACTTAGGCACTTGTTCAGCAAAATAAGGATAAGAATAAGAATAAGAATAAGAATAAGAATAAGAATAAGAATAAGAATAAGAATAAGAATAAGAATAAGAATATTTTGCTCATTCATTCATTCTGAAATGCTTTCTATTTCTGTAATTACTCTACCACAATATTATATTTCAAAAGCAAACAAACAGGCTTATGATCAAGATTTGAAACATGGATAACTCTCCTGCTGCTCTTCTTTGGTCTGGGGTGGACATTGCTACGAAGAAATACTTTATCTTTTAGCTTGCATAAAAAAACTATCTTGGAAACTCAAAGACATAACTGGCTAAAATTATCATTTTCAATTTACTTATTTACTAACTCACTGCTAATTTTTCAGATCTAGAATATCAGAGATCTTGTTACATATTCTATGCACAAAAATTAATGCTGTTTAAATATTCATCCATAAACATCATCCACCATATTCATCTGCAAAAAAAATTAGAGATGGAACTGGAATACAGAGCACAAGCAATCTCAGTTCTCCTTTCACGAGAAGCATTATCAAAAACTAAGAATGGAGTTTCATCCTAAAACATTAACTACTGAATAACTACTATCTGCATGATTCATCATGGAACCAGCCACAGAATTTCTTCCACAGTCCACAGTAAAAGAAGAGCAGTAGAGTATTTCCGTTTGTCCAGATTTAAAAGCACCATATTTCTGGCATTTCAGCCATTTATCTTAAAGACAGCCCCACCTAATCTGTTGTCCTAATCTGTATGCACCAACAAAACCCCAAATTATTCCTGACCCTCTGGAACATCCCAAGGGACACAATCTGCAAATAAATCTCAAATCTGTAGCAACTTATAAATAGTACCATAGAAATAATAGTATTTTGCGTTACAAAGGACAGTTTTTTATTTTGCAGACTTGAGTCTTACCCTGTTTTGCAGCTGTGGATGTTGTGGTTTAAGGAAATAAATGCTCAAAGTGCAAGTCAACCACCAGGCTGAGAATGGAATTGACATCTTTTTACATCTAGTTGCACCTTCCACCCTCATAGTCTATCCATCAAACACTTGCCTCCAATATTTTCAATTGCAGTTAGGGAGAAGGAAGCTATGGAGATTACACTCAAGTAACATAATTTATTCAAAATCTATCTTTTAGATAACAGCTTCTTTTCTGTTATTGTTTCAGATACTTCCCAAATCTGAGGCAGGAAGGAATAATCACTTACAGTTTATGAGACCCTGGTCTATTAAGCAGAATACCCATCATCGACAGCAAAAAAATTATCCTCATTTGATATTCATTTCCATTTTTTTTCAGAGAGAATAACCAGTCTTTCTCTAATCCCAATGGTTTCTTTCAAGCAGACTTTTAAAACAGGTTGGAAGTGACAGAGGAACATGTTAAATATCTACACACGAGAGAGGACTTTTGAAATGAAACTTATTTCATATTAACTAAGCTAATTTCATATTAAGAGTCTTAATATGCCTTTTATGGGTATATGCATGGCATGGCAATATATGCCCCCATCCTGAACTGACCTGATTCCATGCCAAAAGTGGTTGGAAAAATAAGAATGCCGTATCGTCTGACAGACAATGTCACTCTGATAAATGTCTGAGGTCACATTCCAATGCTATCATTGCTGGCCTTTCATCTGCAAAAGCTGTTCTCTCACTTTCACAGCCAGCAGTAAAGCGAAGTGACTCAAAAGCAGCTGAAAAACATACAAGGATAACTACCACAGAAACATCAGGGAAAAAATCAAAATACTAGAATGCATTCAGCTACAAGTGCAGCTTCAAATCTGTGAACATATATTTCTACTCCAAGTTTTGTTCAAAGTGTCTACCTTTCTACATCATTACACGCTTACTGTGGGTTCAGTATGGAAAACTGACAGAAGGTGTGAACAATGAACCAGCGCTTACAAAAACTTTCTATATCTCAGTATCTGCAAAATGCCATGATTTCTCCCATCTCTGAATGGCATTTCAGGTTCCATGTTTCAAGTGATATTATTACGGTGATAATGAAGCTGCTTGTAAACACTGCAAAATCTAGACATGCTTTGCTAAGTCTTTGCTGTTAATCAGGGAAAAAATTAAGATTCTTAGGTAAGATACGCCTGCCTTCCCTCTTTTTTCTGATCTGGAGTGCTTTCAACTGGTCCTATATGGGACAAAGTAACCTCGACTTCTCCTGAAAAATGAACATTTTTATAGCTCTATGCTATGCGTGTATTTAGTGGAATAAATAGGAAAGAGAGATGGGTCTGCAATGTCACCACAAGTTTTCCTGCTGACCCAGGGAGACTACATATGACCCTCGCCCTATAGCTGCAAGAGGCTTTGATTTAAAAATTTGTTTTAAAATAGATTTGGACAACTGCCTAAGTCTGAATGCCTGTGGCTGTGTTCTGCAGCAGAGGGGAAAGAGGGAAAGAAGAAGGGAAGAAAAGGGAAAGAGGGAGGAAATTGGATTAAAAAGAAAACTCCCTACATAAACATAGGTGAAATAATTAAACAGAGACCTTGGCAAACTCCACCTCCTTTAAAGTTATTACGAAATAAGGATTTGAAAATACATGCAAGTCAGCCAAAGTATGATTAAACAGTTCAACAGTGTACCTTTTATTTAACAAAAATTCATTAAGAAAATGCAGTTTTTAGATTAGATGAAGTGAAATAAGATGTGTACAGTACAGAACAAAAAGTAAACTAATCCCAGGCACCAGTATAACTTCCAAGGCCCCTGTTTGCATTGTGTTCTTAAACTCCTTCGCCCTCTTCTGTGGAGGGTAACTTGCTTAGTTTCTCCTTTCCACCTTCCCCCATACTCTGATATGGTAAATTCAGAAGTGGATGCAAAGAGCAAACCAGCCAGAGTTCAGCTTGGTCACATTCCATCCATAGGTAATTCAGTGTACCTTTCCAGGGAGGTCACAAAAGCAAACTTATCAAGACAAGGCAACTTAAGAAACACAACAAACAGCTATTGATATATATCCAGTCAGATAGAGCAATAAAAACAAACACTCACCAAGGTGTAATACATCAGTTGGCCTTTGGTTAAGAAATGCTCAAGAAGCAAGAATCCATCAATTATACCAGAAATAGTTTCAAAGCAAATACCAACACCATATACTCAGAGGCTCTTACTTAGGTAGTAAACTGGGAAACTTGTCACCATAGGCTGCTTAGGAGGAAGAAAAGACTTCCCAAAGTGACAAGTCAGACTAAAGCTTCTTCCCTAACTTGGCCCTGAAAAAGTCTCACTAGCTCCAGAGGGAACTCTGTCCCACAGCCTGATGGGATGCAGCATCAGCACATTTTTGCACATACAAAAAATTCACAAGACTAAGACCTATTTAGCTTCATCCCACTTCCAATGACTTCAGTGGTGCAGGATCAGATCTGCATCTGAGTGATAAGAAAATACCTTAATTTCTTACAACTATATTCTTCAATGCTCTTTTCAGGCAGTGCTCACATACGACAAAAAGGTAAGGCTGTAGATAGCATATAAGTGATTTCTAAACTCTGTTACATCCTGTCGGCTAAGACCTACTACTCCCCCAGACACAGCACGTCAGCTGACAATAATGCCATTGTCATGCAAAGTAAGTGGATAATCTTAAGTCACAATTTTTATTGAAACTGAACATCAAAGCACTCAAAGTATTGGCTCATTTTAAAACCATTCACCACCTTCGCTGGTTCTGATAAACTTCTGTGTGAATTGTTGTATGTCTACGTGGAAATAGAAAATAACAGGAATGAGGCTGTATCTTCTCGTATTTCAAGACATGTTGAATATACTCTTGATAGCAGAGGTTACTAATAATCAGAAGGAAAATAGGATTCAAAGGAAGATATATGCATAGATTAAGATCTGAGGAACTTTATCATCATTTAACTTGACTTCCTATCTAACAAATGGGCTGTTAATTTTAAACCATATACTTTCTGCTTGCATTATAGTGCCCATTTTAGAAATATTTTAGTCTTTATTAAAAAGGGTCAAGTATTAAAGAAGCTTCTGCATACCAAATAAGATTGCACTAAGAACTAGCTTGCCTCAGAATAAAAAAACTGCTGCTGCAGGTTATTTATGGCTTGAATGTATCTAGTTTCTGCTTCCAAATTTAGGGTGTTTCTTCTGCTTGATTATAGAACGGACAGTCACCTTTCCTTTACTTGTGGGCTGTGATAAATGCTAACTATGGGATTAAACAAATAAATTAGCCTTTGTTAGACTCTTCCTCCATAAGCACTAGCTGTTAATATTCAAACACATATTATGCAAGTGATCATGCCTTATCAAATTATTCAAGTCAGGTTTTATAAGTGACTTGGAGTCATCAGCGTTTTCCATGTTGACCCTGATAAAAACATGGCATTTCACCAGAGCAAGAACAAATTCTTGGGAGTAACAGAAATAATTCAAGCTAACTAATCTTCTGTTATAACCACTTTCTCAGCCTATGAATTAACTAGCTATTTAATATTGCATTTCTCTCTCTTTTTTTTCTTTAAATCAGAATACCCAATGTCCTTAGGATGATTGATATTAGATCAACATGGGTATATTTATTAGCCTCACTTACAAATGCCCATTCAATGTCCATTGTCAAGCTCTATAACCCATAAAACTATTTAAACTGGTATTAATTATATTACCATCAATTATTTGTTTTCTTATTGCAATCCATCTCAGATTTTCTCTGATTTTGCCTCTAGCAGTCTTAGAGTAATTACTCTGAAGTTCATGATCCATATGTTTTCCCAGTTTAAATATTGGTACATCATCTATTCTTAGTCCATTGTATCCTACAATTTGGTAAAAACACTACTTGATCAAAAAATTGTTTAACCATCCGAGCTATATCCTGTGAAATATTGGACTACAATCAAAGCTGTAAACGTATCTTTACATACAACAAATTAAAAGCAGGAATCAAGAGGGACACATGTCATCACACAATGCAAAGAATCAATAATAAAATAACATGACTTGAAAGTTTATAAAAGATTATAAAGTTCTACTCTCAATATATTGACCTAACAAAACCTTTTAATAGCAGTGTCTGGGCAGGAAGTTTGGTAGGAATCACAGTAATCCAGTCCGCAGTAAATAAAGGTGTGGGCAAGTTTCAAAACATCTTGGGTGCTGACAGGGTCAAAGCCTCACACTCTTCTACAAATGGTAAAAAGAAAATGTTCAAACGCTTGAAATACTGTTCTCAAATGGGAAGATTAAAAAATAACACAACAGTCTGAATCGGAAATGATACAGTAGCTGAAAAGCAATTCCATATAAAGAAAAAAATAAAATCAGTAAATTCAGTAAGTGGTTATATTTAGAAGGTCTTAGTGTCAACTTTTTTTCTGGTAATGAGTTGTTGCCAACCCTCCTCCTTCTAAAGATAAATAACATCAAACAGACATCTTTTTTGGTCATGAGAAACAAGCACAAAGATGGCCAAGACTTAGCAGAAAAAGATAGTGAAAGGCCACACTGGTTCATACATTGTAGCTATGCAAGGGGTCAAAACCTGATTTCATGGATTTCTATGGCAGAGTTAGATCAATCAGAAGAAACAATTTAATTCACAGAGCTGAACTTGACTCTCGGACAGTAAGTCCAGGTTTATACTGGCCCTAAGCCCATTCACCCTAGAACAAACAAATATGACCCTAAACCAAAATCAGAACACAAAGCACAACAAATAACATTTGACTTTGAAAACTCGCAGAAATATTCTGTCTTTTATGAAGAATTTAAATCTTCCAGTAACTTGCAGTTAATATTCTAAAAGTTTTTTCTGAGTTAAGCTATATTCTTGTCCCATAAATAGATTTTGTTCCTATACTTTCTTTATACAGAGGGACCGAGTGGATTAGAAGTCACTACAGTTATTCACATGGGAGAAGACTATCATCTGGGTAAGTATTCTTCTTATCCCAAACATGGGTGACCAATTTGCCAGAATAGGTAAGACATATTGAACAAAGTCCAGCTTGTGAAGAAAGCCATTTGTAAAACAAACAAACAGAACAGCTGTGATTACATGCATGACAGGACAGAATTTTTTTTTCTACAAAGCAATAGAACAGAGCTGTGTCACCTGGAGATCCTAAATTTAAACCAAGCAGCATCAGGTTTCAGAAATGCACCGAAACCACCTATATCTCAATAGTTATTTGGACTTTTGGATCTGTAGCTGCATTTGAAAGGAAGAAAGATGCTTATGGAGAGCAGATGTACTGAGTTTTAATCGCAGTTCCTATCTGGGTGAACTTGTTGTCTTCTCTTGTCTTCAACGGGATGTGAAAGTATTTAGAAATGTTTCTTCTGTGTGAGGAAGACCTTACTCATGTGATTACTGGGTTAAGATGTACAGATTAATGATTGTAAAGTCCTTTGAAATCCTGAGATGAAAGGTATTATGCAAGAATGATGATTTTATTCCATTTAATATCAGTTTGTTCATGATGATGTCACGTAATGAGAAAGGAAGTATTCTTAAGCTCGGTGCTCAGATCTGGCAAGGAAATTTGTACTGGCTGCAGCAAATTTTCCATGTCCATGTGGCATAGCTACATCATAGACCTTCACCTTCTTTACCACAAAATAGAAGTGATAATACTGTTTTCTTCTCCCCCCCTGCTCCCCGCCCCCCCCCCAGTGTTCTTAAGCAAAAATAAAGCATGTTTATGCCGGATACAAAGATGCTTGGATGGAAAGGCCATATAACACATGGTAACAGGACTATCGTCATATTGGACAAGACAACCTAATTTCCGTAGTCCTGACATAAATTGCAAACCAAGTGGGGAAAAAGGAATACCTTTTTTTTTTGTGTACATAAAGCATAAAGTCTTCCAGTCTAGCATGTTGCTTGCTTTTGCTGGGCCTCTGGCCTTTCTGGTTCATTAGCAGATTTCTCATATGCAGAAAAAAGACTCACCCCATTTCAGTTTTTTTTGGTTTTGCCTCGTCTTCAATCACCTGGTTCACATTTCAGCAGTACTCCATAGACTATATCTCCTGCCAGCTGGTGAAAGAAAAAAGTGCCAAATCTCTCCTTGTATCATTTCCCCAGTCCTGCTTGCCACACCTGTGAAATAAAGGGAAGTCTCTCCTGACACAGGGAAGGCACAGAAGTAAAATGAAAGTATACAACTCGATGGAGGAAAGGAGAAGACCCCAGAATAGTTCTGTAGCAGCAGTGGGAAAAGAGTTCTAATGTTTTCTTCCTTTACTTTTTACAAAAGCCTAACATATACAAGCTGCCAAAGTGCTATAAAGTGTAATTCTTCTTCTGCAGTGCTGCCCTCTCTGAAGGAAGGCTTAGTCTCCTGGAGAGCTCTGGGCATGGTGGAGTCGCTGGGACAGGGCCACGACAGCCCGCCTAATGCCTCCACATTGCTGCAGCAGGTAACCCACTCATCTCAGACAGACACTAGTAAAAACTTTATGTTTCTCCGTGACATAGCCTCGCACATTATATAAGTAAATACATCTCTCTGTGTATAGCCGCACAGAGGAAATATTTACACTGCTAAGCATTTAGATTATGAAAGCATAAATAAAGTGAAGGCTACTGGAGCCACTGTAAACCATCAGAGTTATGCTAGCCTAAGTATGGTGAGATACACTATATAATGTGCACCGTTGTACCACATGCTCTGGATGTGTCAATACTAGCTACTGAACTGTGCTTTTAGGAAAATGGTATCTTCAGTAAGCTCCAGCAGTATCTTAATCCCTTTAGTATGGCTCTGATACACCGATCACCAAAATCTAGGGCAGGTCTCTGAAGTAGCTGGATCAGGCTCTAATACTCCTTTAGATCATAATCCTGCAAAGATTTAACATTTACAAATAACTTTATCATGTGAGTCGTTAAATGGGATGTTGGAAGATCAGGATCAGAACTGGAACATTTGAGAAATTCCAGCTTTGGTTATATCTATCAAGGATATAACAGAAACAAGAAGAAAGTTAGGGTGGCTTCTAATAGATCCTCATTCTTAGGAATATGCAGCATTTGAGGCCTTATATATCAGCTTAAGTTCACCCCCACAACTATTCAGTCTTGTCAGCTTCAAAGGGTTTTAATCATCATGCAAAGCTAAGTACATCTGCAAAAGATAGGGACCTGGGCTGTAGCAGTCTTTCTTCTGACACAAATATTCTGCACTATGCTGTGACCCAATGCTTATTGTAACGCTTTCCCCCTCTGTTTCTAAGCCTCCTTTTCTTATTTTAACCTTCATCCTCCAAACAGGATACCTACCTGGATACTTCAGAGTACAAATGCTGTGAGGCTTTTACCTGTAACAACAACCAAGATAAGGTTAGAAATAGGAGAACTGAAAGAGAGAAGGTACTCTTTAATTTAAAAGCTAAGCAATGAGTGTTTATAGCCCTCAGTTGAGCTAGGCTACCCTGCCCTTGCCACCTCAAAATTTTTGGCTGTGGATTTGGCCTCTTACCTTCTGTGTAAACCACTGGAAGTTTAATTTAAGGGAAAATAGTTGCATTTCTTGAACAAGTTTTGTATGGTTTTGCAGAGGGGAGAAGAAACTGAGCAGAAAAAGAGGCGTCCGAACAAAATATGTTCTAAAACATCAGACAGACTATAGATGGGTCAGGTGAGAAGTATTTTCTTGGTCACTGCTAGGTTTGATATTGGATAATTAAAAAAGATTATCTAATTCTCCATGAGCGTTTCTACCTGGAGATCTGCTAGAGCTCTGCTGTGTTTAGTTTCATGTTTTTCATTAGAAAGCCTCTGCCCTGTTGCTTACACATCTCTCACAGAGATAAAATCATATAATATTTTAGGAATAAACACTCTCAGATAAATGAAAAACATTCTGGAAATAAAAGAGGAGGAAAACAACTATGTGGACCTGGCATCTCGTTTACTCAGTTTATACATGAAGAATGAATGCCAGTAAATGCATATATTTTTTTACTTTTTCATTATGAAGAAAATAAGACCAGAAAAAAACCAACAGTGATTACTGCTGGGTTTGTAGGTCAGCATACAATTAAGATTCAGATACTATTGGAAGAAAAACTGGGCAAGATCAGAGTATGAATGGTAAATTCAGAAATTCCTGCCTATCTGAAAATTATCTATAAGTATTCAAATACTGAACAGTGCAAGTATTACATGTATAAAGGAACGATCTTTGGCATGTTACCAAAAAGCTAATTTTGTGCAGAATCTGTCCTTTATTTATAAAATAAATCAATCTATTTTATAAATCACATGTAAAAAATACTTCCAGTGGTAATAGAAACATTTGGTATGAATGTTTATTTAGAAGTTATCACTTCATATAATCCTTTATAGTTCATTTCTAACAGTTGCAAAATGGGTCAACTCTTTTTTTATAGGCTGCAGTGATACGATGCCTGTAAAACTGCGGTTATGAAATGCAAACTATTTTACAACAGCATGTCCCTGCTATCACAGAGCAGCTTCCACAGCAAATGCACAGCTAAATACGTCTTCTGTGTTTGTATATTGATTTCACTCCTGATAAACAAATAAAAGTCCCCCTCTATCATTACAGGATATCTGCTGTAAAATTCAAGGTTTTGAACAAACCTTTGCTTGAAAGTGATTTATTAAAAGCATTAATCTTAAGGTCTTGAAAAGCTAAAAGAATTGTCATTTCTAAATGACATCATTAGAGTTCATCAAGATCCCATATGTGCTTAAATCCTTGCAGATTGAGGGCCTATAGTAGTCTTTTCCCAGTATTTTAAACAAGTTTCTAAAATTTAGTTTAGAGAAAAAAATCAAGTACTAATTAAAGTTTCTTTCTATACTTCCTGACTGAAGAGTCAAAGGAGATGCTACCATTATTTACTAAGGAAAACACTGTGTTAATTAGGACAGGAAATTTGGATGCTAATTTATTTGTTTAAAATAAAAGTGTCAGGGTACAAAAATAGGTTGCTGCTTCCAAGCCACACAACCAAGCCTGGTAAGAAAAAAACCCTGTCCAAACAAAACGCTGAAAGTTGGGATTGTTTTTACAATTCTATATCTAATAACAAATGTTATCCTAGAAAAGTTTTACAAATTCTATTTTTTCCAGTCATTCTTTAAAATACAATGTTCAATGTAGGGTTTTCCCAGGAGCTAAAGGCCATACACATTAAGTAGCTCAGATATTCCTGGTTCAGCAAAACTAAGAAAAAGAAAAATAAGCAGGAGATCATCTGACCAGCCCATAAAAATAGATTGCATTTTTATAGTAATTGGCTAAATTATTGGTCACATTTCTAGATCTGTTGAAAACTACCATATGCCTAAGACAGCACAGTCCTTAAGCGTGACCAAATAGTCATTAAATTCCTAATCCAAAATTCTCCAGTACAGAAATCCTGTCCTGTTGCTTATCTGCTAATAAACAACAAACAGCTGTGTATGAAATACCATCAGTCCCAAGCATTCTAAAATCATGGCTCAGGCCCCCCAATCAGAAGTTTTTTTCACAATAAACATGCTTTTAATTTGCTTTTCACATACAACTGAGCAGATTATTAAGTGCTTTTCTGCAACCACAAGAGCTTGATATGTAAGCTATTTTCATGTTTATTTTAAGAAAAAAAATCCAGAAGCTGGTGCTCAACAAAACCCACCAAAAATCATGACACTCATGATATTGTGAAATCTAGTGATGACACATATGGAAAAATGAAGTGATACATGACATTTAAAAAGCTGCTTATTTAGTTTCGTCATGGCATGTCAAATAGACCTATCCAACAATTCTAGCATGCATGATAAAAGGGCTCTGTTATCAAAAGGAATTAAGGTAAAAGACAGGCAGGCTAAAAAACAGAGTCCTGAGACATCAAAAGGAAAAAGAAAACAATTTGCCTGCCTGCAGGAAAGGGAAAACCTCATTTAACTAAACACCCAGGAGAAAAGGCAGCATGTACATGGCTTGAGAAATTCCATCACTGGTACAATTTATCCTCTTGATTTCATCAAATGGCAAATGACTGTACATACATATAAGGACAATCAGCTACATTCTCTACTTAGTCGTAGTCACGCAACCCAGGCGTGAGCAACTAGAGCTTAACCAGGGATCGCTTTTTCACCTCTCTGTTCAAACATGTTCATTGTTTTTGTGGATGTAAAAGACGGCAGTATTTATCCCATATTTCTTGCTGCATCTCAAGCCATTCTTGTAAGACAGATTCAAGGTACTTTGAAGACAAGAACAACTGATACCGTAGGGATTTTAAACGGCCTCCCCATTTCCCCAAAGAAATGATGTAAATGTATGCTGTAACTGCTCAGCCAGTACGAGTGGGCTGTAGTCCAGCCCCATCCCCACACGTAGCCTCCATTCACTACAGCAGGATTTCACAAGAGCAACTGGGGCCAGAGTGCAGTTGTGTTTCAAAACATTTGCAGAATGATTGGATATAATCCTTTGAAGAGGATTTAATTTTCTTAATGAGCCTGAGTAAATCATTAGCCTCCACGGTTGCAAGGGGAATACTTCAGGAGATTTCATGAGGTATACTTTAGCAGAGCAAAACAACACAGACAAAGTCATACTTGTTGGACACAAGGTCACAGAACAGAGGGAGGTGTTCCTCTAATATTTCTACTGCACAGTGTATTTATAAAATACTGAACAAATCAATCACACTGATTGATTTTACTGTACCTGAGACCATGTATAAAATCTTTCTTGACAATATAATTAATATTCCTTCTCATACCATGATTTTGCCATAAACATGCATATTGAAGTGCTTTCATCCCTGAGACCAAATTAAGGAATTATTTTGATAAGTGGAAATGTGGAAGAGTAGAAATCTTATGCAGATGCCTCTGAAGCCAGGTCCTTCTCAGTGTTCACTCGAGCATAGAACATTTACTTGCTCTCTTTTAATGACCAAAGATCTGAGTATTATACTCTGGAAAACCACTGTCACAGTGCCTTGGATGAATTGCATTGGTCACGAGTCCACCAGTTCTGGAGCCCAAGTGAAGGAAGCATGATTCGTGCCATTCTCCACGTGCCTCTCTCTGCCTGACTCACCTTTCTGCTACTTTCCCCACCCCGACTGGTCATACTCGCATTTTGCCATCTGCTCAGCCTATCTCAGCAAAACCCACGGCTTGTGCAAGCAGCAGTCTGTTGCAATCTTTCAGTGGGAAGCAGGAGGCCCATGTGGACAGAGGGTACCCTCCAGACCAGGGCAAAAGACTTCCTAAAATAACCATATCTATGACCCTGTTGTAAAAACTGGCTTTCCTGGGGTTTATTCCTCATTGCCTCCCGCCTGCCAGCAAAGAACCTGACCCTTTCAAATCAGCAGTGACTTAGGTGGCTGGGAGCCATAGGAAAGCTAGCACTTCAGGTTAGCACTCCCTTTCCCCTGCTTTAACCTTTATAATCAAATATTAAAAAGAATGAAAACAAACTGTGGCTGCAGTCATTGGTGCCTTACATTTTCTGTTCTCACTAGCACATTTTATAGGTCACTGTTAGGCCAATGAAACATAACACGGTGTTCCTTTACCGCTTCCCCGTTGCCCCCCTTTTTAAATTTGAAAACAGGTATCTTCTTCCAAGCTAAATACTTTTAAGTACTGAACCTCACAGAAAAAGAAGGTCACAAGCTGACTCATCAACAGCCATAATAAATGTGTTAAAGATCCTGGACAGGGCATCAGATCATGTAAGTTATATAAATGCCAGGTACAGAGATACTCACCACCCAAGAAAACAGGTGTATGTGTTCCTAAGGTTTACTATGATTTATGAAGTAAACATATTACCCCAGTCAAAACGTCCTGGGCTTGATCCTCCACTGCTTATCATCCATGTACATCTATATACATCTTCTACACCCCATGCACAGAGTGAGCTTTGAAATAAATCAGAGTGGAAGGGGGTTATATCCCTTTGTGTGAGGCATAAACACACAACAGTTACTTTTAGAAGCTGACCTGCTGAGTTCACTGAGAAAGAGGAGGACAGTTGTTAAAAAGAGGCTAAGAAACAACTGTAAAGATGCCGTTATCCAAACAATTTATATTCCAAGCATTCAAACTACAGAAAAAACGTCCTTTGCAGTTACTATTTGGCACCACCAGCTGGATGCTCTAAGGAACTAAGATACAGATTTTTACTGCGTAACACTGGAAATACCGGCAAAGTGATCTTGCAGCTTATGGTCCTGTACACTATTTTGTCTTGCTGGTAAAGTGTAAATACCTGGTACCTTCTGCACAAGAGGATGACCATGCTGAATTTTATTCATTGTGTCGAGCAGCAGACAAGTGAAATCCTGGAAATACCGAAAGATGCCCATCTGTATGTTGTGTGCCTCTGGTGAGATCTCATGCCAGTGGATACAATATATACTAGGGTCCCACATGGAAAGGGATTGTCCATCTCACCTGTCCCCTCACCCCTACACGTGCAAGTATTGGTGCAGAAGGAGCTTGGCCTCATTGCTCCCAGCCATACCAGTATGTTCTGGGCAAGTGGCTGAGCACTGTGTGTCAGGGCAGATGCTCCAGTGTCAAGAAGGCTTCACTTGGGCAGATTGCTGTAGCATGTTGTCGTTTCCTGCAGGGTTGTTTCTTGCATCTGAGCTAACAGCAACACAGGGGAAATAAGGGAAAAAGTTTTAGAAATCTAGATATCACGTCACAGGACTTTTTTGCAAAGCCCATCCTAGTCCAGTTGGAGTCTATGACAAACTTGCACTTTGTTATTGTCATAAATACTTGGCCTGTATCACTCCTTAGGAGGAGTACATGATGTGAGCTAAGCAGGAGCAAAACGTATCATTCCATTTTGCCTGCTGGCAGAAAAATCCTGAAAGGATTAAGTTGTGGGTAACAGAATATACTAGAAGTGTGTAACCTAAGTGATGCAAAAACATTACTTCTTAATACAGAGCAACACAAACATATCAATCGCTCAGCAGGGTTCTGCTGTCCTTATCCCTTTGCCAGGGATGATGAATGGCATGAAAGGAAATAAAAATGACCTCCTGTAGATTCAGAATAGGTGTGGTGGTGGCAGGAGATTATATCTCTACTCACAATCCTGGAGGCAAAACTCCTGTGCACAAACGTCCATTTTGTCTGAAACTGGATACTCCTCTGCTTAAAAGACAAAGTAGTTCTGTTGCAAGCACAGGAAAGGAAGGGTGAGTAACTGCCAGAGATATGAAGTTTTATGTCAAGTGAGCTCAAAGGCATCATCCCTTCCCCCAGCGACTGTTGGTCTGAGCAGAGTTGTCCCCTAAAGCTTTGCAAAAATCGTTTCCCCTTCCCAGGCTGGATTCCTGTGCAATGCATGGTGGAGGTACATAGTCCAGCCCTGAGGAAGCAGGTCAAGTGGCACAGTGACAAGGACTGAGGATAGAAGAGGATTAGAGAGGCTGAGTCAGTCATAGTAAGCAATGATTAACTTCGGGGCTCTTTGCTTTTGACATTCAGATCATGTAAAATCATGGGACTACTTCAGTGCCAGTCAGCCCCATGTCTGGGCCCTTCCCTTCCTAACAGGCGCCATGGACAAGACAGATGACACCAGCAGAGTAAAAAGCAAAAGCTGAAAATGAGTAAAAGGTATTCACAATAACTTCTGCTTCAATGGAAACATTGCTATACCTATAAACAAATAAACTATAAAATTTGGCACAAGAGGGGCCCAGGACTGGAATAGCAGGAATGTTGCAGATCAAGATTAATGTGCATTGGCAGAGCTAGGCGGAGAAACACGCACGGCACCTGTCTCCACGGTGCCTGTCTTGAGCTAATGACGTTAATCTCCTGGTTTCATAACCAGCGTATTCAAACCTACATTTTAAAACAATACGTTGTAGAATGTAATGTAAACTATTTTGAGAGAAACTTTGCTGAGAACAAAAAACATGCATGCATGTAACGAGGCAGCTGAATAAGGAAGTAATACATACTTATAAATGTGTTCATAGAGACAGGATCTTACCTATTCTTAGCAATATATATACGTGCATATGTGTGTGTGTAAAACTATATATGTTCTATATATGTTGATAATAGGATAAGCACTAAAAAGTGCCACAAGAGAGATGAGGACTTACAATCCCAGACACCTGAGGTGCGGCGTAGTTCCTCTCAGAAACCCTTCTCAATTTCTACCTCAAATCCCAGAATGTCCTGCAGCCTGGATTTAAGACAGAAATTCCTAGCCTGGATGAGATGCTGGAGAATCTGAAGCTTTGCTTACAAATATCATCAACATATATCTGATTCGTTAGATGCCATTATGTTATTCAACCATCCTTAAATAACTATTACACTTTTCAGCCACTAATCCTTTCTGAGAAAGACAAGTAAGAAGAAAGCATTAATTAGGTGACCATTACATGAGTACTATGCTTTCTTTAGGACTGAATGTACTGCAGGTTTTGCTGTGCTGTATTCCTTCCTGAAATATTCATCACTAAGCCCTAACACTATTAATGTCAAAACTCTCACTAATTTTAGTGGGTCTAGGAATAAACTTTTTTTTTTCACCAGCTAAGAACAATTCCCTCAAAAAGATAGGGGAGAGAGCAGATACAGGATTCTGCTGCCATGTCTCAAGTCAGGATAACACTGTGTTTTTACGTTGCTCTTGCATGTTTTGTCTTGAGGACAATAACAAATATTTACAAACATACCAGCTCTCAAATCCCACTGAAGTCTTTCTTCTTATGTAAGATATATTCTGAGATAAGCAGTACCTTTAACTTTGGGAAGTGTACGTCAAGCCTGAAAACTTTTCAGTGTTTATCATTTCTTTTAAAACTCATTCAGAAAATTCCTGGACAAACCAGGATAACTTCGCTTATTTAGGCATAATGCACTCAGTATACAGTCTAACATTGAAAGACCATATTAAATATTGTATATATTTTTAGAATACCCATATAAGATCTGAAATAATTTTACAGATAATAGGAGGTTCCTACTTTTGCTCTTTTCTCTCAGGAAAACGACAGATGTGCAACTGCTTTAAAAACAGTGCACAGGCAGTGTCCTGGTATGCCAGAGGAGTGTCTTCATCACAGAGACACCCACTAGATGGGGATATTTCCATAGGACACTCCTGGATGGTGCTGGCCTCCCCAGCAGTGTTCATCCAGTGGGCCAGGACTGTATCAACACCAGCTCATATTTACATTTCAGATTCTTGAGTTTTGTATAGGATCAAAGTTAAATTGCTATAAATATTAATTCATAGCAGTAACATGTCGTTCGGGTCAGCTTGGGGAGATTCTTTCTTTAAGGAGCAACAGATTAAAATATTTTTTTTACATTAGGAAGAACAGATGCACATGTGCCTGTATGCACAAACACACACACACACAAACACATGCATACCTACACGCATAGATGGGTTCAGGAGCCTAAATGGAGCACAGGTCCTACCGCTTTTTAGATGGAATAAGTGCTTCTACAGTCTTTAACAGTTAGGCAACTCAGACCTGCACGAGTTTGGGCACAGACTAATTTTTCAATGGCCCTTATGCGTTTGGTATTAGTTAAACTCAGTTACAATTTTAAAAAATATTTCATGTTTGCTTGAAAATCAGACACTTTGATTTTGTCTATGAGTGTGCTTATCTGTATCTGTTGCGCAAAAGACTGCCCAGTGAGTAAGAGACATCTAGTGTATTAAACAGTCATCAATTACAGTGAAAAAGGCACCAGAATGCATTAATGCTGTTTGCTTTTTGTAATTTCAATGGTCTGATTTTCCAGGACTTCTTAATACAAACTACAGAGATCAACTAACTGTGATGATCAACCAGCCACAAGAAGCATGGCTTTTCGTATCTGGTACTCCTAGTTCTTTGAAAAGCAATATTCACCCCTATTTTAAATCTTCCATGGCTCACTTTCTCCTGCACGTGTTCAGCCAGGGCTGATTTGACTATGTTTAACATCCTTTTCTGCAGCCCAGTTTTTTGTGCAGTCTGTAAGAATCTGGTCAGCATTTCCAATGCAATGGGGTCCACAAAGAATAAGGAGTTACAGAAATGCTGAGCTTTACGAGGCCCTATTATATGTATAGGTGTTAACTTCAGAATTGGAACTACCCCTTATTTTCACCCTGTGTTGCACAGGTTTGGGGACTTTTGGGGATCTGCTAGATCCACTCACTTTCTGTTTGCAAGAATAACACATAAGCATGATTTTGAAAGATTTAGAATAATAGAATGGTTAGAGTTGGAACATCTAGTTCCAACCCCCCTGCCATGGGCAGGGACACCTCCCACTAGACCAGGTTGCTCGAAGTCCCATCCGGCCTGGCCTTGAACACTTCCAGGGACAGGGCATCCACAGCTTCTCTGGGCAACCTGTTCCAGTGCCTCACCACCCTCACAGTAAAGAATTTCTTCCTAATATCTAATCTAAATCTACCATCTTTCAGTTTAAAACCATTACCCCTCATCCTATCACTCCACTCCCTGATAAAGAGTCCCTTTCCATCTTTCCTGTAGGCCCCCTTCAGGTACTGGAAGGCCGCTATAAGGTCTCCCCAGAGCCTTCTCTTCTCCAGGCTGAACAACCCCGTCTCTCAGCCTGTCTTCATAGGAGAGGTGCTCCAGCCCTCTGATCATCTTCAAGGCCCTCCTCTGGACTTGTTCCAACAGGTCCATGTCCTTCTTATGTCGGGGACCCCAGAGCTGGACACAGTACTCCAGGTGTGGTCTCACCACAGTGGAGTAGAGGGGCAGAATCACCTCCCTTGACCTGCTGGCCATGCTTCTCTTGATGCAGTCCAGGATGCGGTTGGCTTTCTGGGCTGACAGCACACATAGCTGGGTCATGTTGAACTTCTCATCCACCAACACCTCCAAGTCCTTCTCCTCGGGTCTGCTCTCCATCCATTCTCTGCCCAGCCTGTATTTGTGCTTGGGATTTCTGTGTTCTTTTATCATTTAATCTGTGCTCTCCCCACCTCTCAACCCCTCTGTGTTCCCAATGTGTCATATACAAAATAACTGAAGAACTAGTTTGGAGTTTTTTTAAATTACTTACAGTTAAAGTGGTCTTTCTGTGAACCACAGGGAAACCAGGTCCTATATGAACTCCACAGGTCCCGTATGAACTTCATACACTCCACAGCACAAAACAGATTCCAGAGACCTAGGAAATCATCACGCATACCACTGAGCTGAATCACTGTATAAATGTTATCTTTGTTAACTATTTATTCTCTTACCCCTACAAGCTGGATAAGAGCACAGGAACCCACACCTCATTATCAACAGGGCCACACCGGTCTTTTTTTTTTTATCTCACCCCTTTTCTATTGCACTGATAACTGTGGATTTTTGCCAGCTGCAAGTAGTTCTTGGCTGGCATTTGAGAAATAACTCGGCTGGTGGCTGGGAAAAGTATGTAGGGATGATCCACCAGAACAGATTAACTCCTTGGTCTCTGCCATATTTCTTTGACACAGCTAGCTTTCCTTTAAGTATTAGGTGTTACTCAGATTCTCTGAAGTGCCTTCCTTTCTCTCCCTCTTAATTTGTTTATTCAGAATCATTTCAAATGGCAAATTAGAGGCATGCATTAAACTACAGCGTATAACATATGGAAAAAACAACTTACGGCCCCATCTCATTACTTGTATACACCGTGAGTAAAGAAACTGGCAATATATCCACAGCTTGCAGTTTTCCTGAAATAAACAATCAGTTTTGAAATAAACAATCAGTATTTTTCCAGAAATAAACAATCAGTCAATGCAAGCTTAATTCTGGACAACTATCCAGCATCAGCAATACAACCCAGTGGGACTGCCAGAAAGAGTTGTCCAAGACAAGCTAAATGAAATTTTTATTATAAGGCAAGATGCTCTGTGTAAAATCATGTTTTCAGAGAAGTGTTTGCCCAGTCTCTTTTTTTTAATCATCAATTAGATACTTCTTCAAACTGTAATTTTCCATTAACTTAAAAAAATACTAGTGTATTCAAACTCTTGTGGGCAACATCATATATCTCAGTTTGAGCACACACCATTGCAAGAAAACAATCAGAATCTCCATTTAAGAATTTGTTCTTGATACTTACATGGTGTTGCATGGCCTTTAAAAAATGCCTAAACTAACTTCATGCATGTGCAATGTTGAGATCCTTTCTCAAATTAATGTAGAGTGAAAGCCTTCCAAAGACAGAAATGCCATTGGTGAAAGCTTGCTATGAAGTAGGTAGACAGTATTAGATATAAACTACAAATATTTTTTGTACTCTAAACCAGAATATTATAATCACAGTCCAGCAGTTGTGACTGAAGGAAAACCATGTTCATGGTTAGCACCATGGGAAAGGTAGGATGGTACCACCAAGGACATAGTTCAGTAGTCTTTACATTAAAGCAATGATGAGGGTATGCATGACGCAGGCTCCCAGGTGCCATGCAGCCCTCTGAGACATGCTCAGGGAGCTCAGCCTTGCAGTTTGGCAGAGGTTACAGAATCCCTTAGATTAAAAAACACTTTTGTTTTCCAGTCCTGTAGAGACTGAAAAGAGAGTGATGCACAGGCAGTTGAGAATCTAGCCAAACCAACATATGAAATTATACAGAAACAACAGTAAATACAGTAATTTCTAATGATTTCTAATGATATTTTTTAACTCTCACTGTCATTTATAAAAAAATATTAGTCACTAGAAAATGCTTTTGTTACTGCTTTGTTGTGTTCCACACTGCAATTATGACCCTCTCTTATCTTTTTATAAAAATGCTAGCAGTATCATGGCTTGTGTTGTTCAACAGAAATTCTCATTTTCAGTTCCTTATCGCACAAACACATCTTTATGCTTCCACATCATTGCCACCACAGGAGAGTGAAACAGTTTTAATCAAACAAGTGCAGGGCCTACAACAACTGTTTTGACTGTCATTTAAAAGCCAACCTCACCAGCTGAATAGCTGTAGAGATATCGATCATATCAGAACAATCAGACCCAGTTCTGACCCAGGCTTAGGTCCAGGAATGAGCTCACTGTGCTCCACTGATCAGTCTTCAGCTCACCCCTCCTACCCTAATTTCAGACACATCTGTCCATGCCAGCCTGAGCCCTAAAAAGGAATCTGAAAAGAAACAAGAGGGAGGCTGTAACCGAAATCACCACCAAGAGTTTGCATGTTTCTTAGTTTTTATGTCAACTCCAGAATATTTCAAATAAAGAACTAGATGCCACACCAGTGAAAATCTAATTAATTAGGTGAGTAGTGTAGATGTGCTACCCTAATGTTACAGCTTCTAGTTTAATGGCATGCCTTTTGTGTGTAACCACAGGCTCCAAATACAGCAGCCATGAGAAAAAAAGGAGACCTTATTCAACACAAGCACATACAGGAATGACAGGGCAGTCCATGGAAACATCTCTATGTAGGAGCTGGCAAAAAAGTATACAGTGGTAATTGCTAAAACAATTCAAAATGGATTAAATAACAGAGCTGCAAAAGTAGATAACTCACGATGAAATCCTTTTTCTTCAAAGGCTGACACAGATGCATGTGGATGCAGCAATATATACAAATCCACCCAACTTGTGTGCATTATGCTGGAAAGAAACACATGCATGTTAAAAAGTCATAGGAAAACCTGTGCTTTGTGTCATGTATAATTTTACTAAAGTATATTAAAACCTTGAGACAACTGGCTTATTAACAGATCTTTTGCCCTAAATGATGGCAATACTGTAGCCTTCTGGGAAATGAGAAACAAGATGTGTGTGTTCCTTGCCACTTCTGTGTCACATTTATATCATAGAAGGGATGAAGGATATAGCACAATCAGAAATTGAGCTTTGCTTTTGCAGAACTTGACAGATCAATAACATTGTAAAAGTATTTGTCTGACTGGAGGCTTGGGAGCAATCAATCAGAGATATAAGAAAGGATGCATTCTTGTGAAAGATAGAAGCTGAAGTAACAGTGACAACTTCCTAGTCAGCTCCTGGCCACAGGGCTGCCTACCTTAGGCTGTGTGAGTCTAGAAAAAAAGTGAAAACTCAACTTGCAAATCACAAGGCAGTTGCCTTGAAATATGTAAGGATATAAAAATAATTGTAAACCAGAGCAAGACTGTTTGCATGCTCAGTGGACTCTTTGTTCTGATAAGGAGAAAACTGAAATTTCTTCCCAGGGCATTTGCTTTATTAATTGGTTTACTTGAATAAGTACCTACAGCAAGATGTGTTTTCATGACACAGATAAAATTATCAAGTAATATGGTCCAGTTTAAAGGTTACCAAAACCCAAATAAATCAAACCTCTTTTTGTTTCCTTCCGCAATTTAGTTCCAGAGTAGAAATGTTAGCAAAAAAAGTTCTCAACGCAAAATAGAATTAACCCAAGTTCCTACAGGGCTGTGCCCTCACGGTTTATTAGTGCACTGCAGGAATTGTTTTCTGCCATTGGTACCTTACAGGTCAGTCAGCTTCTCGGGATCTGTGGAGCTGTGAACCCCCTTTGCAGATAACAAACTCCTTGTTGTCCCAGGACAGGCTTTGCACAATCATTAGTCTATACTGCAATTGGAAGGGCAATTAAAACCCAAAGCATTCACTGTAGCTAGCAAAAAGCCATTGTAGTAAATGCAAAAGTTCAAGATAAGTGTAGGAAACTGTTCTATCATCAGATAGATGGGGTATAATAGTGAAGAGGTTCTGTAATATATGCCCTTTCAACATCCATCAGTGTCATTGACAGGTGCCATTAGGAGCTACTGTTCCCAACAGGAACATCTGACGTAGTGCACCTGTGAAATGGCACACTGAAAGAAGTTGAGATGTAAAGAGAACAAAGCAGTTACTTTAATTCATTATTTATCGTATGACAGCCTCAGCAAGTGATATTCTCCATAAGGGACAAGGGTATAACCTGTAGCCTAATCCCAGAAAGACATTCAAAGGTGCTGAAATAAAAAGCATGCTCTTGGAAGACTAACACACTTCCAAAAGCCAGAGAAGTCACATTATTCAAAAATTGAAGGGCTTCATAGGTGAAAAGAATGTGATTTGAGTCACTGGCCCAGTAAATGATTCACTCATCCTGGGCAAAGCCACAATGCTGATGAGTTCTTCATTGCACTGTCTTGTCTCCTTGTAGTTGTCTCACATCCGCTCTGCACCCGTTATCTCATCTCATTAGAGCATGATCTAGAAAGTTACCATGACTTGTTTTGCTGCAGGCTGACAACCATGTTGACTCATTAGTTTATTTTAAAATATGACTGATAGTTGTATGTCTGTGTTTGAATCAGTCATTGATTCCCTGGCTCTGTCAGACACATCATAAATGTTCCCTCAGTTCCCCCAGATTCTGTCTTTGTTACTTTGCACAAATGGTTATTTCTTTTATCCATTCATTCATTTGGGGGAAATTACGGTTATTTCTTCCTCTCTCACATAGGACCATGTTAAAGTGGGCATTGCTAATGCTTTTGAGAAGTTCTTGATGAATTTTAGTTGAAATCAGTATATTCTCTTCTTTCAATAATTGCTCTCTTTCCACAATTTGTACTTTTAATTCCCGTTGTTCCCTACAGCTAATGAACATGTTGCTTTTCTGCAAGCATTGTGATTTTATTGTTTTTTCTTTGTTTAAAGCTTAGTCACATCATCCATCTTGTTTTATTCTTTCTGACAGCCTGTTTCTAAATGATAAATTTGGTGATACGATGTAAACTTCTTTCAACTATTCTTCCTTTTCCTATCTTTGCACCATATGAGATCAGCGACAGGAATATATCTTCAGTGCTTGCAGCTTCCTGGCAAGTCATGTTTTTGTAACTTTCAGACTAAGTGCAAAAGCTAAATGCTTGTCAATAACACTTTTTAACAGTCTGTGATCCTCTTCAACTGTTGCTGTGCAGCCACACATCTACTGATAACATTTATGGCACCTGGCAACAATGGCAAATCACTCCTCCATTCGAGCTGCTTTGGCGTCACCACTCTGCCACTCCTTCCAGCTGCAGTGTTGCACCATCTGCTGTTTGTAAAGCATATCCTTTTAGTGCTTATTTGTAGTTTCTGATGATGGATTTTTAACAGCATTTTATGGACAATGACAACCTTTGTGTTCTGGGAGGTCTTGTCCTGATTGCTTTCATGGTACCACTTGCTGTTTATTTTCACAGTTCTTGCAGCAATGTAGCAATTCTTGTTGCCATAGTTATCCATATGCCACTCTTCTAACACATTTTACCTCTCTTTTGGGTCATTTCTGATGTTAATGTGACCTAGATTTTATTTTGTTTGGGGCTAATGGCTCCTGTTCCTAAAATGTGACCACAAAAATTTATTTGCACTCCACAGTACCGCTCTGGCCCACTTGCATTTAAGTACTTGAAAATAACTTGCAAAACAAAGTACTTGCTGTAATTTTCAAAGTTTGGTCATTGTCTCTGCTCCCAGATCCTTTCTGATTCTTAAATAACATAGGATTCAGGCCTCCACCAAAAACAGAATCCTCCCTTGTATTGAAGTACACAGAAGTATTCGATTTTTAAAAAATTAAGATGCTTATTAAAACCTTTCCATGTAGATGATCCAGTCCCAGTTCTGTAAACAATAAAAATCTTGTTTCAAAATCTGCAAGAGATGTCACAGTTCATTACTTTAAATTTTAAAATGTCCTGAATTTAAGAGAAAACTGTTTAAAAATATTTAGTGTGCATAATAATTTTGTATTCAAGCTAAATAATAATAACACCCCCAATAGATTGCAGATAATGTCAATTTACAGAGCGATATGCAGTAATATTTTTTCAAATGATATTCCATATGGATTATGAACTTTGCCCTTGATATTTTCATAGGAATTGAAGTAACTGTCTTGCCAGACGAATATTGTAAAAAAAGCTAGAAAATAGCAGCTGAATACACATTCAATATAGCATGCTGTTTTGAGTTCTTTAATCTTATCTCAGAAAGTACATCTCAAAATATTTATGAGAGTGTTGTCAGCTCCTGCAATTATTTGTTGCTGGTTTTGCAAGGGGGTTGGAGCCAGTGATGCCAGAACTGTTGCTTTTTCCCAAATGTCACTTTTTAGTGAAATCTCAATCAGATGTCTCCCGTGCTTGGCGATGAGCAGCAACTGAAATGCTGCAGGAGAGATTCAGGGCAGGAGGGTGCAGTAAGAGATGCAGGGAGGGACACAGGGAGGGAAACAGGGAGGGTGTCTCCCAAATCTTAATGGTCTGTGAGGGGGCTACCAGGGTCCACCACCTTTTCCTTTCCCTATGCCCTTCCTGTGTCCTCAAATGTGAGAATTTGAGTCACTGGTTATCATTTCTCACCAGAAAAGGAAAATTGCAACAAAAATTGAGTGAACTGGTTTCCACAGAGGAATCCTTGTTCTGTTGGCTTCAATAACAACCTTGAAAAGTAGATGTGGGGAAGTAGTGTGCTGAAGTTAAAAAACATACCCATGAAAAAAAAGAATCATATGATTTACAAACTCAAGTAAGACAAGATGAAGGGAGCACCTATTTTTTTCTTAATGGAATACATTTCTTTGTTCTGAATTATTCAATGGATTTTTCTTGTTTACTTTAACAAGGACCATATGCAAGTTAAATATGTGCATCAATGACTTTGTACTTGCACTAGCAACTTTGAAGATACACAGTCAACTGAGAGTACTGGCTAGTCCTAGTTTGAGCAAATGGATTAGTGCATCTTTAATTTATGAATTTTAAAAGTCAGATCTTTCCAAATGAAGGAGTCATATGTTTTTGTAGCCTCAGGGAAGCAGCCAGCTGTGAATGGCTAACCTTTATTGTGGGATTTCTGTTCAATTCTGTTTAATACACAAACTTATTCACCACAACAACCACTGAAATTTTGTGGCATGAAACAGTAAAAAAAAAAAAAAAAGGAGGAAAAAAAAAAAAGGCAGCAATACCCATTCTTGAAGGAATACTAATCTAAGCAAACTTCAATTCCACAATGGAAAGATGTACAAAATGCCATAACTCAGAATGCAGACAATTTTAAAACCAGAAATATTGGAGCCATTCCTCTTACATAGATATAAATAATGATAAATCTGCTAAAATCTGTTGAAGTAAAGTACAATGCCCAATTTTAGCTTAAATTCTGTTCTGTCTTTTGTGAAATAAATAAATCATAATGCTCTGTGATATTAGATACACAGGCAGAGGGGAAAATAGGTTCATAAGATATATTCAGAATAGGAAATGGAAAATTAGAATATAGGAATGACTCAATTCCTTGTAAGTTTTTATCACAGTGTTTGCATTTTTCTGTATTTTGAAATGACAATGACATCAAACTAAGTTTTGACTACGTACTAAACCAGCAAAATTGAATAATGATGCTCACTTATCATGCACTATTTAGAGAAAGTGGAAATCTGGTAGAGCAAGGCTATACACCTTACAGAAGACAAATTACCTTCTAAGGTCTTAATCAATTATACCTGATGTTTTTCATGATGTTTTAATATACAGTTTTGTATTTCTCCTGACTTCATAGATGTTTAAAATACATTGACATAGCTTCATTAAATCTATAAAAGGGAAGACTGGATTGCTTGTATGATTAGGCAAATCCTTAGACAACCTACTGGCTAGTGAGTCACCCATGAAATTGTTGCTGCCAAGCTGCGAACTTCATGTGGATTTTGTCATTGTTTACTTGCTTATCATTTTGAGAAAGGCTTGAGTAATAAATGGTTGTGTGACCTTTGGGGGATTTCTTGAATGCCTAGAATCTGCAAAGATCAGTGGATGGCTGATACATGATGTATAATATTTCCTAACACAACTATTATCTTTGTGGTTTTTGGTACCAGCAAGTGCAATTTATAGCACAAAAGAGGAGAAAACTGGCCAATGTATGACACACATTCTTGGCCAAAGGATGAAAAAATGTTTATCCTCATACACAACCAAAGCACTATTAAACATTAGATTCCCTATGTTTTGTTAAAAAAACAGGCAAGCAAACAATTTTTCCCTTAAATTAAATGTCTCTTTTTGTGCATTACATGTATGATAAAAGTTCTCCGTTTCGCACTATGCATTTGGTTCTTTCTTCTCCTATGTCCTTTATTCCATGCAAGCACATTTTCTATTTTCATTCTCCTTTAAACTAGCTTCAGGTTTCCCTTCCCCCAGTCATTTTTTTGCTGAACTAGCTTTTTTGTTTCCCTGATAAAGCTTAGCTGTTTTGTCTGTGTGACTTTCATACAATCGCTCCCAAGCACATTTTCTCTGCAGCTCTTCCTTCACCCTGCTTGTCTTTTCCCATGTCCCAAGCCAGTGTTCTCACTGGCACTTCAAAAAACCTCCCTACTGCTCTAGGGGGTATATTTTCAATACTCCTTGTATGAGTTCCTATCTACCTCACTTCAACCCATTTCATCTGCCACTACATTTGATTCCCTCTCTTGCAGGCATGGTCTTCATGAGTTACTGTTGGCCTGATTTCAGAGCAGCTCTTTGCCCATTTCTTGATCCTTTTGTCCCAACTCTCATATATACATGTTATGTTTGCCTATAGTCAATTTCAAGAAGCAGAAGAAAGGAACCTTCCTGCACCTGGGGAGGAAGAATGTCAGGCACCAATACAGGTTAGGGGTGGACCTGCTGGAAAGCAGTTCTGAAGAAAAGGATCTGGGGGTCTTGGTAGACAGTAAATTATCCATGAGCAATGTGCCCTTGGCACCAAGAAGGCCAACGGAATTCTGGGCTGCATAGGGAAGAGTGTGGCCAGCAGGTCAAGGGATGTCACTCTCCCCCTCTACTCTGCGCTGGTGAGGCCACAACTGGAATACTCAAGAGAGACGAGGAACTACTGGAGAGAGTCCAGCGTAGGGCAACTAAGATGATTGAGGGATTGGAGCATCTCCCTTACGAGGAAAGGCTGAGAGAGCTGGGACTCTTTAGCCTGGAGAAGAGGAGGCTGAGGGGAGACCTTATGAATGTTTACAAGTATCTAAAGGGTGGGTTTAAGGAGGATGGAGCCAGGCTCTTTTCAGTGGTTCCCAGTAACAGGACGAGGGGTAACGGGCACACGCTGGAACATAGGAAGTTCCGTTCAAATATGAGGAAAAACTTCTTTACGGCGAGGGTGACAGAGCACTGGAACAGGCTGCCCAGGGAGGTTGTGGAGTCCCCTTCTCTGGAGACTTTCAAGACCCACCTGGATGCAGTCCTGAGTAATGTGCTCTAGGCAATCCTGCTTTAGCAGGGGAGTTGGACTAGATGATCTCTAGAGGTCCCTTCCAACTCTGAAATTCCGTGATTTCATGATTCTGTGATTCCGTGACTCCGTGAACTGGAGATGAGATCTGTAACAAGACTTAGGTCATACCTAACTTCATGTTACAAAGTGATGAAGCTAACAGGAGGGGTCACCAAGTAATGCCATGGAACAGACAAAAAAATTTGACTCTGGGACAGCTTCCCTCTACACATACCACCTCTAAGCAAAAGGGGACCTGCTTCCCTCTGCTATCCAGGCAATACGATTCAATGGTGGCCTGGAACGATCCACTCTGACCATGAGAGAACGTCTTAATATTTGTTGATACCCAACATTCTTGCTTTTTGGAACCTGTATGAACAAAGCTGTCAACTATCTATCTACTACAAACTGAGTGAAGACATTGATTCATTTCATATGAATCACTAAAAACTTTCAACCATTACTTACTGATCTGAAATACACTCTAAAAAAGATCAGGACATAGAGGTTCTGTATTTCATTCCCGGTTTTCTTAACCACCACGTCTTAAAAACATGAAATACTATGACAGTCCTCACGAGAGTGTCTGTAGCTATGGACTGTCAGTTAACACTCTCCCCCCACCCCAACAAAAACATATGTGTACACTTCTGTAAAAAGAATTTACATTACAATATTATACTTCCTGGATAGTTGGAATAATTTGGCCTGCAGAAGTTTTAAAGTGTAATTTGATTGTATAGAATCATTTAGGTTGGAAAAGACCTCTAAGATCATCAAGTTCAACCATAAACCTAATGCTGCCAAGTCCACCACTAAACCATGTCCCTAAGTGCCACATCTACACATCTGAATGCACATGGACAATATATTTGAGCAGCAAAAAGATTTCCATCCACTGCCATGGACTTTACACATTACAAGTAGAAATAAATACTTTCTTATAACTTTCAGAACCTTATTGCCATAGGACATTATTTTTAATTGGAGCCCATGGCTTTGAGTGGCATTTAAAGTGTCTAGGACACATAGTAGAATACAGCCATTTGCCTATGTACATAATTTGCCCTTGTGATTGTATAAAAGAGTCCTTACCAGGCTTTGCAGTTTGCATAAGTCAAAGCAAATTCAATATGCTGTGCTTCCGTGGTCTGGAAAGCAGATACAGTTCAGAGGTTTCATCTGGTTTCTTGTCACAGATCTAATAACGTCTGGTAGGTGACTCACTGCTCCATCCACTCTGGTCATGAGTAACTGAGACAATACAAGACACACTGAAAAAACAGGGATTGTTAATTAGCTAGGTCTTCACCAGTTAAAACCTGGAGGACCTCAAAAGGAAAATACAGTCACAAAGCAATAAAAATGAGATCAAAGCATGTTCATATTTCAAATGCATAGCTGCTACTTTGCTAAATAATGTGCCATTAAAACTGAACAGTATTTGTATTTGTGTAATTCTATTTTTCCCAAGTAAAGTACAGCTGCCACATGATGACTGTGTTTGAAGATTGGCAAGTATTTACTGTGTGCTGATAGGTCAATATTTCATAAGTCCTTGTCATACGATAATCTAACTTCTAGAAAAATTTATGATCATCCATGAGAAGGCCAAAAAGAGATAACAGAGCTCCACTCTAAACTCTGCAGCTGTGAAGATAAAACTAACACAAGTCCCTTTCTTCTTTTAGAAAATAAAATTAAGCAAACCACAAATCTCTTCCTCATTCTGTTAAATAAAGGCCCGCAAGGTGTTCACCTACACCTGAATGTTACTCTGGTTCTGACAAGGTATGAAGTTAAATACAGTAACTGTTCATAATCAAATCTATGTGTGATACTCTTGCATTTTTTAAACAAGGTCTTACTGTCTTGCTACTTTGTGGTTCAATCAACTTTCAGAGCAAGTTAAATTAAACTAGAATGAGGCACAGTTATTCCCAAAAAGTATTAAATTGGGAATTTTTCAGGACCCATAATTCCAGGAAAATTCTGTTGATATTCCTCTCATTGCAGTGAGGTTTCTCCCAAACATATGTTAGCATTTCAGTGTCCTTAACACCTATTTACTTGAGCAAGACCTGACAAAACTATGATCATTAAATGATTCTGCTCTAATTGCTTTGAAATCCCTAATTCTTTCCTAAATTTTTCCTAAAGCTCCTAGATCTCAGACTGATCTTAAAAATTTTATATATGTTTAACGTATAAAAATGGTCAGAAAGTTAAACACTGAGTTGACCCAGCAAAATAACTCTGTGGGTTTTTATACTTACAGCTATTCAGTCCTGACATTTACAAGTTCCCATACTGTAAAACCTCATGTGAGTTGAAAAATATTTTTACTACAACTCAGAGCTTTGTAAGTCCAAGCAATCTGATAAAACAAATATCCAGTAAAAAGAGCAGACAAGCAATACTGTTATCACATCTTGATCTGTCTGGATAGTGTCTCTCCCATGGAAGACCCCTAACTGATACTGTACTAATAAAGCACTCAGTTTCACTGGAGAATTAAACTTACTGCTGACATGCTAAACATATTTTTCAAGTATTTTTCAAGACTGTAGTATTAATATATAAATTCACTGTAGACCATAATTACTCGGTTTGTCACTTGTTGTTATTCCACTTTGTCAGTTAGCCGTCCCGAGTTTGATTTGCCCTTGGCTGCTGTCACACCTGGCCTTTCAAGCTGCTGTTAGCAGGGACTCATTGGTACAACAGAGTCTCCCACAGGACGTCAACTATGATCCTCCACCAACCACCCAACACTGAACTGGCCAGCTTTCCCGTGAGCTTCATACCAACATCATCACAGGCCACAAATGGGTACTTTGGTGTAGCTGTCCTGCATACTTGTGGAGTGAGGGAAAGGAGCGCTGTAGGGAGTAAGGGGAATAAGGGAAATTCACTCTGCAGATGACAGGGTCAGCCCAGGAGCAGGGAGATCCCTTGGCAGTATCAGCCACAGCAGCCCCACTCCAGCTGTATAGCACAGCCTCTGTGGGGAAATTCATATGAACAGCCAAGACACACACAGCTTAAAAAGGCAGAAACTGCAAACTTCACTGGTGTTAATTCCCTCTCTCAACTCTGCCCTCCCTCTCTGATGTTCTCCTTTCCCCTTCAGCAGGGAGTTTAGGCTTTCAGTTTCTGGAATTTTTGCCTGCTGGTGATAGATTTTGTCTTTGTTGTACAGTTGCTTGATGTTGTTTATACTTACATACTTCGGAAGGCTGCCTTTTCTTTTCATATTATAGGTTGTACATTAGCCAGACATCTTGCTATTCTTTTTTTCTGCAGCTAACTAATTGATTGATTGTTCTCAGTACAATTGTTGGAAAAGGAAAAGAACTCTATTAATTAATTGGTAAATGAACATGAAAAATAACAGATGTTTGAAACACGGAAAACAGAATATAATACACTGCCTTTAAATGAATAAAAAATGTGTGGGAAAAAATAAATCAAAGATGCACAACTCCCTACCCTGCTGCTTTGAGGAACGTGGTCTTTTGTCTCAAAACTCATCCAACCAGAAGGTGGTTTCCATTCTCCAGAATCACTGATTCAGATGATGTTTGCCTTTGACAAGAGTGCATTCACCATGACAGGGGGCCACTTTTGCTCATATCCACCTCAAGGATCTTGTATTGAGGCTGACCTAAGACTTACAAATTCGTTTTGTGTAATATCTCTGGGATATGCTTTTCCTAACTATGTTTCCAGCTCGAATTATTCCAGCTTATTATGACCCAAATTAACGTCTAAGAATAAATAATATCTTGACAAAAAGATCACACATGTTTTTGTGTAACATATATTTTTTGTGTAATATATGTGTTCAGGAAGAGATATTCTTTAGCTGTGTTAGTTTATCTTAGAAAAATATCAGCTCTCTGGGCTACACCTTAGCTATGAAAATTTGTTATAGTCCAAAACATATTCTCTGACATCTTTTACCTAATGTAATAAACAAGACTTTGCACCAGTGCAACATAAGAACACACAATATAGGACATAGTCAATCCTACATTCTCAGAAGCACACTTTTAAACAGAAGCAGTATTTTCAATACAGACGTGCCTTTCTTCCTGATGTAAAAATGCAGTAGAGATAACCTGATTACAGGCTTCTGTTACATTAAATACAGATGAATTTTTATCTTTTTTGATTATTTTTGTGGTTGTCACTGTTGCTTTAATCATACAAGATAAAAATGGCAGAACAAATGACCAGAAGAGGTGATCAATATTACAAGCTCCTTCTGATCCTCAGTAATTCTGTTTAAACAGAGTGTAAGTCCCACTGAAAGTTACGGGAATTTTTCCACTAACCTGAGTGAGAGATAATCTAGGTTTAACATTTTCAGTATAAGCAATTAAAGTACCCAAGGCCCTGATCTAGAGGTATGTCAATATAATTATACAAGTGTAGCTGTTTTCTGTACTATTTTACACATAGCTATAAAGGTGTAATTTTCTACATGGACGTTCAAATTCTGCTGAAAGAAAAATAAACCAGTAACAGCTCTCATGTTAGCTGCATGCTGTGCTATGACTTAACTATAAATCAAAAAAGTACTCGGGTACTAGAACAGGAGTACAGACTTGGGGGTAATGTAACCATATTAGAATAAATGTGCACTCACAAAATTTTCCATGTAGATAAATCCTTTTGCATAGGCACTCAGGAGTGAGCCAAGAAGGAAGATAAAGATTAACCATTACAAACTGTAAATTTTAGGTGCACTACCATCTATGACAATTTTTCCCTCTTAGTTTGTAGCGTCCCTGTACCCAGCAGATCAAGTGATACTGAGGGGAAAAGTACCTAGCTCCAAACACTGGGAAGAACCTAGTCATGCTGGGAATCACATCAGGCTGCTGGCATAGCACTGTGCCCTAACGTATATACCTGCCTTTCATTAAGGCTAATGAGCTCAGGCACAACATGGGGTCACTGTGAACTAGACCTGGGTCGTGTCTTGCCGGCTCAACACATGAGCAAGGCACACCAGCCTCATGCGCATGGCTTTCCCGGCAGACGCAGTTACGGGTGCAGGAGACTTCAGCAGCTCCAGGGCAAGATGCAAATCTAAGCAGGTGCTCTAAGGTGCCACAGGTTGGGCTTAGAAGACATCATTTGGCTCACCTGGCTATAAACATTGCCAGTCTAAAGCCTTGTGTGCACAAGGAAATTATTATGAAGTAAACCAAGGTGACAGTGGAAAACCAGAAGAGTTATTCTGCACTGATTTTAGGTGCAGATCTTCCATTCTGGGATACAAGTGCACCCTCACCACTCAGCTCAATCCCTGTCCAAAGAAAGCTCATTCAAAGGAGCTAGGAAAACTGAGTTCAAATCCGTGAAAACAGTCGGAGTAACTGTGATTGCATTGTAAGCTTATTACACAGTACTTGTCCATACTGAAAGATTAACGTAGTCTTAATTCACTGCAACAATACTGAATAAAACACATGCTGCAGCATCTTGTTAATTGGTCAAACAATGCATGACTTTCTACCTTGTTAGCCCTGTCAATATGAGGGTTGGTTTTTGTAAACCACATTCATCAAAGGCAGCATAGGAGGGTCTTGCCTGCAAGCCAGGGTTTGGGACTGTTGCCCTGATCTTACAGCAAGAGAGGGAAACTGTAGCTCCTTAGTCCCACTTCTCCTGAAGTATTTAGGCAATTAACACTTACATATGTTTAGATTGTTTGGAAAATTGGTTTGAGGCCCAAATTTACAAAGATATTACAAAGAAGTAACTAGCTTCTATTCCATTTATTTGGGGGTTCGATGACTAAGTATCTTTGGGAATTTGGGCCTCGGGTCTTTCTTTTAAATGTTTTCATTGTATTCAATCTAACCTCAAGTTACACCTTAAAGCAAAGAAAACTAAAATTCGAAATGTTACTTAAGTGTCACCTGTACGTTGTCAATATTATTAAGCTGATTTGAGGCAGTGGATGAACTGGAAACCTAACCATAAAGACAGAGGTGGAAAAGAGGAGTATGTTGTCTAAACATTTCTCTGCTGGTACGGGATTGTTTCATATGCCGTATTTCCTGCAATGTGATGGAACATAGTTAAACTATTAATTCATTCCAGATAATTCCTAACATTGTTTATTACTTAAATTGTGTAGTCCAAGAGGTTTACATTTTAAAAAAAAAATCAAACTATTGTACCACTAAACTAAGATTTATGGTGTGTCTGGAATGAAACCTTCTGTGGCACTGAACAGAGGTACAATGTGCTGTGGCTGGGAGACTGAGGGACACAGGGCCTTCCCATTTCCGCTGCTCTCACCTGCATTTCTGGTAGCATTCAGAGCTGCCTGAAGCTGCCTCAGGCTGCCAGTAACACTGGATTTTATACTGGTGATTATTGTAAAAAAGCACTTGCAGGGAATTTTCAGGACTTAAATAGTTTCTGCAAAAATACTTTACTCACTATTACCTCTCACCCAGGATTCAAAATAAAATGAGATGTGTAGGTCAGTTCCCTCTTAGCATGACGTTGCCCTGGAGCGGCGAGCCGACTACAGCAAAACCAGCCCACGAAATTCCTGGGGTGCAGCACGAAGAGGAAAAATAACGTGGAAACTGGGGGAGATGCACACAGATAGAAAACGATGATCATGTTGTCTGAAATTTTTTAGAAGAAAGTTTGAAAGAAAACAGTCAGGGAGCGTGGGGTGCTGGCCAGCCAGATGCAGGACTTGTCTCCCCTCAGACCTATCTGATCCTCGGAGCTGAAAACATCTTTTGAAAACCGAAGGCTGGAAAGCAAAACACATAATGGAGATGTCAGACAGCTCTTACCATCCTCTTCGCATTAAACCTGTTCAAAAAAAATCAACAGAAGGGTCTGAACGCGAAACTCCTACTGCTCCTTCCCCTCAGCACCTCCCCCCGCCCCCCCCAGCCTCTCTTCCCTCAGTCCTT
>VYZM01002846.1:250468-361114 GCA_013398915.1 Dromas ardeola
CCTTCTCCCGTCGCGGTCCCCGGGCCGCACCTGCGGGCAGCGCCGTCGTCCATTCCTGTCAGCCGCCGCCTCTCCGCGTCCCCTCAGAGGAGCCGGGCCGATGCGTGCGGCAAAGAAAGCCGGCGGCCGGCCCTGCCCGCGTCCCCCCGGTGAGGAGCCGCTATCCCGGGCAGGGGAGAGAGGGAAAACCCCTTCAACTCGGTGTCCGCCGCCCGCCGCTGCCGCCCTCCTCAGGCGGGGAGGCGGGAAGGTGTGTGGGGGCCCGGCGCTGGCCTCTCCTCTGCCTCGGGCGCTGTTTCTGCTCGCCGTCGGGCTTTCCCGCCCCGCTTCTCTCGTCGCCCCGGGCCACCTCAGCTGCTGCGCGTCCCCGCGGTTCGGGTTCGCCGTCTGTCCATCTGTCTGTGTGTGTGTCGGCGCCGGGGGCCGCCTTGGGGAACCACCCTCTTGCAGCAGTGCAGGCAGGTGGTGAGGGAAAAATGCAGGGGGAAAATGGAGGGGAAAAAAGCTTTTTTTGTATCATGCAGGCAAATGGTCCGCCCGAATCCTAAAGTGAGAAGATAATAGTGCGTGGCAAGGGGAGGAGTGAAGGGAAGACTCATTTTACTGTCTTAGTACCGCAGGATCTAAGACAAAAGAGGTTACCCCCAGCCAAGATTCACAGGTGTAAGACAGTCCTGAAAACACATATGGAGAAGCAGCTCATTTTTTATGTAATTATGGGTCTTGATCTCCATGCCCGGAATCGCACAAGACTTGTTTCAAAGGCAGGAACTGAGTCCAGACCCCGAGCCCTTGTCTCCTGACCCTGTCAAAGACCTCGTTCTTCCATTCCCCTTCTGTGCTTTTTCCCCCTTAATGTTAAGAATTTTCCTTTGAGGTTCTCTTTTCCTCTCATTCAAAAACACAGAGTCCAAAAAAACCCTTTTACTGACAACCCACTGGGGAAGCAGGCCTTTGTTTACTATAATGAGATAATTTCTGAATTTTTGCTGTCATCTGGACAGTTGCTGAAATCCACCTCCGTCATCCACTTCATATAGACTGCAAACCCATTGAGACAAACCATTTTTTTTAAGGTATTCTTTACAATGCCAAAAATATGCTCAGTTATAAACAAGGATGCAGTCAAAATTTCTGCCTGTTTTACTCTTCTTATAGGCAGTTCTGGATTGAGGAGTCGTCTGTATATAGCACAAAATGTGGATTGTCTGAGCTGTGTCTTAGCAGATAAATGCGTTACACTTAAAAAGGTTTGCAGCTGTCATTTAAAATAAACAGACACACCAGCAAGAGAAATTTTGTCTTGGGGAAAAAAAAAATGTGTTGTTCAGCCTGGATGAACTTGTGCCCTCCTAGCTCTGTTACAGCAGTTGCAAAAAAAGTGACACAACTTATTCAGAGTTTGTGTTGTTTACAAGAGTCATGTCCTTTTGCTGAGCTTACTCTGTTTTCTGATGCAGAGAGCACTCCATTCCTGTGTTGAGTCTTCATCTGGCAAACAAAGAACTGAAAGAGAGAATGAAATTCTGGATGTGTTGCACCCTGATCTATAGGACTGCTGCTGTTGACATCAAGGGGCTTTCGCTATGTCTTTAGTCCTGCCAAAATATTTTCTATTCTTTGTCGGATGGGAAAGTCTGTCTTAAGTGTTTAGTGGTTTTCTGGGGAAAATAGAAAGCTGGGCTCTTGACTGGCATCAGCCTGTTCGGACGCCACATTGCCACTAGTCATCATACACGTTTTCCTCACAGGGAGAGACTTTGGTTTAAACAGTCCAGAGCTCAAGGGTTTAGCTCTCCACTGGTTTTCTAGTCCATTGAAAGGGCTGCTGTGGTCACTGTCTGAAACAGCTGAGTAAGCGCTCCCATACAGGGGGATCTGTACTAACAGGATCACATAATTAAACAGGGTCTTACTGAGGGCTGCACAAGAAATGTTGCTTGTTCTCTGTTGTGTAACTGTTGTTAATTTTCAGTTGGTATATTTAAATTTGTCAGATGGAGGCTGAAGAGGAAGGGGCAAAAAAACTGTCGGAAGTAAACTTTGAAAACTTACCTCCCAACTACCATAATGAGTCCAACACAGAAACCAGAATTGGTAATAAAACTGTTCAGACTCATCAAGAAATTGACAAGGTATGAGAAAACATACATAGCAAGCTGCTGGTTCTTACACAACCCTTTCTTCAAAAATAAAAACCATTTTGCACATTTTGTGGGAGAAATAAGATAATTTGGAGCCTAAACTTCCCTGATGATAATTGCTTTGGGGTTTTTTTGTGTCTTATTTGCTGGTGTAATCACTGTGTAGGGGCACACGTCATAAAAGGTTAATGTGAAATAATAATTTATTTTGAAAAAAGTGCCTGCTAAAAATAGAACACAGGTACAGCTATTGCATGCGTCATAAAGGAATGACCATCTCCCATTCAGTTAGCTTCATTACAGTGACATTTTAAACAGATAAGGAGGTAGCCTTGTCATCTACTTTTACCCCTCAGATTAGGATTTTATATGAGTGTCAGCAAAATGAGAAAAAAAGGAGGGGGTGGGAGTGAGTTAATTATTGCAGAACGTAAGACTGAGACTAACAAAAGACTAATAACAAAATATAGTTTGACATTTTGTTCTTTTGCTGTATCAGGTTACAGATAACAAAACCGGATCAACAGTTTTTTCTGAGACAGTTATTACTTCTATAAAAGATGGAGAAAACAAAAGAAATCATGTAAGTGAACGCATTTTTTCCTTTTGAATACTAAACAAATATTTTGGGTTCATCACTCAGAAGAAGGTGATAAAGTTCGCCTAGCAAAATTTCTGAATGCTTTAAAACACACAAAACAATTAGAGGTAAGCAGTCAAAAATGTTGTTTGTTTTTTAATTAATATGCTTCTATTGATTAACATATAATACATTTTTGTTAATAATAGAATTATTAATATTCATTATCTCTACTATAATACTATATTTCAAATTATTATATTACATTATATTATTAATTGAAAGCAGAATTTCAATTTTGTGATTAACCGAGGTGCTTGATCTGAATATTCAATTTGTCTGTCAAATGTAAATATTGTACTGAAATAGCAAAGATAGTTACACAACCTTTTCCAGTGAGTATGAATAAACCCTTGGTATAACGGTGCTTAATGTATGTCCTCTCTGTGCTTTTGGGTTTCATAAAAATACTGCTTTATAGGCTTCCAACACTAGAAAATAAACCCCAAATTGTCTATCGTGAGGATTCTGTGGAACAATATATGGCCCTATTTGCTTTTCAGACTAACCTAGGGATGAACAACTGGTTGTGAAATGTCCCTTTGGGGAGGGGGAGAGGGGCAGGACAATAAATCCCCCTCCCCTCGGAAAATGTGGTTGTTTAAGGATTCTCAAAAAAGTTTAAAAGTTCAAGAATATTCTTTACCTGAGTCTTGCAAACACAGATGCCTTTGCTAAACATCAGTAGTCCCATGAGAAATTCAGCATGTACCACTACTTAGAACAACTGTTAGGTTTTCTTTGGTTATAGTCTTACCAAACTGCACTTTTTTGATGCTCTTACTAAGACAGGACTTGCCAGTGTTTCCTCTGCTGACTAATAGTTTGTGGTTTAATTTAGTTTAATATGCCTGGCTTTTTTTTAGAGTAACTTTCTTCCAGTTCTTTCACAGAAGAAGCTTTTTCGTAAAACTTTAAAAAAAGAAAAAATCATGGTGGTCACTCCTATTTTTAATGGACGTAAGACCTGAAATTAGTGCATCTTTTCTGCTGTCATCCTCTAACTAAGTTTTCCCTCTTTCGGCTCATATTTTTATACTACTATTCAAGTTTGAGAATGGCAAGTAGCAAAATAAAGTTGCTTGTGTATGATACAAATCTTTTTTTTTTACTGTTTTGCAAAGCTTATAGATTAAGTGGTAAGTCAAGGTACAAAATAAATTGCAACTATTCTAAGTTACGGATTGGTTTTATACAAAGTGTTAACATATTCCATAGTGCTTTTTAATAATGTGATATGTGTAATGAAGGCAATCCAAATGTTTTTTTTTCAAGCAAATATGGCCCTGATCTTCAAACCCAGTGTACAAAGACAAACCTTTCAACCTTCTTAGCACTGGGACACAACACTGGTGTTGTTTCATGATGTATTTGGCTTGCTTGTGGTGTCTAATCATTCTTCACAGCTGTGAAAAATATTTCTAGGTGAGCTTTCTCCAACAATCACACAAAGTTCCTTATAAACTTCATGTATCAACATTTTCCTTATGGGAAGGTTGCATCACTTACCAATGCTGCATCCAGAACAAATACTGATAATAGTCTTCCAGCTGAAGAATTTGAGGGCTGAATACAAATTTTTGACAAACTTCATGGTGGCAATCTTTATTCGGTTGTGAAGTAAGCATAATCAGAACTGATCACGTTAACTCCTAATCATTTAAGTCCTGGCACTTTCTTCGTCAATATCCTTACTGCAGCAGGGGCTGAAACAAAACTACATCTGTTAGTGTTTGTTTCCCCTCTCACACTCATTTTGAACTTTCAGCATGCCTGTGGTACAAACACCTTATTTAGACGTTGCCAAGTTAGAGAAAAAGCTAGATGGGAAAAGCAACCAACAGACGTAGTTGGTTGTTATTTAAGGAGAGCTGGCAAACATGCATATATTAATTTTACTAAGAGATGCCTAACAGAAGTAAATCTGAAAATAATTGAAAACTTTAAATATTAAAAAGGAATATGAATTACTTAGGGTACTACAAGGGTGAAGAATTATTGTAGGAGTAATGGCATAATATTGAGAATTGGAAAATTTGAGTTACAGCAAGAAAAACATGCTGCCAAGGTGAAATGTGCTAAGTAGAAGAAAAAAAATTGTCCAAATTAAAAAGTATTATTTCTTAGATCTGTGAACTTAAAACAAAAGTATTGGTAAAATGAGTTGCAGAAAACTTTGTGCTGGCCCCTTAGGTCATTTTTATATACATAAATTTTCATAGTTGAAGTGTCATGTGATGATGTGGGATGTCCCAGTCATTTTCCAGGCTGCAGGCTTCCCAGACCACTGGGTGATGGAAAAGTAATTCTGCTTCTTCGCTGCTTATTTTAAATGTTAGCATCAAAGTAATAGATGTATAGGTCTTGTATTCTCTAGGCAGTTAAAAATGGAAACCTTTTGAAATCTATTTGGACATTATCTCAGTGGACCTCTAAATACAGCCGAGTATATGCTGTTCTGTAATACACATCCTTAATACCTGTCAGTGATTCATCCTGCTGAGTAGTATAATGCAACAAGAGGTTTGTATAATTGTAGCTGTAAGTATTGACAGTCATTTGAAAAGGGCGATACTGACATTTTGTTCTGGGGATGGAGAATTTGGTAGCAGAGGCTGTGGGGAGCCAGCCTCTCCCCTGGCCTTCAGATTGATGCCTCTTTGGAACAGCACTTTTGTTTTTATTTTCAATCTGCCAAGTAAAAGATAGAGGCACAAGCTATCACACAAGCTCAACTTCTATGCTTGTAGGGAAACTACTGAAAGCTAAACCTGTTTCATAGGTTTGGTTTATAGGCTTACCTTATAAAAGTTAAGGATTCCCACAGCTCCTGTTCTTCAGGTACAAAATTGGGTGGCAAATATAAGAATTCATCAAACACCTCAGCAAACCACTTGCTCTGAAATGTAAACTCTATATAACTAGAACCCTACAACCCTCAGTTCATATTTATTCTCTGAGCTGAGTTAAAAGCCACTGAAATCACTGAAAGTTTTTCCAGTGACATTTCTGGGCTTTGACACATGACGCAAAAGCCTCACAGGTGGGCAAAGATGTGTCTTGCAATGGGTCTGTGTTGTAATAGTAAATCCACATGCTGGCTGGAATGAAATTTGACAATGGAGAAGCAGCTTCATGGGAAATGGGTTATGTCTACTTTTTAAATCACAGTGCCTGTGCCACCCCTATGTCCTCCTGCAAAAAGGTATAAATACACACATATATAGTGAATATGAATACAGATAAGTACATATACATACATATAGTGCCGATACACTATTACAGAAACATATGGCATAATCTTCCCCACACACACGCATTTCCCTCTCAGACAGTATTTCTTCTTGGCTTTGCATCACAAAAGTATTCTCTTTAGACTCACTTGACAGTATTTTGATGGCCAGAAGACTATCAGTATTATAAGTCTCCAGAAGAGAAACTGGGCTGCTTGCCATTTCTGGCAGTGCAATCCAGTTCTTCAGAGGTGCTGCATTATTTGGAGGCGCCATTTACATTCCCAGACTAACATTCACTTTCTCAGATGTCAGTGAGGACTGACGGTCACCAGCATAGATGTCAGGCTTTGATCCAACAGTCTTGTATCTTTAAAGAGGCCAAATACAGGCAAGAGGTAGCTGGATGTGCATGTTTTCATGTCTCTGCAGGGTTTTACGTCCTCTTGCTCCTGGGTTTTAAGGTTCAAATATTCTATAATTTGCTTCTCCAGGAAACATTAGTTAGCTCGCAAATCAATAGAGTAATTCCAGTAGTAAACTGAAGTATAGAACACAGATAAAGTAAGAGCACTCTTTATTATCATATGAAAATCAAAATGTTTTCTGGCTTGTTGATTAGTTCTATTTCAATTGTGATACATTAGCCTGATGAATGAAAAGCAAGTGTGAAAAATAAAAGGAAACAGAATTGGTACTGGTAAGATTTGCTGAACAAAGGTTAGATGCATTTCTTCTCAGTTGCATTCAGAGTAGCATTTTATATGTTCTCATCTAATTCAGTGCTAGTGTACCTAACATTTTTTTTCTTGTCTGTATGAATTTGATAAATAAAAATAGGAACAGCTTCTCTTTAGCAAATTGGTGGGGTTTTTTTTCCAGACTTTAATAGAAGTACATCTGGTTGCTTTGATTTCTCCTTCTTGAGAGAGATTTTTAAAGATGCTAATATCTAGGGAGGGTGTACCAGGGAACCGGAGGAGTGTCATGCATTTCTCATTTGGCTTTGGCACTATAAAAACCATTCCTTTCTTTTGCCTGTGCTTGATGATAGAGGGTCTTGAGGGCATGACTGCACCTTCTCATTAGTTACACAGTGCAGGTCAAAGTTTCTTTGTGGGGGAGAAAGGAGAGGTGCCTTCAGTGTGATTCTGTGCAAGGTTCTTGCTCTTTCTCTGCAAAGGTGGGTGTGTGCCTGTATGCACACATATGTTTGGCACCCACCTTCTGCAAATAGAACAGCTGGTTAGTAAGTAATTTCAAACACTCTCAGGTCTTTAGGAGAGAGGCCCCATGATACCAGGCCTTTATTTCCATGGCTAGAGGCTGCTGTTTGCATCCCTGCAGCTCTGGACAGGGAGGACTGTATCACTGTGGAACTGCTCTTATAAGCTGATTTGGCAGGTTCTGGAAGTGACTGTCAGTCAGGTCACTGGTTTATCTGTAGAGATAGAATGGATAGCATCCCCATTATAACGGCCTTATTTAAAGCATTTTTCAGTTTTTATCTTTAGTCTCATAGTAAAAGGAAAGAGAATAGTAAAAGAATTAAACATTAATCTCTGGGGTTCTATTTCCCCCTTTGCTAAAGAAAAATCTGTTTTAAATGGCTAAGCTGTAGCACTTCATAACCAAGCTTCCACTTCCCTGCAGATATCCAGAACTGCTGAAGTAACTGCTTAATTTGAGTAACTTTTATATGATTTCACTAAGAATGTTCTCAGCCACATACACTGGAGTTGCTCTCTTTGCTCTTTTATGCTGCTCCAGGGAGAGGAGTTCCTGCTAGTGCTGAAGAGAAAAGGAGATTTGAAAATTGAGAGGGAAGCATTAATGGAATGGAAATTGCAATTTTTCCATCAGCAGCACTGCAGGAGAGCAGCTGATGGCAGAAATTTGAACATGCAGCATCTTGGTGTTGACTTTACTCCCTTTGGCATGCTAGTGTCTCAGGGAAGGCACTTGTTTTGGGCATTCCAGTCCTACATTTGGTTCTAATTTTTTTGTTTCATTTTTCACAGAACTTTTAGTCCCTGGTGACTTGCACTCAACAACCTTAAACTATCAATAGACACACTAAGTGCATTCCTGGGTTGAAATCCTAGTCTCTGTCTAGCCAAAAATCCCATAATATTTAAATCTGGTAGGTTTTGTATACTTAATAATTTAATTCATTAGCACTCTTTAGTTTGCTTTTCTGTTAACTGTCCAGCCTGCTCTGTTGATGTAACTTGTTACATGAATCATGTCTTGACTAGTACAGTTCTTTTCAAAACACCCCACCCTTTAGGTACTTCTTAGTGTAGGAGTAGATAAGGCAAACTGTACTTCCTAGCTAACGTTCCAGGAGAGAAGTAAGAGATCTGAACAAACTGCGTCACTGTTTTTAAAGTTTATATACTATGTGGTAACTTGAATAGATTATTACAGTTATAATATAGGCTAAAGCTTTCTGAAGAAAAAAAAAAAGTGTGAATAGCTTACAGTGGCAATCAGTTAAAAAAAATGAACCATAGTTTCACTAGCCCTTTGTAAACCGAATACCTGCGTGCTATTGCACTCTGTTTTGCACATTCAGTTAATACTTGTTAAGTAGTACATCTCAAGCGTTTGCAAGTCATAGCTTACATTTTAAAACAAAGCACGTCTTGTAGGCTAGGTTCCAAATCCACCTAAATTCCTTCAGGAAATGCATGAAAAACTATGGCTTTTCACTAGCAAATCTACCCTCAGTTCTTTCAGTCTCTTGTACAACCTCTCCCAGGCAATGTGATGTGTGTTTTGCCCTTCTGATATTTTAAGTTTGTTAACCTGTCTGATGGTAGCAACCTACTTACAGTCTACACTTACTCCACTGGTAAAGATAACGAAGTAGCCATACAAACTGAAGCTAGACCTTGGGCTTTTTGAGCCCAGTTAGTGAAAGAAGCATTCTGATAGTGATCCTGAGAGACCTCAATACCTGTGTCTTGTTTTGAAAGAAGCAAATCCATCCCCCATCTTGTTTTAGAGAGCCAGGGCTCTTCAGCCAGACAGGGTTTAGACATTCAGAACATTTTACTGAAACCCCCTTTTTTTTCCTTTTCAATTTCAGCCTTGTCAGTGTAGAATATGAAGCTGAGGGGAAGGTACAAATAGCTCATGAAGACAAGTACCTTGTGTTTGTTAGAACACAAGATTATGTGGATAAGGGTGCAAAGGGAAAGAGGATGTAGACAAAGATGAGAAAAACTTTGCAATTAATACTTGGAATTGGTCTTATTAATTGGGAGTACTTTTAGGTTATGAATCTTGTTGTAGAGCAAGGGACATACCTTTCTTATATGAGAGGTGTGATGGGAGTGTGCGTGTATCTGTGTGCACATAGAATGTATTCGTATCTGACTTCGTAAGCAGCAAATGCTTCTTAGTGATGCAAAAGCTATTTAGAGATTCAAGTTAGCTCATGGGTGATGGCACGGCCTTATTGTCAGTCATAGTATATGTCTAAGACCAAAGTTCTTACTGGTCATCTGATGTTCGCCGGACTACAGCCAAAAAAATCTGAATGCTGGCCTCAATGAATGGAAAGATCTGACATAAGGAGTTCGAAAAATATGTGTCACCTCTGATCCTACATGAAGAAACTTCTGCAAGGAAGAAGATGGGAAATCTCTGTAATTGCCAGCTGAGGTGTGTGTCATACAGTTCAATGTCCACATCTTTATTTACTGAGCTTAGTCCATTCTGAGTTGGCTTGTTTTCTCAGAGAGAATGCTGTGCAGAAAGTTACAGATCCACACAGAGAATCACGAACGGATAGTGTGTGTGAACACAAGATGATTTTGTAATACTGTAGTGCTGCAATGGCCATGATGTGGAGAAAAGTGAGACTGCAGTTTCCATGGACTCAGATGTCATGCTTGGTGACTTTGAACAAACAAGCAGGTGTAAACAGCTGCTAGACCTTATCAGAGTGAAGAGAAGCAAGGTGCCTTTTGCTAATAGGTGAGGCAAACCAGGCAGGTGTTTCAGCTGAAAACACAACAACCAAAGGTCAGAGAATACAGATCATTATCACATTTTTTTTGTCTTAAATGGTGGCTTGGATTTACAGGCAAAGAACTGATGCAACAGCAAAGGGGTTGCTCCTAATTAAAGGTATCAAAGCCTGCTCTCGTTTGTATCAGTGGCAGTCTGAAGTAATTCAGGTAAATTTAGTAGATTTGCTTTGCTAGTAACGAAAAAAAAAAATTAAAAGAGTGACTAGGATTTCTTTCATATTTCCTATTGGTTTAGCTTAGTCTAAGTTTTTTTTTTTTCTGTCAAGTTAGGCAAATAAAACTGTGTAGTCCTAATTGATATTCTGAAAGTAACATTCTTCATTAGTAATTCAGGTCTATGCCTGTGTTTAGAATGATTTTAAAATTTGCAAGATCCTTATGTGCTATAATGTATTTTTATTCCAGTTAAACTCCAAAGAAAAAGAATATTTTTATGCAAAATTATGTTGGCTGAAGAACTGCCTCACCATTTTTATCTATCCATCTGGATTGTTACTCTTTGAATAATTAAATATTGAAGGATGAAAGATTTTCTTGGAATAAATTTCTCCTAACCAAAAATAAGCTATTTCTGTAACACAGTTACAGTGCCTAGAATTGATTCAATGTTCTAGGTGATTGTGTTAGTAAAAGCACAACAGTAAACCAGTAAGTTTATCTCCAGAAGGCTACAAAACAGACTTTCTCTCAGAGAGTCAGTGCCCACCCACTGCTTCATCAATATCCATCTGAGAGCCATGCACCACTTCTAAAGCTTGCAGCATTCTTGTTAGTTGTGGAAATAAATTCTGAAGCTTTTCATCTGTGGGAGGTTTGCGTCATGTTCAGTTACTTGCTTTTTGCTTGTTTGCATATTGGTTGGTACAACTCTTCTGCAAACAAGCCGTGATAAGGGAGTAATGATGTAATTCAAAGAGCAGTTGTTTATCTTTTCCCTGGTTTTAGTTCAGTCTTCTCACATGTAACATGCTGAATTTAGGGAACCAAGGCTGTCCAGATGTCTTTTACAGATCATGTCCAAGTTGTAGGGAGATACAAAAACAAATCACCATGAATGCCTTTGCTTTCTGCCTCTACTAGATCTACCTATTTATCCTAAGAGAAATTAAGTGCTTTTTTATCTTTTCTGTAAGGTAACAGATACAGTCAGGAGAGTGAATTTTGTATGTGGGCTGGTGATAATTCTGTGGTCTACTGATGTCTGTTAAGAGATCATAGTATGGACTTTCTTTAGACAGAGAAAATTCATCTGTAATGTTTCCTCTGGTCAGACCCATGTAGCAAAATTAATTACATGATAGGAAAAGCTTTAAGGCAAAAGAGAAATTTTTTCCGCTGGTTTTGATTACATGGTTTAATCCATTGGCTCCAGCAGATACTTAATTGAGAGTTTAGCTGAAACCATGTTATCTAAATAAGCAGTAAGCTTTAACTATTGTACTGGATGCAAAGCATAAATGTTTTGTCTTTTTATTTTCTATTTACATCTGTTACAATCTTAGAATGATTGAGGTACAAAGGGTACAGATGAATGCACTAAATGTGCAGTTGGTTTACATCTGTATTGTCATATGTAAAGTGGCAGAATGATACCAATTCACTATGGTATGAGAGCAGCCCTGAAGAAAAGGACTTGGGAGTACTGGTGGATGAGAGGCTCAACATGAGCCGTCAGTGTGCACTTGCAGCCCAGAAAGCCAATTGTATCCTGGGCTGCATCAAGAGAAGTGTGGCCAGCAGGTCGAGGGAGGTGATTCTGCTCCTCTACTCTGCTCTCGTGAGACCCCATCTGGAGTACTGCGTCCAGTTCTGGAGCCCCTACTACAAGAAAGATACAGACGTGCTGGAACGTGTCCAGAGAAGGGCCACAAGGATGATCAGAGGGCTGGAGCACCTCTCCTACGAAGACAGACTGAGAGAGTTGGGGTTGTTCAGTCTGGAGAAAAGAAGGCTCCGAGGAGACCTTATTGTGGCCTACCAGTACCTGAAGGGGGCCTACAAGAAAGCTGGTGAGGGACTTTTTAGGATATCAGGTAATGGTAGGACTAGGGGGAATGGATTAAAACTAGAGATGGGTCGATTCAGAATGGACATTAGGAAGAAGTTCTTCACCATGAGGGTGATGAGGCACTGCAACAGGTTGCCCAGAGAGGTGGTGGGAGCCCCATCCCTGGAAGTTTTTAAGGCCAGGCTGGATGGGGATCTGAGCAACCTGATCTAGTGGGAGGTGTCCCTGCCCATGGCAGGGGGGTTGGAACTAGATGATCTTTAAGGTCCCTTCCAACCCTGACAATTCTATGATTCTATGATTCTATGGCTGGGAGGTTGGCCCAGTAACACGTAGTTCCATATATGAGGAGCCTAAGTGTTCCCTAACTTTTTCCTGGACCATAGGAAGGATTGATTCATCAAAATCACTAGAATCACACTGGTTTTATACCAGTGAGTAAGCAGAGATCTGTGATTGCTTGGCCTTCTGTGCAGTTGTTTATGGTCAGGAAGACGTGTGAGATGCTACTAATCCAGCTTGATGGTGTTTTGTATTACTATTTACTAAGGTAAACCATGGAAGTTGAAGGAAAGTGGTGAATCGAACTCTGTTTCTGTTTAGTTCTGTTTCATCAAAGATTTGGCAAATGTGAGAAAAAAAAGCACTGTGGAATGGTGGCTTCAAATGTATTCCATTGAGAAATGCATTTCTTTGTCAGTTGAGTCTCACTTTGTCCTTCCTTCCATTTGGTTCAAAACCAGCATTTTGCCGTCTTTTGCGGCGTGTCTGCCTGACATTTTGAGGGACTGAGTCACTTTGATAGCTAGCACTGAGGAATACCTCACCAGTGAATACATTAGCTGTCAAATCATGGTTGTTCACCAGTGCAGCTTATAGAGAGAACCTCCCTCCAACTTTTCTACCTGTCCTGATTCTTACCTTAACAAGAAGTCCATTTCTCCCTTCTAATTAGTAATATGTCATAATACAGCATAATTGGTAAAAATATATACAGCGTGGGGTGGGAGTTTTGGATTTGTTTACTTGTTTTTCTGTCTGGAAATGACTTAGAGCCTGTTCTGTGAATTTACATCACATGAGGAATCCCTCAAACTTGTTCCCTTAGAAAGTCCACTCATCCCATGGGGAGGAAGAAGCATCTTATGGCATGAAGAGAGGCTGACATCATGGTGTCAGGCAAAGGGGAACCTTAGTGTTAGGATACAGAACCTTTCTGTATCCGAGGTATTTTGTAGGTGTTAGCAAGAGAAAGTTTTGGCTCCCTAGTAGGTGTTTGTTGTAAACTTCATACATGGTAAAAATCTGTAATACATTCACATTCTTATGTCCTTTTTGGAAGGACATAAAGAGAATGCTGAAGACCCTTTTAAATTTATTCTTCATTGGAGTTTGTTTAGGAAATGGAATGAATATTCCTGAATAGTCATCATCTCATGTTGTTGATATCCTCCGGACACGTGATGTTAGACCAAGAATTAAGGAAAAAAAAGGCTCTATTGTAATCCCAACAAATGCCCCAAAGAGGAGGTCTGGAAGAAGCCTCAAAAAGTCAACATCTACCACCCAGATGCCTACTCCATCCTTTGGCAGACATTCATCCCGTGTTCTCAAAATCCTCAAGTGCTGGAGATTATTTATTCCGATGCTTTTCTGTGCTCACATCAAAGTCTCTACTGCTGTTAATTTAAACCCGTTGTTCTTCCATCTACAGCTCATGGAAAATAAATTATTCCCTTTACTCTACAGTAACAGCAGTCTCCCACTCTGTCAACTCTGCTATAGGCAAAATCCGTTGCAGATGAATTCTTACCCATGTGTTTCTGTTCTAGTGTTATTATCTTTGGCTGACACCTTAAACACAGTAAATAAGTCTGTTGAAACTGTAAGCTACCAAAAAAGTGTATCATATAAGAACAGAGAACATAAGATTCAGGGTTTGAAGTAAGTTCTGTGAGGGATTGGGCACAAGTTGGCATCTTACTCTCAGTGTGCTACTCTTAATTTAGTGATTAAGATTAGCAGGCAGCTATTAAGTACAGAAATCTTGTTTCCAACTGCTTTTCTTTTTGCACAGCTGTTTCACATCCTTGCTGTGTACAGCTACTTGGGGTTGTTTTGCTTTGATAAATTTTCAAAATTTACATAGTTAGGTAGTGAATCATGGAAATTTTGTAGTTGCCAGTTGTAGAGAAAAGAGATGCCTGTGTTAAAATCCAGCCCCTGGCCACACCATTACATGGAAGTTGTGTCTTTATATGATTACTGAGTACTTAGAAATAATTTAGAGCTTTGTAGCACAGTTTTACAGTGTTTCCATAACTGTTACTGTATCTCAAGACATTTCGAATAAAACCCAAGATCTTTTAGACCACAAGGTTTTAGACTTCTGGTTATCAAAGGTTGAAGAATAGTTGTTCTCTAATTAATAGATCCACAGGTAGATGCATTTCTCTATTAAGACAATTGCAAAAGAATTAGGAAAACTTTGTTTATAAACATGCATCAGTATTTTGACCTCATTTGATAATCTCATACTATGTGAAAAAGCTTTTCTTAACATGGAGCAATCAAATGTGGAGCACATGGCTATTGGTTTTGGTCTTAGGTTCTCTAACTTCACAATATTCCTTCTCTGTCTAATTATGGATATAGAAGATTATACAGAGTCTCTGTGTATTTAAAAAAAACATGGATGGAGTGTATAGCATGGCACCAGGTTTCCAGAAGGCCGAAGGGAAGATTTTGTTGTCAGAATTGTTGTCAGAATTGTTGTCAGAATTGTTGTCAGAATATCCTGCTCTACCTACGGTATACCCGACAAACAGGAGGAAAGAAGAGAAATTTCATGTTATAACCTGTCCTGCCTGCTCTAGGACAAATGTGTGGGATGAGATAAGACTTCTGCTATTGCAGACAGTCACTGCCTATATATATGTGTATGTATATATATAGTAATATATATAGTAGCCTATATATATATATGGCTGTATACATTCATATACAACGTATGTGTGTATGTATATGTGTATACATATACCCAGACCTTTGCCCCTTTCTTAGTTGGATAGCTCTTAGTTTCCAGACTAAGTTAATTACCAGTCAGATTATAATTTGTGGGGGGTTTCTAACAAATTTGAACAGTTCTTCAAGTGTGCCTCCTCTGAGACCATTGCAAAATAAGATTGAAATAAGTACTTTGCACTGTGTTTCCTACTCAGGAGCATTTGCAGAGGCCGTAGTCTTGCCAGGATCAGATTATTACATTGCTTACTGAGAAAAAGAGGGGGTGAGGGAAGAAAATAAAGTGATTGCTTCTGCAGAGTGACCTACTGTGAAATTTTTACATGACATACAGAGATTTTGACCATGTGTGAACAGAACATGATTTGATAGAGCATCTAGGCATCATTTTTCTCATTATCCTGAGATATTTGTCAGGAATCTTTCATTTTTTGCTTTTCTGTGTAGTTTCTTCTTTCATTGAAGTCTCAATTCCTTGAAGCTGTGGATAATATGACATTTTATTTATTTATTTTTTGACATGGAACATTAACTGCATAAGGGTCTGATCAGTGACACAGTCGCTGTATTTGTGTTGAGAATAACCAGATAGAAAGGGGTGGACTTCTTACACCGGCTTTGGTGGTGGGCAGTTTATTGGGTGACTACAGCTTGTAGCTTGTCTCAATTAATTCCCTAGGCTTTTTGACAGCGTGTTAAGGCTAATGTAGCTATGTTGCTTTTGGTATCTAAAGCCAAGCTCAAGTGCCTTTTGGGCTATCTTCAGTTATGTCATGTAGACATACTTCCATTCATTCATATTGCATCATGTGGAGAGCCAGAAATTAAGTTTCTCCAGTTAAAGTGTTTCTGTTTTCTTGACAGGGGAAAAGGAAACGAGTGAGATGCTAGTTACATGGAGAAGTTCAAGACAAAACTGAGGAAATCATTTGTGTTTTCTTATTTATTAGTTCTGATCTCAGAAGTCACATTCCTTGTTGAACAGCCACGCAAATAGCTGACTTTCCCACATAGCACTGGGGTGTGACTAATACCATAGTTTGCAACTCACATGTCTGCTCTTTTTAGTGTGTCTTTTTTTAACAGTAGTCCTTATTTTTATGAGTGCTATGTACTTGGCAGGACAACAGTAAGATGTTTTCTCTGCTGGAAAGTATTACAGAGGTTTTGTGGTATTTCAAGGCAAATTAATTCATATCTCATTGAAGACAAATGCATTATGTGCCCTGTCTAGACAACTAAGAGATTAGGAACCGGAATGCTACTGCAGTTCAAACTATGGTAGCAGTTTCCATAAAACAATATTCCATTTTATGTAATTCTGCCATTTTTCTAATACATGCAGTACATGTAGGATATAAAACAATTTTATTGGGTTTTTTCCTTACTACTCAGCAGTTTTTGCCATCTGCTGCAGTAATGGAGACAGGCCCTATGTGAAATGACTTGTAGAAATTAAAACAAAACCTAGAAGAGGGTATGTAAACACAGAAGTAAACATTAACTCTTAGAAGTGCTAATTGCTAAGAAATGTCTGTTTCAGCGTGAACAAGTGGTTTTGCTGGAGCACTTCAGCTATGGCTGAAATTATCATTGTCTCACAGATAGAGTTGGGTGAGCTCTGGAACTGTTTGGGAAGGATCTGTAGCTACCATTTATGGAGGTTAACTGAGTTTTACTTGAGTTACAGGTTTTTGAAAAGGAAATTTCTTTATATCAGGAGCTTTTAAGAAACATGTAAACAGCCTTTTTGTTCAGAGAAGCTTTTGAAGCATAGTTGTCCTGGTAGACTGCGAAAGCAGCCCCTATGCATTTCCAAGGTTGCTACTAAAAATAATTTTCTAGTTGTTGCACCACCCGTTTTTGTAGCATTGCATGCTATGTTGTGTACCTGCTGGCAAAACTTCCTTACCTCTCTGAAATCGGTGAATTTTGCATCTATACTTGAGGGCTTGTGAACTTGAAATCCATGGAGGGTTAGGAATGAACACTTTGGAATGGCTGTTTTGGCTTACAACAGTACAGACAGTGCCAAGGCAAAAAAAAAGCCTGCCTCTCCTTCAGCTGTTAGGCAATTTCAAAAGGTTTGTAGTCACAAACTGCAACTGGATCAGAGTAAGCCAGTGGACTGGGCCATATAGCTTACACAAGGAGGGCAAAAGTGGTTCTCTATTTGAATCCCAGTTACTGTTCTCATGTCAGAGCAGTCAGTGACCCTGGCAGACAAATGCTGCTGGGTTTCTCCACTACAGCTGCCCCTTACCCACGGGAGCATTGCTGTTCCATATACCCTCCCCTTGCCCCCTCAGTATTCAGTGTCTGGCTTTGATAGATGTATTAATCACCATTGAAAAGTTGTCTATAAAGTCATCAACAGCACCTTCCCCTGCTTTCTAGGGTTCTAAGCTAAAGTGTAAGGAGCCCAAAAGGAAAGGAAAGCTCATTCCAGACAGTCATTTGCCAGTCCCAGACAAATATTGTCTGAAAATATGAATAGTGGAGAGTTTTGTTTAAAGTTATCTTTGAAGAAGAACTTTCTCGGAATGTGGGAGGTAGGGTCAGTGTGAGTCGGGAGAGGGAACAGACAAATCAAATGTCAATTTCGAATTTAAAATCAATGATTCCATTTTGAAAGTCAGAGAGTATCAGAATAGACTTGAGCATATTTTCTAGTCTACACTTAGGGTGTTAATTAGGCATTAAGGGGAAAAAGAGCAAAGCAAAATGAGCATGATTGCAGTGCATAATACATGACCAGTGAAACAGAGTATTAAAAATATTGCCATAGTGAGATACAGAAACCAGATGAAGACTGCAAATTAAAGTAGGTTTCTATCTGAAAGTTGGTTAACTCTGGCCTTGTAGTTCAGCTTTCATAACTTCAACTGAGAAATGCCTTGCTTCTCCCGCTTTATCCTTAGTGTGTTATATGGGCAGAGGATAATGTGGTCCACACCACGGTTGGCTACGCTTCACCAGTCAAGTACAGTCTGCTAAAATAGCCCATAGTACCTTCTAGATCAAAGGCATGCTGTTGGCTGGAGTGTGAAGGTTGTCATATTACATTGAAAGAAAAGTTTTTTTCTTCTGTGCCTTTCCATGTCTATTTAAACATTCAGCCCGAAGGAAAGTACTGTTGTCAAAACCTGCCACCCCAGTTCTGACCTGTGCTCTCCTGGGCCATCTCGCACTCAGGCATCTGTTTCAGTTTTCTGGTAGTTGTGGTCCTACCCTACTTCACTGTCAATAACATCAGTCACTTTTTTAGTCTCAAGTGTGGAGACTAACCATTCTTTAGGAAAACAAATGATGACTTGGCATAATCTGCCAAAGTCAAGAAAATTGAAGTTTCTTTCCACAGCAGTTGTTGTAGCAGTCTTATGTATGGGGAACGTTTTCTAGGAGTTTCAATATTTTGTTGGGTTTTTTTTCCCCCCAGTTGGTTTTGGAACAGATCCTAGCCCCCAAATTGCTTTCAGGTGTTGCAGGATATTCACTGCAGTGTACAATATTATAATAAGAGCCCACAGGATGCTGAGTGTATACTTACAGGTACGTAGCATGCTCTTCTCCATCCTGGCTTCTGTTGTTTATGGGTCCTAGTATACCCATTAATAAATAGGCAATCCTGCTTTCACTCTGCACTATTCTTGAGCACTTCTTGACAACATATTCCTTTGCTGCTATGTTAAATTAACCGGTATAACATCATAACAGATTTCAGAGAGTTGTACACCCATATAAGTGTAGCTAATTCTGTCTTTAAGCTATCTGCTCAACTTGTGTGCTCTGCTGCATGTCAGAAGCCAGCACCCCCTCTCCTCAGTTTACACAGTTACCCCTGCAAAGACAAAATATTCTGAGATATAAGTTAGTTTGCAGAATGCCAGAAAAAAATGGATGGTTCAGAATCTATTGCAGCAGATGTTTAGGTTTGGTCCTTGTCCAGCAACTGTTGCGTCTCAAGGTAGCCTGATTAGAAAAGGTCTGTAGCCAGATTAAATAAATTATTAAAAAAAAAAAAAGAGAAAAAATATAAATGGTTACACATCTACATCTGTAAGCATTACTGAGTTCTGCATTGACTATGGATTATAATATCTGGGTGAAGGAAGTTGTTTTGGAGTGGGGCACAAAATTTCACAGAGAGCATATGAAAGCAAGCGTTTTCCATGCCAGGAAAGAGAACCGTGAAAGGACTTTTTTCCCAGCTGAAAACCCTCATAAAACTGGAAGTCTGAACTGGTGGGTCACAACAGTAAGAGGGAAAAAAGACGTTTCTTTTGGCAGGGCACTCATTTGTGCAGGAGAAAGCAGTGGCTAGAGAATTGCAATTTTGGTGTTAGGTGGCTTTAGAGTTACAGAGAGAGAGTTATTCCATGAGTTTAAAAACTATTATGGCAAGATTTCTCCTCTGAGGAGAGGTACAATTGGAAAAACTGACTACACTGAGACTTGGCTGTTTGCCTGAAAGTGGATGGAACAGGAATGAAACAGTATAGTTTATTCTGGGTATGGTTTATACAGAGGGATTCATAAAAGAAGCTGACAAAGCTACAGACAGAAAATTGGCCAGAAAGAGCATGGCTGCTGAAGAGAAGTGGCTAATGGAACCACAGAATCTCAAACATACTGTATAACATTTGGATTTTGACCCACCTGATTACGTAGCAACACAAAAGCAAACAAGCAGAACACACACTGTACTGGAATAATGAAACTGCAAAAATATTATGATAATTTATAGCAGCTTAGAGTTGGTGAAACCAATGTCTTAATATATGGAATGACTGCTTCTTAGTTATAAACATGTAACCTGAGTATCATGTCATGGACTTGAAAAGAATCAGGCCCTAGACTGTGTTTGGCGTCTGTTCTATGTTCTGGGTAATCAGACTGCTTGAAAACATCTCAGGTGGCCAAAATGGGTAGCTTAGACGAGGCATTGCGCTTCACGCAGAGCAGCCCTGTCTCACACAGGGCAAGAAGCTTCCGTAAGGTTTAATCTGGAGAAGAACTGAAGACAGTGTAGCTGTTTCACAATGTAATCTTTTCCTCTTTCAGGGATTATAGTAATTTAAGAGCTACACTTACAATTCTTGCTGAGCTAATGTTCAGCCCAGCTGAAACACAAAACTCAACTGGGATGGGGTAGAAGAAGTAAGCAGTTTGGGGAGAAATGATCTAAAAAAGTAGAAATAGAAAATTAAAAGCTTCATGGAAACTTTCAGTAAAAGGTGCACAGATGACGGTTGATCTGCTCCAGCAAGTGAGATTAATATCTGCCAAAGAGCAGTCATGTGGTTTATTCAGAGAATTCAGGGATTTTTGTATAATTCCTCTTCCTCTCCTCTCCTCTCCTCTCCTCTCCGCACTGACTAATAGCAAAAAAATAGCATCGACCTTATGATGGTACAAACCTATCAATGGTGGAATACAAGCAACTCAGAATGGTGCTATGATTTATTCTTCTGTTGGCTAGATTGTGTCCAGCCTGGAGAAAACACATTTTAGAGAACAGGGTTAATCACACAATTTTTGTGAGGTAACCATTAGATGGGAAGAGAAAACAGCCCCTCCCTGTGAACCAGACACATCAGGGTACACAAACATATGCACTTACGCTCTGTATTATTCTCACTGCCATACCTGGGAAGAATTTCTGACTCGTTTGTACGTTCACCCTGTGCAACATGAGTGGAAGGTGGGCCATCTGTACCACAGCGCTTGCGGGACCTGTGGGTGAAGAAACTTCAGCCTGAGTCTGTGCTTCAGATGGGAATCCAGGTGTCCCTCTCACATGAGCATTTTCGTTGATGACATGGAATGATTCCAGGTTTGAAAAGCTAAACGTGTGCTCCAGCACCTTGCTAGCTTGAGGCCTGAACTAGTGTTTTAGCAGGGTAGCAAAGGCTGATGCAATAGGGAACTGTGGGGTTTTTTTTCGTCTAGGATATATGTGGCTCTTCAGTAGTTGTCAGTCTTAAATTAGCGTTCAAACCTGTCTGCTGAATGCTCATACGCAGCAAACAAGGGGGGAGGAAACATTTGAGTTTGTTACATGCATTTCAAAAGTGTGTGATGTGGAAATCATGTTCTTTGACAGGCTAGAATGTTACTAAATGTAAATTAACTCCCATCTCCAGCAGGAATGATGTCAGCTGAGAATCTGCTCCTGCATATTTTGCAATATTTAAATTTAATTAAAGTAAGGATGTACAACTGACATGTGTAGGTATTTAGACATTTGCAGCTGTGAGCATGCAGGTGATGGGCTATGGTGATAGGTACATGAGAGGCACGCCATCAACCAGGAAAAGGAAATCAAATGGCGTATGACATCTACTGCTTCCCAGAAGCACCGGCTTTAAGGTAGTGCTGCCATTACCATAAAGTCCCAGGAATGCTTAACGTTACCAGTCCTGTGGAAAGCATCACTGTGTTTTTCGGCATAGAAGCTGTTGCAGATAAAAATGCTCAGGCACTACAAAGATGCTTACGTTTGTCTGAGAAGAATTTGTCTGCCTCTTGCAAAGGGGAGCAGAGTAAAGAAAAAGGAAACACTTCCCTTCTCCCTGAGGGCTGTCCTTGCTGGCTTAGGGAAGCTAACCGTGCTGTGGAGCTTCTGAGGTCAACACTAATGTTACTGGGGAAGAGGAGGGAGGACGGCGTAAAGCTACCTGGCCTGGGATCAAGAAAGCTGTGCAGAATGGTCTCCCACAGAGCATAAAGATACTCTTGGCTGCTGCACCTGCTGTAGTGTAGCTTCTTTCCTTCAGTCTTGCCCCCATCGGAAAAACAGCCAACAAGTAATGGATCACAGTCGTACTCTAATACAAGTAGAAAAGATTTAATACAAATGTCTTCAGTGCCTGCCCCCCCAACCTCCGCAAAAAAGAAAAAAAAAAAAAAACAACAAAAAAACATACCACCAAAAAGCCTGCAGAACAAGACAATTTATTTTCCTGAGGTTGCTGGTATTAATGTTACACAAGAAGTGAAGCCACCAAACGCTTTTGAGGGCACACTATGTAGGTATGCCAGGGAGACAGCATTGTTCTCTCACAGAACTGTGGTTCTATGAAGAACCAAAGCAAGCTTTCTTTCTTGGTTCCCAAATAAGAAATATAATCAATCAAGACCTTCTGGTATTTCAAGAAGAGGTATGGATTTCTGTCACACAGTGGCAAATTACACTTTTGTCCGTTTCTTCAGGAGTGTATCATTGACGAAGACTGTGAAACAGGGAAATACTGCCAGTTCTCCACCTTTGAATACAAGTGCCAGCTCTGTAAAACCCAGCATACAGTAAGTCCTGAATAAGATGTGATCTTACGTGGTTTTTAGAAACTCGATATGTAAGTTATTGTTGCTAATGTCAGCAAGTCAAAATTGGTAGAAAAGAAGGTGCAGAGCTTTCTGAATGAAGTTAAAAAATGAATGTGTTGAGTGTTTTGGGTTGGCTTTCTTTTTTTTTTCCTGCCTGTTAACACAACTAAGTTTTAAGGTTTCTGTTCTGTGCTTTAAAACTGCACTCCCTTCCTCCTGACTCAAGCTCAACTTGTTTGGTGGCGTATGGACAGTGTAAATTTAACACAGTGTAAGTTGCCAGTGGAATGGCCAAAGAGGAAATACTGTGCCAGGTCCTAAGGCTCAGCTGACAGTTGGTCATTTCCAGCTCTTGATTCACAAAGAGAATTGCAGCGGCCTGCATTCTTGCCTTCATTGACAGCTTGTACAATGCTGTAGTGCAATTGTTACTGTAAATGATCCTCTTACATGGATCATTTACATTATTTGAATCTGTGAACCTCAGGAAGCTGTCAATTCCTGTCTTTTGAGCTAAAATATAAATGTTCTTGGTAGTAGCTATGGTTAGATTATCTTCTGTAGGTGACAGGTGTCTGAGAAGTTCAGGCTTTTTCTGTGGTGAAAATTCAGTTTAAGAGCAGTCTGTTGAAAAAGGCCTTTTATCTGACTGTCCATTTTAATCTAAGTTCTGTTGATGGCCTCTTGTGAAACAAATTCATTCCTCAAAGCATTTGCAGACAGTTACATCTGCAAGCAAGCAAACCTTGGTGTGAAGTCATGTAATCAATAGGATTATTATAATGTAAAAGCACCAGGCTGTTCCTGAAATGATTTACATACTTATCTTGGTAACTTCAGGGAGCTCTCTTGACTTCAGTGGACTGAATACTTGCTTAAACACAAGTCGTGAATATATGCTTGTGTCATTAAGTAAGAAAGATTATTCTTTGTATTTTAGAAAATGTCAAACTGATAATTTTTCATGTTAACATGGAATAATTAAAAATCAAGATTGGGATGACGTAACACCTACACACGCACACACTCCCTTTTCTTTGCAGTCCTCAATAGAACATTTTTAGGATAAAGAAAGTAAAAATTGGGTCCTAGCTATGCTTCTGTTGTAAAGTGAGCTCAGGCTGAAGGTGGTAGGATCAATTCCCTGGCCTAGCACCCCCACAATTACAAAACATTTTTCTTTTTAATTAGCCGGTCTTAATAGTGCTAGCGTAGTCCTGCTTCTTGCCCTGTGTTAAGCATTTCCTGTGGGATCCACTGGAAAAGAAATTCTGATTTTGTATGGCTGCCCAGACAGGGCCTTACACAGACAGAAAAAAGCTGTTAAAATGCTGACCTACTAGGAATCTTTAAAATGTTAATCAAACTAGCTAAAAAAAGAAGCAAAGTGACACACCGTTTTTATTAGGTTGATTTACTAGGTGTGTTTGGTTGAAACACTGGGACAATTGTCATACAAAGCTATCTCTGGCTAGAGATTTGCATTTCTGATTTGCAAAGAGAATTTTTCTTCAAACATACTTTTTTCAAAGATTCTAGGTTACAAATGAGCTCTCGTTCTTATTACAACAAAAAATTGGATTTTAGTAAGATTTTTTTTTTTTTGCTTTGCTCTTTGAAAGCAATTCTTCTGAACAAATTGTAAATTCCTGACTGCATTTAACAGTGGAAGAAGAATCAGTGGCATTTTCCATTGATAATGATTAATTTATTAATTTTTTTTTTCCTTGATTGCAAAAGGCTGCCCTGAAATCCATGTTGCACTGCAGGATGTCTGGCTGCTGATCAATTTTGATGTAAATGCTAAAATAAGAATTCAGGTTTTGTAAGATTGAAAGTGTAATAGTATAGGAGTGCTGTTACTCTGCTGTGGAGGTTCTTGTCTGGCAAATAGCTTTATGTATGCTTGAAATAGGGAACCTAAGCCGTTCTGTTTAAACACTGGGGATATGGCATGCATGTATTTAAAGCACATATATGCAGTTACCTTCAGGACTAGAGTCTAATTCTATGTTTAGCCATCTGTTGATACCGGCAATTAGTGCTGGAATGACAGTTTTGTCATGTGCTTTTTCCATTTGCAAGCCTTGCTCCCGGGATGTTGAATGCTGTGGAGACCAGCTTTGCGTTTGGGGGGAGTGCAGGAAATCCACGTCAAAAGGCGAGAATGGCACCATTTGTGAGAGCCAACATGACTGCAACCCTGGAATGTGCTGTGCTTTTCAGAAAGGTTTTGCTTTTTATCCTATTCGTTTGATAATACAGGAGTGTTAATATATAGCTGTTTCGCCCAAGTGAAGAGGTTAAATCTCTACAGAATCAATAGGTCATGCTCCCTTGGCTTGTGGGGCGCGCGGTGTTAACTTCATTATAACACTTTAATAGAATTCAGAATGAGAAAGAGTCTGATAGGGATGCACAACAGTGAAAGAAAAGCCTATTGCACGCTAGAGAGGAGGCCAGCATAGGAAGCACAAAAACCTACTGTTTCTAAAGGAGAGTCTCAGACACTTCAAAGTAGCAGAGCTCTGTGTCAAATTTTCATCCAATAGAACAAAAATAAGATAATTAAAAATGTACAAAATAAATTAATGAGACTATTGAAAATGGCTTTTCCTTCATATCAGCAAGCAGGCCATCAGAATCAGATTGCAGATACATTGCATCTGAGTTTTATATGAGCCTTCCAGCTCCCCTATGCTACGCAATACTGACTGGTCAGCCGAGATATAGAGGAATAATGTTCCAGATTATGTTGTCAGTCCACATGGGAACGTGAAACTTGATTTTCAGAAGGGAAGAGAGGAGAAGATATCAGGCCTAAAATAAGTCCTAAATCCTGCCTGGTCAGGGCCCAGCTGCTTCTACTGTTTTATACCCACTAGTTCCTCTCCACTTTTATCATAGTTCATCTTAATTTTGTAGTGATGGGATACAATTCCAGCCATCTTACAACGTCAGGTAGATACTCCTCTAGATAACTTTTTTCATGACTCTTGCTATGAGCAGGAGGAGAGGTTGTACCTTCACTGACAGTTGGGCTGCCTGTCCCACCATCAGCCTCTGGGGGATCAGGCTACTAGGGCATTTCAGGAAAACAAAGGAGGAAGCTCAAACACCAGCTCAGCTTTTCCTTGTCAGTTTTGAGCATACATTACCTTCAACGTTAAGTAAGTTTGATTTCAGGAAGTTTTGGTTAGAGCAGTTTTATTTTCCCCCTTCATCGGGTTCCTGCCTAAAGCATTTACAGGTTTTGAACATTACATAGTGGACCTTTGATGTTAAGTAAGTTTGGTTTCAGCAAGTTTTGGTTAGAGCAGTTTTATTTTCCTCTTCATCAGGTTTCTGCCTAATGCATTTACAGGTTTTGCTAAGCTCTATTCTATGATTCTGAAATGAGACAGAAAGAGCACTTCTAATAAATTACAATTACTTTTACCATGCAGGACTTCGAATCTCTGCTTATGCTGTAAAGATGAGTAAATCAGTAGTATGCATCTATTAGTGTTAGCAGCACTTGGCTGGTCTACTGGGAGGGTAATAATGCTTCTGTAGCCCTGATTTCCTACGGGATCCAAACAAGCTGTGTCTTCATGATTATTTCAGCTGCGTAAGACATTCACAGTAATTTGAGTATGAGTTAGTGCTTGCCTTGAAATGAAATTTAGTACAAACCTGTAACTCAGGAAGGAACAATACCATAGATTGACTAAAATTGATGGAAAACTATTATTAAAAATTTAAATAAAGCCGTTGATTAATAGCAATAAATTTTTATTCTCTACAGTTGTCTGCTTTAGCAGTGCTTTACGATTTTTCAGGTTAGGTCTAAATTCAAGGCCTTTCTCCGTCATTTGAGTATTGCAAAAGGTAGTCCTAATAAAAATTAGACTGTCTTTACATGTGTATTTCTTATATAAAATTACAGTACGCTATGGAGCATTTGCTGCTTAAGATATAATCTGTTTTGGAATTAGGAACTAGTAAGTCATATACATTAAAATGTAAGTGTGTGTCTGTGTACACACACACACATATATATTTTGACCGAACCTGTTTAAAAAACTTAAAATTCCAAACTCTTCACATATTTTATTCTGACATACCACAAAAAATGAGGTGAATGAAGGCAAGAGGAAGAAGGGAGGTTTGATAGGAACATGTGGAAGAGCTGAATTCAAGACTGGCGCTATAAGTTACTAGCATAAGGAAAGCCCAATGACATATCCTTCTAAATTTCTTACACAGGTTGAAATTCACCCCTGTGCATAAACAAGGGTGCCAAGCCCCAGATGCAATCAGACAACTTTGCCTATTGTAGAATTACTGTAAAAAATTAAAACGGCTGAGTAGTAGTTCTTGTAACCTCATTATTCAGTCTCTGAAAATCTGTATTTGTAACCTCTGAAAAGAAATAGAACAGGAAAAACAACAGAGTTCTAAAATATACAGGTACTTCTCTATTCAGATTTTAAAGCATTAATGCTATGCATTGCAAAGGATTCACTGTAATTTTCGTTTCCTTGGTTTTAGAATAGTATTTCAAACCTCCAAGGGATGGAGTCGTGCAGTACTACTGTATTGACTCTTAGTGAAGCAGCAGGAAATGATCTTGCTCATTAAGCATAAACTTCAAATGTCTTACTCCCACCTAGTGGAAAGAACATTAAGTTATGGCTCCCTAATACGTAAGGGCACTTAAAAAGAAGTCAAGTCTGTCTTTTCATATCTTGCATGTAGACTTAAAGATTAGGTCATCTCAGTTTAGCAGATAGTTAACGACTTCTCATAAAATTAATTCACTCTGGCATGCAGAACTGCTGTTTCCTGTGTGCACTCCGTTACCTGAAGAAGGTGAACCCTGCCATGATCCTTCAAACAGACTTCTCAACCTCATCACCTGGGAACTGGAACCCGATGGAGTACTTGAGCGATGCCCATGTGCGAGTGGCTTGATCTGCCAACCTCAGAGGTAAAGACTAAAACCGCGCAAGCAAAGCGCTTGAAATTTTTGAGGGGTCTCTTTCTATGGTAAACAGATACAGAGCTTGCAGCACTATAAAGTGTGTAATTGAGTCTGGCAACACCTTAATCCTGTATGATTTAACTTTGTGTGTCAGGCTGGTACTGCTTTTTAATCAATCAGAAAGTACTAACAGCTCTTGAGATGTATCATCCCAATTTAATTCTCTACATGCAGCTCTTGTCCACCAGCGTTCTAGGTTAGATTTGCTTCCGTTAGAAGTTTTGCTTGCTTTTATACACAAAATATAATTAAGACACTTTAATACATGCAGTACGTATAAACAGGCATGTTCCTGTACTACTCATCAGCTTTACAGAAGGTCACTTCTATCACAAGGGGAAAAAAAAAAAAAAAAAAAGTCTTTGCCTGCACTTGCCTTCAGTTTTGAACTAATCCAAGAAGCCAGTTTCCCTACTGCTGACTTAAGATCCCTGTTCAGACTTGAAAAATTCATACTGTGCGGATTCCTTCAGTATCATTGAGTGTCATGGAATAGGAAGCGGGCTGACTCCACATTTTCTGCTAGAAGCTAAACCTTTTAATATATCATGCCTTTAAATCATTCTTTAAAAGGACAGTTATTTGCATTATCTGCAATTTCATGGGAAGAAAGTGAGATCATTTCAGTTTTGCACTAAAAGCATTTACATGTTCGTTATGAAATAAAGTTCTCCAAGTTTGTTCCTACGCTACCATTTTCATTATATTAACTTTCCACAAGACAGCATAGCTGTGATAGAGATGTAGATTAATATTTCTCTCTTCTTCTGTGTCCAACTCTGCTTCTACATTTTTTCATGTATGAAAAGTACCTGGATCACATTTTGTTTCATAAATGTCATTTAAGGAAGGAAGCAGAGTCGATCCCATGCTTTCAGCACCAGAATTTTAGTTGAATGTTCAAGTACCATTAACCTCAGGGAAGGTGTATCAGCAAGTCCTGTGTCTATTAAGAAGGGAAACATTTCAGAAGAGGTTACAGGAACACAGAAGAGGGTGTGACTATAACTGAACTGTGCAGCTCTAGTCACAAGAATGATTCATCCGAGTTATCACAAATACAGTAATACTGTGCATACCATCTGCCCATGACTCACATGGACAGGAAGATAAAGCTGCTTCTGTGAATTTACATGTGAATTTGAAGATTCAGGTAACATTTTTTTTTACTAAAAGAAACAACCCATCTCTGCTTGAGATGGTCCTTGGCTAAATATTACTAGTGAGCGGTAAACACTGAAACTATCAGATTATATCCTAGAGAATATGGGGTAGTCCGCCCACAAATGAAGGCCTTAGAAGTCCTAGAAAGCAGAACATACAAGAATTCAAGATGTATGCAAAATAAGCTTCAGGAACATCTTTAGTTCATTTACCCTTTGTTTCAAGTGAAAGAGGCTGCAGCTTTCGGCAGTTGCTGAGGGGTGCCTGGCACAAGCAGCCATCAGCTCGCACTGTCACAGGGCCCCATACCCCTGTTCTGTCCCATGTAGCGCAAAGGGATAGTGGATGCACCATGATCAGCTTCTGTTCCCCTGCCTCCTGTCAGCAAATACAAATCATTCTTGTTGCCTTTTAAAAGTTCCTACAAGTGTGGGAAGTTTGTTTGCAGGCAACTGAAGCTACTTTTCAAAACTAAGCAGCAAATACAGGCACTACACTATCCTATTTAGAACACTTAAGTTTTCTCAACTCTACCGCTTGATGGCAAACGTTTTTTCTGCATTCCTTTTAAGCTGGAGTATCATATTTCTTAACTTGGTATTATGACATGAACAGAAAGGACTGGTCATCACTATTGCTTGTAGGTAGGATGGGCCAGATTGTGCTGAGGTCCACTGCCATCTTGTGTCCTAATATCAAACGTTTTCTGCTATTAGGATCTTTGTTCTAGCTCCGTATGTGGAAATCTCATCTTTAACTCTCCAGCTGACTGTATTATGCATTTAACATGCTTTCATGGGGGGAGGGAGTGAAGAATTTCATTAAGGAACTAGTAAAAGAACATGAGAAGACATACAATATGACCAGACCTCTCTTTTTCCAACAGCCACAGCACTACATCTGTGTGTGAACTGTCTGCCAATGAAACCAGGAATAATGAAAAAGAAGATCCCTTAATCACGGACGAGATGCCTTTTCTCAGCTTGATACCTAGAGATATTCTTTCCGATTATGAAGAAAGCAGTGTCATTCAGGAAGTGCGTAAAGAATTAGAAAGTCTGGAAGACCAAGCAGGTTTGAAGCCTGGGCCCGACTCAGCTCAAGACCTGGTTTTGGGAGACGAAATTTAAAGTCCAAACACCAGACAGTTTAGTTAGTTGTTCTAGAAATTTTTGTCTAGTGTCTTGCTTATATAAACCCTAAACACATACTGCTGGATAGAAGTGCAATAAACAAGGTCTTCAATGAGCATCCTTTTCTGTGCACCAAACCTGCATGTTCAAATGACTGTGGAATTCATTCAGCCCTTGGACCAAACCTGCTGTCAAAGACAAACGAGAAATACATCAATGTTTCTTCTGGATTAGTACTTTCCCCTTGTACGTTAGAAATAAACTTATCAGTACTTGTACTCATTAAAAAATACACATAAGCATAAATAATCTTAAGTTATTAGTGACTGTAGAAGTGACTTTTGAGTACCTGTGTTTAGAATCGCTTATTGTTCTAGGCTAAAATCCATCTACTTTGGACTCTTTTAATCATTTACCTTAAGTAGATTTTTATTTTTTTTTTTAGAGAATATAATCAGTGAAGCTACAACATAGAGATTCTGGGTGTTACGTCCCTCCCATCACACTCATTGTGGAAGGATGGAAGAGATAAAGAATGCTTACCCTTCTAGATGAATATACCCAGAGTTTCTTTTCAGCTGTGTACAATGGATGCCATCTGTCCTGCAGCAGCTGCCAGTGTAACATAAGAACAGAGTAGCTAGGGCATCCCTTGAGTTTTACACTTTCATACACAATGGTCATTGGCCTCCCCATCTACATAAGGGGCATTCCATCAGAAAAAAGCCTGTAACATTTTCCATAAAAGTAACAAATAGTGCGTACATACTTATATATCCATGTAACACGTTGGTTTCTACATGGAAACTTTCAACTTGACTTTCAGGGCTCTGTCTCTCAAGGGCAAAATATATTACTCAAAACTGCAGAACAAACAGCTAAACGGGTTGAATACGAAGAACACAGATTCTCTGATGTACAATGAACGTGGAAAATATCAGTAGGAGAATAGCGCAGCTGCAATTACAAGGCTGTGCCTAAGCTAGAGCTAAAGCAGTGCCATGTGCACGGCAGCATTCTGCACTACACGAACATACCTTCTCAGCTAATGTCAATTAAAGGATCTGTTGACTGTAACCCATCACCACCTCCCCTTTTTCAGAGACAGAGGCAGTGAACATAAATCTATTACTTCAGTTTAGCAGTAAGACAACCTAAGTAGTTTCTCGCATTTAGAGACTTGTGCTTCTCCTACTTCAATCTGTTACATCCAGAGAAAATTCTTTGAGAAATGGTTTGTGCTTTTTATACACTTCAAAGGCATCAATCTGTGCATGTTACAAAATGCGATTATCATTACCATGTTAACAGGCTATTGATTTAAGAAATCTTTGCGCTAAGAGTAAAATCCAATCCACCAAACTCCCTGGCTCCCAGCTGTCTCAACAGTTTGCTACAATGGCTCTTCTGCTCTTAATGGCTTTTTTGGGTATAGATTTCACCATCTGTTATTGCACATTGTGAAAGATGACATGAGGCTCCAGCCAAATAACTTTTAATGGAGCTTCTTCCCAAATAATCCGTGCTGCTTCTGTCTAATTTGGAACAGTAGAGAACCAATAACTTCACAAGAGCAGCTATGAGACTGTACTACTAACCTGCAAGTCTTTCACTGCTTACGGTCTATGAAAGCTTTTCAGCAAATTCCTTGGGTACCAGAATTGATGTTAACGAGCATTATCATTATGAACAGAATGGGTATTTCATCAGAACAGCCCGACTTTTAGTTCAAGGATTCATTTTACCACCAATGCACTCACCAACACACGCACACCAAGACATGCTCTCAGAGTTCACCGCGTTTGCCTTTCCTTTCTACCCCAATGAAACTGCTGTGCTTTAGAGACAGCCCATCTATACAAAACAATTAAATTAAGTATCATTGCAATTTTCCTGTTAAAAAAATACTTCACGAGCAATAATTGTCCAAAGTTTCTGCTGAACTAAGCAAATCAGAAACTCAAGGCTTTTTGTTCCTTTAAAATACCCATGGTCAAACTCAAAAATGTTTGAAATGATCAGAATGTAAAGCAGATGCTGAAAAATGTCTCCCAGAACAACCCAGAATATATTCCAGTACACACTTAGGCAGAAGGAAGTGCCCCACTGGATATGAAGTCATTATAAGGATGCCCCTCAGCCCAGATTTCTGCCAAGGTTTAAAATTAACTTCTTTGAAGAAGTTCTCAACAGAAGCTTCCCAAACAGAGATTAAGCAAGCAGTTTTTGGAATTGTTTTCTTAACCCTACTTTATTCTGTCTCTGGATTTTTGCTTCTCCAAAATGTCTAAGTTTGAAGAAAACTCATGACCCATTTGATAGTTAATTTTTTTTCTCTCTTCCAAAACCTCCCCAGGGATCCTTCAGCAGTCTATATACATATGTAAATGATAGTTTAATGAAGTTCTCTACCTACTGGATGGTATTTGCTCTATGCTTCCTTTGCTCCTGCTTCCACCTCACCTATGTTGGACAAGAGGTGGCACAGGTCAAACAGGAAGAACGAGGGAACTCCTCCGTGCAGCGCCTGCTTCTCAAGCTGCCAGATTGCTCAGGATTTTAGGTTGCTGTGGGTCAGCAAGAAAGAACTGAACGTTCAGTTATCAAAAATCTGTTTTCCTCTCTGGAGCAGAACTTAGCTGCCCATCATGTCTGGAGCTCAGAGGTTTCACTGGTGAGGAATTCAATGCTGGAAAAGGAAATTTACAGTTGGAAGAACACCTTGGTGTGAATATAAATAAAGAAGAGGAGCGGACAGGCTATAAAACACTTCCTGCAACACTGTGTACACACGTAGAGGGGGCATGTGCATATACACACATACAGACACAAAGCCTTACAAGTCTGACATTGCCCTGGAAAAGTCTATTTCCATGAAATAATTCCGTAATTTTTCAAATAAAAACCACAGCATTTAATGATTAAAATAACACAACAGAATGAACAAATGTTTTATTGGCATGTTCATTGTTGTAAACAGCATCTGGCATGAAAAAGTTTACCAAAATCTTTTGATTGTTATAAATTAGGTGGTTTTCCAAAAACTACGGAGAATTGTTCTCTATTGATCTTTATGGACCAAAGCAAAAAATGGCTGTTCCTAGGCTTTGCAATGAAATCACGGTGACTGCATCAGTTTTTGCACCACAACCTGAACTACCAAGTTTGTATGTTGAGGTGTTAGAGGTTGCCCCGATACTTGACTACATAAAGCTACGGAATCAACTCTGGGAAAAATAAGATGACTTTCAGCGGGTGGAGAAGATGCAAACTTGTAATAGTCTCAAAAACAAAATGTACAAAAAGTAGCTGAACAAAACAGAAACTTCATTAACAAGGGGAAATACAACCCTAAAGTACCCAGCATCGTCAAACATAAAATGAATACAAATTTAAATAGGCAACTATACTTCCAAATGTACACAATGAATGTTGATATGTGAAAAGAAATACCATGGTAAATAGCTGAACTGCAGTTCTGTTAAATGGATAGGGCAGATTTTATTTACACATCGAACGCGATAGAATAGAGCTGCTCAGCGGCTTCCGTAACCTGTTGAAAACCAGTTTCCCTTACAACAGCGCTTCTGCAGTGGGACCCACCACCTGCTGGCAGCTTCCTGCAGACACCTCTCAGACTACCTCTTTTATGGAAGAATACTCTAAAAACCTGACGCTTGCAGCACTTCCATTTCATCTGCAGCCCTTTGCTGCTGCTTTGCTAAAACCAAAGTGTTAACATTTACTTCGACTCTCTGATGAGGTAATGCGTGTATCAGTGAAACAAACAGAAAAAAGGATTCTTTCATGGCCTTTGCACAGCTTTTATTATTAAGCTATGAGTATCCTGTTTGAGGCTAGTTTCACTAGCTACTATGTGCACACTGTCCTCAAAAATTTCCACTCGTTTCCCTCCCCGCCCACTTTTTAGTTCTAATCTTTTATTTGCACATCCCTTTTAGCTTTACAGTACATTTGACTATAGTGCACAACATTATTCCAAGTCAAACAGCGACCCAAGGGGGGCACTGCGCTTCTGATTGGTAACGCAGCCCAATCAGTGCTGGTGTCAGCGCTTTACACCTAATGAGTGTCCTGCCGTAATGGCACTACACAGTAGTAGTGAACCTTTTTATTTTAAACAAAAAAATTCCCCAGGGAAAATGCTATAGCGAGTATCAGTCTTGAGTCAAATCTTTATTTGGTGCTCCATCCAGATAAATTTTTAGTGCTTTTTCTTTACGAGGAGAGTAGGTTACCCGGTGTCCAGTCTTCTGGAGTCTGCTGCTTTCTTTTTTCATCAGTTCATTTCTCTGCTCATCTGTTAATTCCATTAATTCTTCAGTTTTATCCCTAAAATGTAAATATACATGGAAATTCAGATTAATACAATAACCACAATTACATTTCTGTATTTTTTTCACTTGGAGCAACTTAGTAAAAAGCCACAACTAAGCATAATACCCCTTACAGATTATTTTCTTCTTCTCCAGAACTAACAGTCTGTCTACCAAAGCCCTTCGGTATTCTAACTGACAGCAAACCCTGGGGAAAGCAGCAGGGAAGAAGCCTACGCTCCTCTTTCTACCTGGTCACCCCTATTCTTTACAGACAACTATGACTCTGCTCTTTATTCGGTCACAGCACCAACCTCTGGAAGCAGCACGTCAGCCTGTCCCTACTAGAAACTACCAGCTGCTCTCCCAAATAATCTTCTTCAAGGCCAGCACATTATCAACCAGCTGTTTCCCCCAAACTCATGTGTAATTATGAAAAATACCATAGGAGAAATGTGTTCATGAGGTTGCCCCACCCACCAAGTTTAACAGAAATTACAATATTCAAGATCTGAGTCCTCAAATAGGACATGAACATTTTTCATGTTAACAAAATTATCCGTAACACCCTTTTTTCCAGAGAAGCCATACTAATTCTCAAAGAAATAAACTCAGAAAATAAAATCCTTGCTCTCTAAAACCTATGGCAAAACTCTCACAGACTCCACAAAGGAATATGGTTCTATTTTAAGGTACTAAATCCAGATTACACTTAAGCGTAGCAACTAAGTTTTGCATTCAGCATTGTTTTCAAGCGTTTGGGAGGGAGGACTGAGTAAAAGCATGCAGTGTTTGTTTTCTTAAACAATAAACATAATATTCAGGTTTTTAGGAAGCTGAGGGGCACAAACATTTCAGCTCAATGTTTTAAACCCTCTTTCCTTTAAGACACTCGAAGAGTATCTTTATGCTTGTGTTGATTACATCACTGCTCAAATCTTATACGGAGATTTTCTGCATGGTTTAGTATACTGTAATGAAATACATACCTATAAAAAATTACTGCACCATCATCACAAATGTACAGAGGCCAGACATTCAATGTAGATACTTTAGGATTCCAGTCCAAGTCTTGGTGAATCTCTAGTATGGAAATGTCACATGGAAACGTTCCTCTACCCTGAGAAGCAGCAATTACTTAGTGAATAAAATGAAACTCATAACCACACAGCCATGCCATTAAAAGGTAAAACAGACAAAATCTTACTTACCTTTGCAAATTCAATGTTTTCTAAGGGTATTCCACTTACTTCACTCAGCTGCAAGGTGAAGAAAAATGGTGGATTTAATACTATTCCACAAAGTCAACAGACCTGCCAAATCTATTCAAAAGTCCTCCAATGATCCAAAGTATTAGAATAAAATTACAGTGACAAGTTACAAATTTTTTACATGTCTGAAGTTACTAGTGTGTCACAAGTGCTACTTGCTGTGATAGAATTTCATCACACTTCTCTTAACAGTGAAGGGGTGGCAGAAAAAAGTTAGAAGAAACAATTAATTAATAACATCCAAGTTCCAAGATACAAAGAGACCAACTGCCTCACGTTAAACCTTCAGGTCCATCAGCTAGCCGTTAGCAGTCTCCCTCCATGAAATGAAAGCGGTTACCAAGTCAACTTGGGAGCAGGCAAAGCCATAAAATATGCACAACTAAAACCCATCTCAGTACATCTGCACTTCCTACCGTAACAGCCCCACGATCCCCACTGGCTGCTCTTCCCCCTTACAACTGCCCCCTGTCCTGCACCTCCTCGGTGCACGGAGGCATCATCAGCTGCTGCCCCAGCCCTACCCAGCGCCCGTCACAGCGTCACCCGGCTGTGCCTGGACGGCCTTGGTGGAGCCCTCCCTCCGCTGAGCGCTCTCGCGGTGCACACCACAGGCTCATCACTGCCCTGCCCTTAACTCCAGTGCGGGCTGCAGTCTGGTCTCCATGGCAATGCAGACACTAACTTCGATTTCCATTTATCTCTGGCTGCTTATTTCCCCCACACTTGAAGAGATTTCATCTCCAAGATTCTTGTCTCCATCAAATTTACTGCTAAAACAGATAAACTGACAGTAAGAAAAGACTAACAGCCACCCTAATTTTCTAACTCTCATTTCCTTAGGAAACTAGGCTAAACAAAACATACTGACAAAAAGCAGACAAATCCTGAAATTTATTAGCTCTACACTCTGCTAATAAAATTGATCAAGTTCAAAATTTCTCTTATTACTGATGGGAGTGAAAAGATTAAGGCCTCTGGGAGAGAATGCTGCTAAAATTGCTCCCTGCACATCAATTCTTAAGACAAGGAAACAAGAACAACCAACTCGCTCTTCAGATATAAGCGAGGAGGAAATCTTGAAGACTGCACCCAAGAATCTATAGTCGTAACTTCATTTCTACCCAAAGAATAGAAGAAACCAGTCCATAGCTTAATCTGTACGCACACAAATCCAAGGCTGTTGCATTCTATGGTAGCTGAACAACGTTCCTCTTTCCAGCCTATGAACCCTAACTTCCAGATCCCAAGTGTTTTAGTTAGGTAAGACTCCAGCAGACTTCACTGATGCTAGGATTTTTGCTGGCTTCAACATCCAAGGTGGCCTTCTTACATCAGGGTATTGCCACATAAAAACAACCATTTCTCTAAGGGTGGAACTCTGTGATATACCAGATTAATAAAATAAGTCTCAATACAGGACACACTTCTCTAGATTTCTGCCAGGGCAGCACGTGTCTGCTTACCTGTTAGAGAATTCTGGCCTTAAGGGGAAAAAAAAACCAAACCCACAAACAAAAACCAACAACAAACCATACCAAAGCCGTATTTCTTTCCAACCAAAAATACAGTTCAATCTATTTGGTACAGTTACGCTGTCCTTGAGCGACAGCTCTCAAATTCACATAGGAAGAGGCCGAAAGGTTTGGCATTTTGGAATACCAAAACACTGGCTTGAAAAAAACAAAGTGACAATAGCACAGCTTTTCTTTCACATATGTTTTTCAAGGATAAGGGACACAGGTAATATTGTGCTGCTTAAACTTCAAAATATTACTTTCTTTTTTTGGAGGCATTCACCTGACTACTTTGATACCAGACCACTATATGAACTAAGAACTAATGCTTAGAATACATATGGCTTTGGTAATAGGATGGGGCAGGTTCTCAGTTCCCGGGGAGGGGGCGGGAAATAGTAAAATATTTGCCACACAACAAGATTTTTGTGCCATGACATCTCTTGTGCTTCCCAGAGGACATCAATAAGGCTCTTAAATACCACAAGAAAGTTGCATCATGTTACACCTTTTACCTTCTCTTTTAATTCTTCAACACTGCTGCTTTCTAGTACTACTTCCTGGAAAGAATCTAGTTTCATCTCTGATGGCCTCCATCGCCTTGATAAAACAGCAAGTTGTGACATGGATTTCATCTTTTCTACTCCTAGGAAAGAAAGAGGAATTTCTTATATTAACATCACAAATATCCTGTTTAAAATTTGGGGTTTTCCATAGCATAAGCATACTCAAATATGGAAGACTGCACACTAGATACGCACGCCTTAACCAGAGGCTGACCTCCAGATCTTGTGTTTGCGCAAGACGTTCCTCAGCAACCTGGTATTTATTCATGCACTTCACTTCCTTCACCAAAATAAGCTTTCCACGTTTGACTTCTAGATTTCACACGCTAACTATATACTTGTTATTAAAGGCTGCTTTACACCTGCCACCTTGAGAAGTTTTAGTATGTAAAGCCTTTTTATATCTGATTCAGGTAACAGATTTCTCTGGTTGACAGGGTAATAACGTTACAAACAGCAGAAGTGATATCAAAGGGCTGATTTTATTTTTATTTTAAATCAGTCTATAATTCTGTAATTTGGCATGCAGAATTTGTGGCTTAAACATTTACGTCTACCATTACGTGCTTGTTTTGCATGAAACCACGACCACTGTTCAAGCTTCTCCCTAAAATCCTTCTCCAGTCTTGCCTATGACTACACTTGTGCCACCTTCCAACACTGACCTATTGTCTGAAATGAAGATACAGCCACCTGGTGCTTCTTAACATTGATTTCAAGTCTGAAGCAATTAACATAAGTTTTCTTCAGAGCCAGAAAATCACTAATTTAAATATGTCCACAACAGTGTGACGTAAAGCTGCTACGCTAAGAAACTTAACTGTAAATTATTCCAAGTTGCATTATTTACCCATCTAACATCTTCAGTGTTTAGCTGAAGAGTAAGATGAAAGCAATGGTGGTGGTGGAAGGCCTTAAAAACCCTGACTTAAAGCAGTTGCCTTCGCACTCTTCCCACAACCTCTGTGGCAGCAGGGATACACACAACTTCATTTTCACAGAGTATCGTGGGATCTAGCTGCATCTTCTACAACTGGATTAAAGTAGCTACATTGGGCAGAGCTAGATGGCTATACAAGATGTTACAGAATACTTGGAAGCCCTGCAGTCTACAATACAGCATGTCTGTGAATAAGTAGGCTGCAGTTGTCTAAGTAGTAGTACCTACTCACTACAGAACAGTACAGAAATTAATCTAAAGCTAATACAAAAATGTTTAGAGCTTAAGTTTTAACTGAAGTGTGAGCTGACACATATGTCTATAGGAATCTGAGGCCTCCTGAACCTCCCACGTTCACTTCTAGTTTTGGTACTTGCATCGGCACAATTTTGTTAAAAATGAAAAATATCAAGATTGAATACAGCTGCCAAAATACTGGAGTAACAGCTAGATAAGACTTAATCCAGATACTCTTGTGAAGAAAGTTCCCAAGTGAATGGAATTCACATTCCTCATCTATCCACTAACAGAAATACCCGTTAATCTAGAGGAAAACCAGCATGGCCTACTTTTCCCACACCCCTTAAGTTATGCTTTTGCATTCAAAAACCAAATCTTATGTGTATATGCAAAGGATAGCTTAAGAAATTCTGTATTTTCAATGATACTTAAGCAGAACTTAAGAAACAATCTCCTCTCTAACATTTGATTCCAAAGTTGTTTTGACGACCAAGGTCTGTTCAAAAAGTTAGCACTTCATGACAAGAGAGTGTTTTTTCACTCCCGTCTGAAAACTACTGAAGGACTGAACAGCTGTGCTGACTTCAAAAACAAATGATGTATGTATCATGTATGTACATACACACACACACATATTTCAGCTAACTACAAACATCACCAATACTACTCCAAAAATTAAAACCAAATAAAAGCATAAGGTATAGGCACGCCTACAGTTATTTTTACGTACAATGAAAAACCACACGTGAAAAAAAACTGCCAGCAGCACTGCACAAACCAGTGCTGCTATTCACCCTCTAGTACACGGCAGCCACAGGAGATCTGCACTTGCACAGTCCCCTCCCAGCTCCATGCAAAGCTTTTATTATTTTTAATTCTTTTGCTTTTGATCTTTTTTTCTAATAAAACACCATTAAAACGTCAGTAACATTAGCCTTTCAAAAAGGAAAAAAAGGGAAAGTACGTTTTCTAATGTTCTCTAAAGAAAATAAAATCCCTAACATTATCTTTACTTTCTCTTCACACTATATCATTATTACCATCAAGTATTTCTAAGAAGACCTCCCAATTGCTTGAAATATTGATATCTTCTTCATAGATATGATAATCCAGAAACACAGTGCCTGGGTTCTTCCAGGTTTTCTTTCGTAGGCGAAACCTGTAAATACACCACGAAGACAACACCAAGTTTTTATCTGCTCATAAACGCCTTCCACTGTCAGAGATCAAAATGGAATGTTTTCTGACAAAACTGAAATACAACTCTTTTTTGTGAGGATTGGTTGGGTTTATCAGGAATAAGCTTAACATTCTGAAACAGTCCTGACAGCAAGGTACCATTACTGGCTCATACTGCTCCATTATGCATGAATGCAAGAAAAACAAGCCTGCAAGAAATGCATAGGGATTTGGAGGAAGAAAACAGCTTCCCATCTAGGATAAGAAAACAGAATATTCCCAAACACGTCTGGCAATTTTTTTTTTTTTGAGGGGAAAGTGAGGAAGAAGGAAGGAGGTGGAAGATTAGAAAATGACTGGTGTCTGGTTTAGGTACTTAGTTCTACTGCATCAATCCAGTCACAATATAAAAGGATGAGCTTTGATTTAGGTAGGGAAGTAAATAAAGGTATGAGCAACTAAAATGAGATTAAACATGACTACAAAACTTGAATCGTAATGGTTTCTCCACACACAGAAGCAGACGTACATTTTGTGATGTGCCCCACAATTATAGGGTGCTAGAGAACATAACCCAAGCACGGCGGTCAAAAATCCTTTGGCCCAGTCAGAGTGATGAAAAGAGAAAAACCTGGTCCAGATCTAGGTTTCTACTCCTTTTCTCAACAGGAAAGGGCCAACACTTCTCTTCCAGTGTTTTGCTCTAGCCTGATTTTAGGCATATGTCAAGGCCGCACCGGCTTGCTTACCGCATCTTACAGGTTCTTCTTCATTCCAGTGAATACAGCGACAGCTATTCTATAGTAAATACCACATCATTTGTAACTGACAGTAGAGAACATGTGTAACCAAGGCCCCAGAGCGAGTTCAGCCTTGATGAGATAACCGATTACGGGTAAAGGGAAGACAGCGCTGGACCAGTGTTGTAGACACACCCTGTGATAATTCACGAGACAGTTTGCTGCAATGCTCTACGCTGAGCCTGCATCTAGAGAGAAGGTGCCTTTTTTTGTGAACTGACTGACTTAATGCTCTCCTTTCTGAAGGAAGTCAGCCTTAGAGAGAACAAAACTTCTCCGATCTAAACCTGTAGACATGTTGCACACAGGCAATTCTATGTAAATATTATTCCCTGTATCATTCTACATGAGATGAAAGCCAAGAATTGCTAAATTAACGTTTGCATTCACAATCTGATTCAAAGGCCACAGTAACTTATTTCTGCTCCTTTCAAAACTTCCTTTATCCATAAGAGAAAAAACCCCACATTTTAAAGTAATATTTATAAATTCAAGAGATTGCAGTCTCTTTACCTGTCAATTGTCAAGTCTAGGCCACATTGTTCTTGAAGCTGAGGAAGCAGCTCCTCTTTTGACTGTCGGACAGTCATTCCTTTAGCAAAAACTGCATCTAGAAGAAACTTGCACGGCTGTGAACATAAATAGAACGTGATTAAAAACAGATTTTTGGAACAGGAAAAAGTAGATTTGCCTCCCGTTCATGTTTTGTGACCAGTCCCATCCACCTAGCAAAATGACCATTAGAATGCTTTGCATAAATAAGGCAGGCAATGGATTGATTAAAATTAGTTTTAACTAATTTGTGTGGCGGCAGCCCTTTGAAAGGTCATTCAAACACTCTGAACGCACGTGTGCCACCGCAGAAATAGTGTCTGGTGTCTGTATTACTAATTGTTACCATTATAAACATTCTAAACAATTTGAAAGGTGCTTTTAAATGAAATAAGCCATAGGATAGTAAAAAGGCCACTTTCTTGGCTTTTATTGGTCAGATAGACCAGAACTCCATGACTGGAAGTTACTTTTAAATTTCTCTTATTCCCTGCTTTATCAATTCCGCTTCAGTCTCTTATGCTTATCCATTACTAATATGTGTTCTCCAGTTTGGTCCAAAAAATAAAATCAGAAATTAAGGTGCATGCAAAGTCAACTTTTAAAGACTGCAATCTATATAGTGAATTACTTCTATAATTTTCATGTCCCAAAAGATGTAACAAGCAAGCGCGCTGCAACGCTAGAGAGACATTTTTGTTTCAGGCTTGCCATATGCAGAGAGGACTATTATCCAGCTAAACGTTCTGATAAGCACCATCTGCGGTGCATGAATGCGACAAATTACTTCAGTACAAGATTATTGAAAAAACCCAATCATGAGCAAAACCAGTTTCTTATTTGGAAAGAATTCTACATGACTTTCATACATTTAAGGAAAACAAAAAACGCGATTATTTTCATTTATCCTCCATTTGCACTGCAGAATGAAACACACTTAAGAGAGATACTGCAGATCACATTCCAATTGTATTTCTGTACACAGAAATAACCTCAGGCTCCCTTTCTAAATCCAGGAAAACTTGCAGGAAAATGCAGAGAAGAGTGACTTCCTTTTTTCCAAGATTCCAGAGAAAAACCTTGGTCAAGGCACATGTTAATATTTTCACGAAGCAATCTTGAAATATTCAACACCTTACCTCTGGCTCATTTACCAAAAGTTGATAGACTTTGACTCTGTATTCACCCTTCTTAAGGGCTCTTCCAAGTCTAATAGTTATCTAGAAGGTAAAGGGAGTCTCTGTTAGAACTGATCGCAAAATCAAAATTGTATTTTGTAACACACTACCAAGAGCAATATAATGATTTCAAAAAGTTGTAAATTATGTTCTTAAGTTTGTCTATATTGTACCAGTATATTTTGTAATGATTCAAAATAACTTCGAAATAACCTTATTGTCATCAGAAAATGATGAAAGTGTCTCATTCAGCCGAACACTCTCAAACTCTTGATTGCTGGCGTAGACTCTAAAGACTTTGAAGTGAGAAGATGGAACTCCAACAAAAGGCTCCAAATGTTGCTTGAAGGCAGACAGCGTAATTCTTTTATCAACATGCACCATCAGCCCTAAGCAAAAATAAAGATAAAAATGGCATGAAACACCACACTAAAAAAAAAAAAAATAAAAAAAATAAAATCACTCTAGGGTATTATTTCCATATATTTGCAGTTATCACTTGCGGCAAAACAGTACTGAAAAGTCAGAATTATTGTTAATGGCCACATTTACATTTTATCTGAGGGCGTTACTGAAACGTTTAAGAGCTTTGCTGTATTTTAAGCGTTTATGGGTAGCTACTCCTGGAAGACACAGCAGTTCCAAAACTGCCCTATTTTGCAATCAGTGAAGCAGCGGAGCAAAGCAGTATCTTCCCCATTCAGTAAGACAAGAAATAGAGGGAGTCGGAGCGTTTGCAAGTAACCCCCTGCTACAGTTTTCCCCTGCCTCCAGGGAGAGAGAGAAGTGCATCCAAACTGGGGCCAGGGGCATGCCACCAAACCTTTTTTTTTTTTTTCTCCTGGCTTTCAGGATTAAAAAGTTTGGTTAACGCTGTGTTCTGGAAGGCCACAGGATAACATAAGGCAAGCTCAAATCCAGATTAAGGAACTTCTCCATGGAATAATTTTGTAATTAAGGAAAAGCCACTGCAGTAATATGAAATTCTGGAAAGTAAAGCGAATAGTTTACCTTTAGATATTGTGTTTCTAAATATATTCAATTTGGACTACTCCCAAACTACAGTATGATTATATTGTGTTGTGACGCATTAGAATAAAAAAATTGCTATTCAGAATATTTAACTGAACAAATAAATTATTTGAATTATAAATCCATTCGTGTTGTCATACTAAAAACACATAAAAGCTTTCCCCTCAGGATAATCATTTATACAGTGTGCCATGAAAGCATCAAAATTACTGTAAACAAATAATTCCTGCATCCAACTATTTCAACCAAAAAAAAAAGGGGGAAAAATTAAAGTAGTTCAAGATAAGCTCCAAAGAAAGATCCTTCCAGGCCAAAGGAGTAATTTCATTAAAATTATAGTAGCTGCAATTAAGTTTCTCTGTGGTTTTAAAAATGAAAATGTTTCTTCACACAAAAAAAATCCGGCAAAACAGATTTTATTCTATTGTTATTACATGAAGGTTTCTAGATTGACAGGAAAACCTTTGCCTTTCAAAATATTTATCTTATATCCTACTATTCTTAATTATTCTTCTGTTAGTTATAAAATATATGCAGGTACGGAGTATTGTTTAAATGATTTATCTTTACGACAATTAAAATACTACTTAGGCTCTTACACTGAACTTGTATGGCTGACATGAAAAAGTCCGAACACTTCATTGTACCTGTCTCTGCCCATAGAAGGGGGACTGGAACTACATGATCTTTAAGGTTCCTTCCAACTCTAACTGTTCTATGATTCTATTGTACTTCAGTCAATGAAAAGCAACAGTCTACTGAATTATCAATATCAACTATATTTGAATTTTCTTTACAGTCAAATGACTAGAAGTTTTCAGGTTTGTTAGCGTTAACAGAATTGTTGCTCTGTGAACCACAGTAAATAACTGCATTCTGAAACAGGTGAATCAGCAGCAGCAGATGGAACTATTTGCCTTTCACTGGAAGACAACTCAGCTTGCTCCCCAGGAAACACTTTCAATATAAGGAGATAGATGTGTCATAGAGGAAGCTTCTCATTTTCTTAAAAAAAAAAAAAAAAAAGGCAAGTCTCTGTTCAAATTTGTAATCACTTATTACAAGATCAAAATTAGGCTGGATTTTTGCTGAACATGACAACTTCCCATCTTTGCACTTCCATTAGTTTTTAATTTGACAAGTTTTTCAATACTGTCATTAGACTTTTTAAACACAGAATATGAATTAAATAGCAATAAGAGCTGGATTATTTTAAGGCACTTAAAAAAAGCATACATACATTTTTGCCCTTCTCCTGAACCTTCATCTGCAGCATAGGGTTCTGACTTAAAGTACATATATTGTGCTTCTCCTCTGCTCTTGCCACTTTCATCGTATTCACTATCTGTTCCAGAATCTTCTTCTGCTGTGTCCCAGGTTTCTTTCTTCCCCTGATTTGCTTTTGATCGCCTACTACTTGTGATACTATGAGAATCAAGTCCATTAGACAGGGGAAGCGGGGCATTGTCCACGTTGCACAAAGTATCACTGCTGTGACTGGAGCTGAGGATATCGCTGTCCACGGAACTTGTACTCCTGTCGTTATTTACATCTGAATCTGACCGTTCCTCGGACTGCAGATTTTCTGGATCAGAAATCTGAATTTGGTTTTCAAGTTCTCTGTTTTCTGCTGATGCTGAAGAGTCTATTTCATTTAAAGGTGATTCAATGTTTTCAAAATCACTAGCTTCTGTGCTTTTGCTGCTGTCTCCATTATCGCCCTCCTGCTGCTGCTGCAGGGACAAGCTTTTAAGCTTCTCGGTGCTTTCTTCAAGAATTGCCTCTACAGATTTCATATTACCTACAGGTCCTTTTACTCTTTCACAGGCTTCATCCAAGTTGCCCGAATCTCCACTAGACTTTTGATAAACTGCCCGCCTAAATTGAGATCCAGGTGATTGCTCTGGTAATGAAACATATAGTCTAATCGTATTGGCGTGACGATCCAAAAGTTTCCATAGATGAGAATCTGTATATGCCACATGACGATCTAAAGACTCTGAACTTTCAATAAATACCTGAACATAAAATAACAGTGTTTTACCATGTGTTATAATGTTAAAATAAACAGTGTTATTTTAAATAAAAGTAAAAGCAACAACAGCAAACACATAGGATTGAGCACACATTAAAAATTATGTCGCTAAGAAACATCACCTTTTATAAAAAATTAAAATACATATTCAGAAAAAGATAGACTAAGGAGTCTGTAGTTTAATAATGATTTAACTTTTCCTTATTTTCACTATTTAGTGAGACTTATTTTCACTTATTTTAACATTTGAGTGAACTGTAACCAGACTACCAGCTACAGTAAATGCTTTTATGCTCAGAGTGTATTTATAGATCACTTCACGTGCACCCTTCACCTGTACACTAACACTAGTTATGGCAGTAATGAGCCCCACAACCACAGCTGGCAGTCTGCCTTTATTTTTAGGATACCATCATAAATAAAAAGTCTTTAAATGTATACATGGGTAAGCAACAGTGCAAATTAGAGAACAAAGGAACACATTTCTCTTTTCCCTTTGACAAAGGCCGCTGTGTTGTAGTGACAATGTGAATGCAACCGGGCTTGAAATAACTGACTAGCAAGTCAATGCCATTGTTTTGCTCAGCCGTAAGCCACCAAAGCCTTAGCTAGTCTTTCTTCATCGAGGATAGTGCATTCTTGAGCTTAAATTTCAGAGACAGAGGATGTGCACAATGCGCTAAAAGATGTGCTATTACTACTGTAGTAAAAAGGGCAATGCTACAGATGTTATCCAAGTTATTTAAGTATAAAAGTTACTCTTTTTCTGAATGAATTACACAACTGCTATTGGAAGCTTTTATTAGAAGTATTTTTGGAAAAACAATATGAATTTGGCTAGAGAGAATTTGCATAGTAAAAATCACTGCATTTATGTCGAAAATCCACCAAAAATTTGCTCCTAGTTTTGACATTTGTTTTTTAAGAATTTTAATACTGAGAGCAGGCACAGCTGTTCAGAAGGTTTAGAAAACAAATTAGGTAGGTTTCATAGTAATATGCCAACCTTTGCTGCCTAAGAAGGGCTGACACTTGAAAATCTTCATCATAAGGTTGTTAACCTCACCATCATTTGAATCACTGAGTACCAACCAGACGCCCGATTCTGAATCTGCTCTACCTTGTTACGTACACTTTGTTTCATATATAGCCTACAGTATTCTATCAGCACCACTATATTTGCTAGTTAAAAAAAAACCTCCACACAGTACAAAGTGAAATACGTGACAGTTATCCATCATAAATTCTATACAGATATCCATACCTTTTACAACCCAACAGCGAAGTCTACAAATACACAAAATGAACAAATTAAAAACCAGAGCACGTACCTTGTTGCTTCTAAAAAAGCCTTCAGCTTTCAGTGTTTTGCTGGAAACGTTCAGAAGACGCAAGTCATTGTAGCAACGTTCTAATACCACCCGCATGGTTTCAGCAGGCAGGTGTGTAGCCTAAAATAAGACATTGACAGTAAGGTAACACACACATCATACATCATTTCAAACAGTGGAACAAGTACTTGATTTATAAGATTATTCATACGGAAAGGAGAAGGTTTGTTTATTGACTTAGAAATTGCAAATGACAAGGTGGACGAAAACCTCCCAAACCTTCCCAGTTCCTTTCCTCTATCCTTTGATATGTAGCAAATGTTAGGTTTTCAATAAGGTCAGTAGACTAAAATGGCTTGGCTTTGCAGAGAATTGGCAAATTGTTAGTAACCAGTAATATAAGAGATCAGACTTATTACTGAGGGCATGAACCAACTTAAAATAAAATATATTCTTGAGCACCAGGGTTTTGCACACTGGTCACTTAATTCTTAACTAGACTGAATTCAAATTACTGAAATCGTGTTTCATAACCAGTATTATGAAGTTACACCTACCACTGAACTACTTTACAGAGACCAAGTAAAATGTCTCTGTCTTCCAATTCAATGGAAGCAGTAACTTTCCGTGGTTTAAGACCATATAAAAGTCAATCTGCATCTTCATAACAAGTGGCTGCCAGGATGAAAAGGAGGGTTTGTGGAGAGCGTGGAGAGCTTTGGATGTTAAGTTTCAATTACTGAAGCCAGTGGTGAAGTTACATGTTGGTTCAGTTAATCTAACAGTTCACTAGTTCTGCCACTGACTGGATACTTAGTGAGGTGGTTCAAGTTACTAACCCAAAAAGAACATGAACCCAACTCCTCAGCTTCCCCAAAAAACCTTCTTATTTGGTAAGCTAGTAAGCAATATGGCCAGACAGTGGCTACGCTTGTGCAAAAGCCAGGGTAGAACTCTGGATGGAAGCAAGCAGCACATTGCTGCTTTTAGCAGCAGTGAGTAGATAGACGAGCTCAACTGTAACAACTAACCTAGCCCTACTGGACATGACACACAGTATGAACTGCAAGAGGTGCAGGCTCTCATTTTAGATATTTAAATTATGACACATTTTCACAGTCGGAATGAATGGAAACTCTGTAAGACAAGTCCTTAATGACTGTAAATTACCTTTGAAATTAGCTGTTTAAATTCTGAAACTGTTTGATTCAAATAAGCTCGTATGCTTATTGGAGGAGCAACAGATTCAGTCTTTAGGTCAACTACGTGAACCTTTACCATGACCTCTGTAGGGAAGAGGAAAAAGAAAACAAGACCACATATACATATGAGAGAGAGAATTCAACAGGCAAAGAAAACACATGTATGCTTGTCTGATGAACTGACCAAGGGGCTGCAATAAGTACCGACAGTAATGGATTTGAAAAGCAGTACAATTTCAGAATTTCATTGTCAGATCAATTTTAATGCCAGAGGCAAAAATGTTCTGTGGTTTTACAAATTTTAGTATACCTTAGAACTGCTTCAATTAGAAACAAGTTGGCAACACAGCATAGTATGTAGTTGGGAGTACTGCCTTTGTACAATTTATCACAATAAAGTTTTTCTTCTTTCACACATCATAATGAAGTTCTATGTTTTACAAGGTTTATTTTCACGTCATCACATAATATACGATTTTCGTCTATCCTTCTCTATACGTCATTACATGTCTTACCACCAGGTTTATAGCACTGGAAAATCTGGTCAGGTCTTCTTGTTTCCAACAGTAAGTCAAACATGTACGTTGATTTGACACCTCCAAGTAATAAACCCATTGGTGTATCCTCTTCTCCTTCATAAGATCGTTCCAAGTAGTCATGGAACTCATCGTATTTGACAAGACGACAGCAATCCAAAGGAACGGCCTCTTCTAAATCCATTAGCTAAATCATGCACACAGGAAAAAAACAAACCAACCAAACTTTTAATAATGGTTTATTTGTGAGTTTAGTTTTTCCCTTGTAAGCTAGAAATATCTCAGTACATGTACATGCAGGAATCCTTTGAATTCACAAATTTCAATTTGGTTTTAGAAAAAACATATGCATATATCATATATTATATACACAGGCGTGCAATACATATACATGTTTTCAACATCAAAAAGAAGAGGGAAGTTTGAAAAGCACGTATATAAGCACATGAAGACAGGTCCCAGAAGTATATTCAGAGGAATACATAGCCTATCAGTTATACCAAATGCCATCTTGGAGGCCTAAGGAAGTCATATGCACTAATTATCTTCTGCACATCTCAAGGAGATGTTAACACATTCCAAATCTTAACTGCCTTGCTGGTACTCTCCCAGCCAAAGACGCACATGGCAGGAACCAAAGAGTACAAGCAGGTTAGCAAGAATAGATGTCTTCAACTTCTACCTGTTCGTGGAAGAAAAGATCAACAGATGCTTTGGTGCCCACTGATGTTCTTTTATTAGCTATGCAGGAAGTTTCTTGAATGAATTCTCTTATTACATATCTAATACGATAATTTTTACTGCAATACAAATATAAGCGTTCAGAATTCTTTCAACTTACTGAAGTCTAACAGCAGCTCTCACTGTCTGATATTAAAATGAGGGTATGTAAAATCATACTGCCTTTTAAAAGGGCAGGCTATATCATTCCAGTCAGAAATCATCTCATGGCTACTAATGGAAAACTCAGTCAATAATCCCCAGCTAGAACACCTCTTAAAGAAAATCCCCCCCAAACCAACCACCAAAAAAATCCCCACAACAAAAAAAAAAACAACCACAGCCAACTCCCACCAAACACTCCCACAGCATTAGACATTTAAAAACCAAAGATACACAACAGCAGAAAAAACATCTAACAGTTAAACCTTTCTGTTATGCATAGCATACCTTGTAAGCTATTTCCACAGCTTCCTTCAGCGTCCTGTCCTTATGAACCTCTAATTTGTTCTCCATCATTATTTGTTTTGTAGGATGCATGCAGAACAATTTAATCTATGAAATACAGAGGAAGAAACTGATCATGAAGGTATTTGCAAATGCCTTTCATATTAGAGTACATTTAAACTTACAACACTATATTCAAACCAATCTAATACAAAACACATCTTTAGCTCTACTTCAGCTATAGAACAGATTCCTTTCAGCTAGTTACACAACTGCAGATAGAAAAAGTCAAAGGCCCAGTAGATAGCACTAGTGTGTGTATATATGTATATTCTTTCGTAAACCAGGGTACAACATCTATAACCAAAACACCATTAAACTGTAAGCAGCGTGCGAGTCCTCCAAAAGAAATGCACACAGAAAAAAATGAATGTGAAATTCCTTTTTCACATAGAGTTACATATTTAGCAACCATAGAGAACCTTCTAGTAAAACAATCGTGATTCATAGGCAGACCAGCTGAATGTCGTGCTTGGAAATCATAGATGTCGTATTTTGTTTGTTACTCTTGAATCTATGGTTGGAAAAAGATTCCACTCTTTCTGCTAAATATTTATTTTAAATTAGTTTAAGAAGCATCATTTCACAAAGCAAATGGTCACAATATTAAAAGATTTAACAGTAACAAACACTTAACATACAGCATTACATACTCTTGGAATTCATTTTGCTGAAATCAAGTGATGTCAGATTAACTATAGCTTTGTTTTGGTTTTAATACCTATTCAAATACACACAGAACACATGAACTCAACAAAAATCCCTGGTGAATACCTCCAACAGATGCCTCCACTGTTTACAGGCTTCCAATACATGTACAATTCATTTTAAAGAGTTATTATTAAAAATACACTTATCGCAAAGTCCTTGTATTGTAGTAAAAAATTACTGTTTACTGTAGAAACATTTCTTACTAGAAATGCATTGGTGCTTTACTCAGTAGAAATTCTAACCTTGCATGTGTTGCGTTCAATTTCACGTTGCCTCTTTTCTTGTTCTTCCAATTCTCTCTCTTTCTGTACCAATTGTTTAATATGCTCTGGATACTCATGTGCCTCAAGAAACTCTGCCAGTAAAAACAAAGCAATAGTTTTAAAAATTAAATTTTTCCACACTGGGCAACATATTCGGAATTACGGGTATATTTAATAGTTATCTCTCTTGCCTTCTTCCCTCTCTCTTCTCCACCCAAATTTCCCACTATACCACGTCCTGTTCTCTTTTTCATGATTTAAATGAAACCGAAGTCATTCTTTTATTCCCCCTAATTATACATCATCAACACAAGAAAACACTATTAACACAAGATTAATATTCCAGTATCAGCAAGGGAAGCTTTGCTGTTGTAAAGAAATACACTAAGACTGATGACTGCACTCAAGCCTGTTTTTAAAATAAAGGTAAATTCTGTTAGAGACACTGAATTACCTGATAGTAAAAGTCACACGATATCGTCTGTATCATGATAAAATAAATGTTGCACTTAACACAGATTAGCGTACTTCATGAGATTTTTTTTTAATAAAGAGAAACAAAAACAGAACGTGCAATACTTCAACAAGTTCTTTAAAAAAAAAATAAATTTTTCAGACTTAGAAATGGGTTTGGCATGTTCAAGAAACCTGAAATAGCAGATCCAGTTTCTTTATTTGCTTGTTGAGGAATTAACAATCATAGGACTTACAGGAAAAACTATTTCCAAAGACAGCCTTGACACATAGACTTTGACTATGGATGCTGCTTATTCTTAAGCGTTATACAATTTGCAATCACTTGTTCAGAATAAATAATACTGTTTCAATGATTAAAATATTGAAACAAGATTATTTTTTGTGGCTCTTAAGACTTACTACTTCATCAGTTTGTTGATACAAGGCTTTCACAGGATCCTTGTGTTGAATCCACTTCAAAACTATATAAAGCATCTACTTCACATACAGTTACTTTAAAACCAAGTAATGTATTTTTATAACTGCACTGTCCCCTATATCATGAATTCTTAGAAACAAAAAGAAGCCAAATTTGAGTGATACTTAGTTTTTCCCCTCCCTATTTCCTTAAAAAAAAAAAAAGTATCATAAAGTATCATATTGAAAGTATCATAAAACACTTTTTAGATACATTGGTATAAAAGCTGTTGCAAGTCTACTTTTATTAATTTTAGGATTATTTTTTTTAAATAAAATTTAGTATAAACTTAGGTTTTTTTGTTCGTACTCCAAAAAACCCCAAAACATTAAAGCTTGTTTTACTCATTCTTGCACTGCTAATTTCTTTCCTTATTCTTGCTAATAGTCATCGTCAGTTTCTCACGGTGAAATTCAAAATTTTACCCCAAAAGGAGGAGTTAAAAGGAAGCAGACAACTGCTCATCGCCCTCCTAAAATATTTACAGCAGCACAATAACATAAACAAAATGTTATTTTCAAAGATCTTTTATTCCCTCCTCCACGGCACACGTTACAAGCTGATGTGTTACAAACTCTCTCAAGTATGCAAGTTTCTTTTCTATGCTTGTGTGCCCTTCAAAAAGGAGCACACTCCAAAAGGAACTACGCAATGTGAGGCGCCAAAGGTTTCAGTTGTGAGACTCTATTCTAAGTAGTACGTAATTTCAGTTTACCAATTGAGAATAAAATAAATCCCTCTATCAAAATATTCTCCCTACACAGGATGATTTTAAGATTCTTGAGCTTGAATCTATTATTTGGGACACCTACCTCTTGAGCATTTAATGAAAAAGAAAAAAAAAGGAGGAATGCAGACCTATTAGAGGTTTTTTCCCCCATCTTTGAAAGTTTATGTGGCTTTTCATCTGCTCAAGCTATTAGGAAAAATTATTCACTGACTAGATTTTTTGTGCACTTCAGGGCATTAAAGTTCTGGCAACTGAACTATATACACCCCAAAAAACTTAGAACAATCTACACTATTTATCAGCCGAACTTCAACCAGGCTATAAACTGACAAATATCCCTTTATAAAGGCAGACTACTGAGTTTTTTTCCTTTAAGAAAAAATAAATACAGCTTTGATACTGCAAGCAAATTAACCTTTGGCTCAATTCAACCAGTTGGAATATTAACGAAATACTTGATTCTTCCAGGCACACTGCTGATGAGAGCAAGTGTGGCTAACCACCGCTCTTCTGGTTTCCTTTCTACAGCTGTGCTTTGAACAGGGGATTAAAAAGAAGGGGAAAAAAGCAAATTAACATGCTTCCCTCTATTTTGATATTAGTTAAAAAAAGTTCTATAAAACTTCCATTTACTGCTGTATCACTTAGGTGCGCTCAGATTTTAAATGAGAAACATCAGTGTTTTCAGGCAAATAATCCAGTATTATTAAAAAATCTACAAGAAAAATCCTGGAAGTTTACAGGTATTAGTCATTTGAACAATCTAAGACCCTATGAAATCAGCCAATACTTGAATGAAGCCTCCCACCAGGCATTCTTGTTTTGAATCCAAATAGAATCTTCATTTTCCACTGTGACATATTTCAAAGATTAATCAACCTGTCAGCTACTGCATGGGGCCAGGCCCCAGTGAACTAAATCAGAGATGAGGGGAATAAAAGATGATGAAATCCAAGATTTGTTTCTGACTATATAACTTATAGCATGTTGTCTCACCTCCTAACTCAAACACAAACAATAAGGGCTGGTTATAAAGTGTAAGACTTTGCCATTATGAAGTCCTTACACACTCATTTTTAAGTGAAGAAAGTAAGTTTTTTATTCTGCTACCAATCACGACACAAGTACAGCATTATAGTTCATTCAGCGTCAGCCAGTATATCTGCTCTTCGTTCCCATGACATCCAAAATACTAAAAAATTAGAAAATTTTGTGATGACGTCCTAGTGATCTGTAAAGGTTTACTATAAGAGTAACGAAAAACTATAAAAGGCGGCCTCCTATATGAAAGTTACATTAGCTTACCCTAAAAATACCATTACTACCATCCTTACACAAGTTAAAACTCATCACATGTAACACATCTCCTTATTGTACAACAGAATCTTACAAGTTAACAAAACATACTTACTTGCATTTCTTGTTGGATCCTTCAGTCTATATATCAGCATGTATGCATTTGTGGAGCTGGTGGAGAAACGAACAGTTATCTGAATTTATCAGCTAGGAGGACAATATGGACTTCAACAATTGTTTTGGTTTTTGTTTTGGGGTTTGTTTTTTTTTTTTCCAGTAAAGAGGTATGTCATACATATCTTAGTAGTACACTAACCAAAAAGGATTCTAAAAAAATAAGTATCACGGTATTTTAATGATCTGAAACAGCAGTCAGGATTGTTTTTACAACTACATGATGCATCTACTATTGATTTTCAGCTAACATGTTAAGCGCATTCATCTTGGCCATTCATTTGATTACACTAAAAGACCACCAGAAAGAAGAGTAATGTTACGGTACTACTAACCTAGCAAATGCACTGGAATAATAGCCTCTGCTTCCAGAAGATCCACCATACGTTTTCTTAATATCTTCCTGAGTTATCTAACGGAAAATCAATTTAATGATTATTTGAGAAACTTGCACTAATCGAGATGCATTTATTCTCATTAGGAAAAACGGCATTATGTAATTAACACATAATATTAATCATTCCAATTTTTAAAAATATTTCTGCTTATTTGCTGACTGCAAAAAAAATCTGTTTCAAAGGGATCTGTCTCTTCATTTTACAATGAATGTAAACATTAATCTTTTTTTTAAAGTAGGAATTTCTTAGAAAAACATTATGCAGGTTCTTAATTGCAGTAACACGTATGGATACATATAACATCTGAAATGCATCAGCAGGACAGATTTACCAGCACAATCTGGGTTGTAACAGATCCACAAATACACTTCTCTAAGCAACAAGTTTTCTTCACATGCACAGAAGGCAAAATTATCACTCCAGTCTGGTTTGTACATGAATAAGGGCTTCTTTATGAACCAACCCCCTTCACCATCAAGAAATACTCCTCTCCCCCAGTGCACAAAAACCCATACATAAATTTAGAAAAACACTAGAAATCAGTTAAGCTAACGAGGGAAGCATACGTATACGGTAGGACATTAGGATGAGAAGATGAAGCGAAGTAAATGCTGAAAATACTTGCACATAAAACCAACTTCATTATACGTAAGTGAAAAATCACATACAAAATACAAACTTATTAGTTCATCTATGAGTACACAAGGTAAATAAAAATACTATTTTTACCTTGCTAACATGCTGATCATTAAAGCTGTACCACTGGTCATCACTAAAAGATTTTATACAGGCATAATAATGGCCACCAGCAGCACTTCCAGAATGAACCATAACAGAAAAGAGTTCATATAGTAAAGAACTCTGGGGAGAGAAGAAAAAGGTGTGATACATATTAAGTAAAGATAAGCAAATGATCGTATTTAAAAGTTTTAAAACAATTACACACACCCAAATATATAAATAGTTGTATTTATACAAATATACAACTATTTGTTTACAATAAATATTGTGAATATACAAAACAGACCTGTATAACAGAAATGCATTACTGCAATAGACACGGAACAAAATCAGAGCTCTAATACGCTAAATATTATACAAGAGTAAGTAATAATGGAAGTAAAAAGGAATTTCCCTTTTTGCTGGTGGAAAGAGAGAGAGAAAAGACCAAACAACTTAAGAAAAAAACCCATGGAAACATTTCTGAACCGGCTTAATGCATTACTGTTACTTCTTTTCTGTACAAGCTCTGAATTTGTGGCTTCTTATGCTAGATAGGTATTAAATGTATCTCCACACAGGAAACAAAGTAATGCCCAACTTGCCTGTAGCTAGGAAGTTTAAGCTTATTTGCCATCACCCTCCTCTGCATTCTTGAAGATTGCTTTTGGCCCCTTAATGTATATTGCAAACCAGCACCACACTATTCAGTGCTTATCAGCATCCCATATTAATGTCTCCCACAGCACTCCAAGTTTGCTGTCCTAAACCTTTCTTTTCATAGACAAAAGAATGGAAAATAAAGGGTACTAAGGACATACCTTCAGTGTTGTGTGTAAATTAAAAAAATGAAACTGAACAATACTGACTCAGACAAGCGTTACAAGAATTAATTCTTTTTACACTATATAGAGGAAATGCTCTGTAAATTCTTAGCATATACTGCATCTATTATTAAAATATCCAAACCAAAAAGCTAACAGCGTGGCTTGACACCTAGTTTGCCTTAAGAACAAGTAGTATGAATTAATTGGCCAAAGCTACTGGCAATACTAGGACATGACACTTGCACCTGTTCCAGTCAAGTGACTATTTATTAATTTCTTTTTTCCCCAGCTAAGATTGAAGTACTGAGAACATTTATCAAAAAATCCTCTCAAATGGCTTAAGGTAAATGTAAACAGGGACAGATGTGCAGTTTAAAATGCAATTCAGCTTTTAAATATTTATGAAAGTAACAGTTACAAACAGCTTCCTAACAAGTCTGAGTAAAAGCTCTTGGCCAAGTTTCAGGGGAGTTCGCTAAATAACAACCCCTGCAGTACATATTGTAGATATTACCATAAAGCTCAACATTTTCGATGAATTTTGTATTGACAAGTAAACTCAATCAGGTTTCTTGAAGATCTTTATGTCCCACAGAAGAAGGACTGCTATCCTAGACTGACTTGCTGCTCAATTCCTTTATATGCCTGACTAATCTGATAGCCTTCTATGAAGGCGTGACTGGATGGATAGATGAGGGGAGAGCGGTAGATGTGGTCTACCTTGACTTCAGCAAGGCGTTCGACACGGTCTTCCACAGCATCCTCATAGGGAAGCTTAGGAAGAGTGGGTTAGACGAATGGACAGTAAGGTGGATAGAAAACTGGTTGAAAGACAGAGCTCAGGGGGTTGTGGTTAGGGGCACAGAGTCTAGTTGGAGATCAGTGACGAGTGGTGTTCCCCAGGGGTCAGTACTGGGCCCAGACCTCTTCAATATATTCATCAACGACTTGGATGAGGGGATAGAGAGCACCCTCAGCAAGTTTGCTGATGACACAAAGCTGGGGGGGGTGGCTGACACACCAGAAGGCTGTGCCGCCATACAGAGGGACCTGGACAGGCTGGAGAGTTGGGCAGAGAGAAACCTTATGAAATTCAATAAGGGCAAGTGTAGGGTGCTGCACCTGGGGAGGAATAACCCCCTGCACCAGTACAGGTTGGGGGCTGACCTGCTGGAGAGCAGCTCGGTGGAAAGAGACCTGGGAGTCCTGGTGGACAACAGGATGACCATGAGCCAGCAATGTGCCCTTGTGGCCAAGAAGGCCAATGGCATCCTGGGGTGCATCAAGAAGAGTGTGGCCAGCAGGTCGAGGGAGGTCATCCTCCCCCTCTACTCTGCCTTGGTGAGGCCACACCTGGAGTACTGTGTCCAGTTCTGGGCTCCCCAGCTCAAGAAGGACAGGGAACTGCTGGAGAGGGTGCAGCATAGGGCTACCAAGATGATTAGGGGACTGGAACACCTCTCTTATGAGGAAAGGCTGAGGGACTTGGGTCTGTTTAGTCTGGAAAAGAGACGGCTGAGGAGTGACCTTATTAATGCTTACAAATCCTTAAAGGGTGGGTGTCAGGAGGATGGGGCCAGGCTCTTTTCAATGGTGCCCGGCAATAGGACAAGAGGTAAAGGGTACAAACTTGAGTGTAGGAAGTTCCATCTCAACATGAGGAGGAACTTCTTTACTTTGAGGGTGGCAGAGCACTGGAACAAGCTGCCCAGAGAGGTGGTTGAGTCTCCATCTCTGGAGACATTCAAAACCCGCCTGGACGCGTTCCTGTGCAACCTGCTCTAAGGTGACCCTGCTCTGGCGGGGGGGTTGGACTAGATGATCTCCAGAGGTCCCTTCCAACCCTATGATTCTATGATATACTCAAGACGACTAAATGAATATTTAACATTTAGACTGTAGCCTCATCTATATGACCATTTTTATAAGGACAAGAAACGGATGGCAGAAACTGACCAAAACTTTCCAATCTTCTCCTACTAAACTGCAAAACACTTTTGCACTCCAAGCTGGTAGGCCTTTAACAGTGAGCCTCAAAGAAAAAACAGTGCTCACAAGACAAAGCAGTCTCAATTTGAGGGTCTGCTGCCAAAACAAGTTATCTGGAAATTCTCAGTCTGACAAGTTGGTAAGACGTTTATTCTCAGGAGAACTCCAAATCAGTTGCTTGCTTTCCTTAGCTGTAGTGTCAATTTTTGGAATTTGAATAAAAACACATGGTCCCACCCCAAATATCAGAATTGTTTATATTTTTATCATTTACATTTATGGTGCATTAACCCTGGCCAGCAACTAAGCACCCACCCAGTCAGTCACTCACTCCTCCCCTCGAGTGGGATGATGGAGAGAACGAGAAGAGCAAAAGTAAGAAAACTTGCGGCTGCAGATAGCGACAGTTTAATAAGTAAAGGAAATTTTAATAGGTGAAGGAAATAGGAAAAAAAAAAAAAAACATGCAATGGTGCAAAGGCATTACTCACCACCTTCCACCAGCAGACCAAGGCCCAGCCAGTCTCTGAGCAACAGCTCCTTTGGAAAGCCCCCAGTTTTTACTGCTGAGCATGACATTACACAGCAGGGAATACTCCTCTGGTCAATTCAGGTCAGCCCTCCCAGCTATGTCCCCCTTTCCAGCCTCTTGCCTACCCCCAGCCCTACTCATTACAGGGGCAGAATAAGAAACAGAGAAAGCCTTCGTGCTGTGCAAGAGTTAACACACTGGTGTGCTATCAACACTGTTTTAGCCACAAATCCAGAACAGAGCACCATATGAGCTGCTATGATGAAAATTAACTCCATCCCAGTCAGACCCAGTACACCATTCTTGTAAACATACCTTTTCACTGCCAGCTTTAGAAATTCTTTCTGCTGCACTATTGCTTTCAAGGCAGATTCCTTCATCAACTCCATCATCATTGGAAAAATCATTGCTCATCTGATCACTGTGACAACTGCCTTCATTTTCAGCTCCACTATCGGTGCAACTCTCAGTCTGAGGAGACTTCTTAAAAATAAGACATACATACTAATATTATACAACATTTAAAAGTACATGGAACCAGAAATAACAATACCCTTGGTGAAATGAAAAAATCCCCATCTGTAAAACAATGAAACTCCTCAAAAACCTAGAGATTCTGCAATTCAGCATTAAGAACGGACTTGTTTCTGTTAGTAACTGTCTTCAGCCCACCTCTTAGATCAGTATTTTCTGGTCTTGTGCACAACTGAACAGTAATTACCCAATCTCATACTTGACAAAATTATATCTTGTTATTAGCCTATTACATTCATCAGCTAGTTCAACTAAATACCTGGAAGCCTAATATCAGATAATAAATCCTATTGCAACATGGCCCTGTTAATCAGAACTGATTTGACCATGAAATATTTTCATCCACAAAGATTTTTTTCCATTTTGACTCACTGGACAGAGTCAAAGTATTACAGTGAGACTGATTAGTGTTCTATTAGCTTAAAAGCATGATGTCAACAACACTATGAATGCAGTTCATTTGGTACATACAAGTCAGTATATCCACCTCTTACCTGATCCTCTTTCCTCTGGATAATTCTTTTGATTTTCTGCCAGTTGTTAATTTTCTTTCAAGCCCCCCCAGTAATACTTTGAGAGGTATCAATTGCTTAAATGGCACACTTCATAAACCAAAGGTTTGTACAGAGTCAGAAAACCCCCTCCATATGCATATCAATGCAGTATTTCTCTTACACCACTACAAGCTAACAGTGTGACATAGTGTTTTCAGAAATGGATTAGAGGAATAAATTTAGTCTTTAATGCAGAAGGCACATTAAATACTTTTTGGTGAATGTAACTGCACAACACGAATTTCGGCCAAAACCAGAAAAGTCAAAAGAAGATGCACATGAAAAATAAAATTTTTTAAAAATCTCATTTCCACAGCATACACAACAGTGTGAGTCTGAGGGAAGGAACTAATCATTAATGTTTTCTGGACTTAGAACAGTGTTCAGAGTTTCAAAACTTTACATCACCTCTTGTGGCCAAAACAGATTCAGCCACAAGTTTAAGAAACATGTTTCATTCTGGATTTGTAGCATCTATAGAAGCCCTGAGACTTGTGCTTTTAAATCACTCTTGTGAAGATGTAAGAAATCAGAAAAAGCTTATTTATGGAAGCATGAAAAACCTGTAGTGATTAGAGAACGTGCTTCCTTTTCAATTTAACAAAAATCCACGTGGACAGATTAAAAAACTTCAAATTAAAACATTGCCATGGCTAAAGAACATTTTATGTAGATGAATAATGTTGTTAAAATGGGTTTATTAAACCTGCATTTTAATTTTCTTATTGAGAAACTTTATCTTTCTTAAAGACTTTTCTCTGAAACCAAACACTTTACCTCATCTTCAACATCAATGAAGACACTCATGTCTAACTCCTCAGGAAAAGTCATACGATCATTGAGTTTAATTCTGTGCATAGTGGTATAATCGAAGTCAAATCTCTTCAGCTGTAATGTCAGCAGATACGGGAAATGCAAGAACCGCAGACCCTAAATGAAGCAAAGACAAGATTATGCTACCATTGTCAGGACTGGTATTTACCAAAAGTAATTTTCACAAATGATTTGGACAGTCTTTACCTTCCTTGCATCACATTTCTTCTTACATCGTTCACAAAAATACTGATTGGGGCCATCAAGAATCTCAGGCTGAATGAAAGCATGCAGTGCTTCTTCCTAATAATAAAAAGATGTTACCTGATTTTTAAAGACTGTTTACTATGTAGGTATAAATCAGAAGAATAAATTTACAATGAGATTGCAAACACATACAAATTACTTCCATTAAATCTACAACCAGAATTTGATTGACGTAAACTTTGATACAGTCAGTAAAACGTGAAGAGAAACCAACCTTTCTACCCAGCCCAAGGTTAAACAGTCAAACCACAATTACTGCTAACTATATTTCATTCAGTATTTGGTGAATCCAAATTGTTGTGTTTTAATAAACACACAATATAAAGTGACATTTACTCCTGTTATCTTGCACATCACATTTAGTCATGTCTGTTCAGTCAACTGCTGTGAAAATGAGCTTATTTTTTTAACCCCATTTTGGCCCTATTTTCCCAGAATTTTGAGATGGTTCTTCTGCATTTCAAGAGGAGTTTTTCCCAACAAATACCATCCAATAATTACTGGGGTGGGGGGTGAGGGTGGCAGGAAGAAACACTACTCAGTTCCTCAGTGCCCTGCCTGAAGACAGCCTCAGTCCCATTCTACAAAGGGACTTAGGAAACTACATTTGAAGATATTACTTTTAAGTGAAAGGTGGGGAAAGAACAAAGGGACAGTACTTGAGCGTCACACCCAAAGGAGCGAGAATCAGATATGGCCATCTCCTACAAAGACAGAACTAGCTTCCTAGAGTAAACGTTATGAGGCAACTGACCAAGAACTGGAATTTTGTCCTCTGACAGCCGCCTAGAAGTTCTGTCACTAATTTCTACTTTGCTCCTCTCTACAACAAACAACATTCAAAATACAACCAAACTGACAATTAGTCCTCCCCGTAACATAACTTGCAAAAATCGCGCGTAATTTGCACATAAGTTATATATACTTGAGAACAAACTTGTTCAAACAAAATTCGCTACGAATATTGAGATGGGTTCAGTAAAGAATTTTACTCACAGATTTTAAAAGTTAAAACCTTTAACCCAGTCAGCTTGCAAGCTGACAGGCTCTGGATTTCTGAACTCCAAGGGGAACCCAGAAGTTCTCTGTTCAGCTATGGAGGTGAAAACAAACTTGTGTATTTAAACACACAGTTTAAAGCAAAGAAGATCAACAGAAACAATGCCTTTAAAATCATCATCTCTTACAAAGGATTGTAGCTGTTCCCTGAAGTCTGAATAAGTAAGAGGGGGCTTAACCGGGCAGAGTAAACTCACCAATTGTAACATGGCTGGCACAGAACTTAAAGATTACTATCTAAATCATGTTGTTAGATAAGTCACACTTTGGGAGGAAATCAAGGATATGCCAAGTTCTTCAAAAAGCCCCCAACTCTTCCCTTTTCCCTTCTTTCTGAGAACTCAGGGAAGCAACAAGAACAATAATAAAACAAATGTTTTGCAAAAGTTTTGTTGCTGTTCTAGTAGAACGGACTTTCAAAAAGGGACTGTATTCCAGGTGACAACTACTCACAAATGAAGAATGTGCCAAACTCAACTGAACAACTGTACACTGAAGGCAGTTGTCACACACTACCATTTTTGGATCCAGCCAGAAAAGCCTTTCAACAGCCCTGAAATCACAGCTGTTAGGCAGAGAGACTCTCTAGGCACATGAAAACATTTTAAGAGTTTGAATTCAATTGCTGTCTACATATTTACTTCCTAAATGCTACAGAGGCTGAATTGCTTTTTTACTCAAGGGCAACATATAGCTAACGTTTAGTAAGATTGTGCCCTGAGATGTGAGGAATCTCATTCTAAAAGGTAAGAAAGTCAACTAAACAAGTTATAACCCTGCTTAATAATAAAGGGGAAGAAACAGATTACTGCATTTTGACCATTCTGTAAACTAGTTGAAGGAATTAATATTCAGAACTATTTGAATGAAAACAAAAAAGTTAGTAACACAGAAAACACAAAACCTAGGCAACATCACATAATGACCACAGAACTTTCTGTTATGAATCAAATGCCAGTTAAGACAATAAAAATATATTTCAAGTGTAAGAAAAAAGTTGCAATTCATAAATCAAAATGATTGAATTGAATACGAATAAATGGGAATATATGAATGATGGGACATGAATGATTACATAGACTGTGTGATGTGCAATTTAACAAGGAAACATACCATAAATTTCCACATATGGAAAAAATTGATGAACCTTCAGACCCCCAAAAACTGAATGAAGTATTATTACATTACTCTTGTGGTTTCACTGCTTACCACACATAGCGAGCTGTGGCTGTGCTTTGAAAAACCTGATTAAAACTCTCGAGAACTCCACTATTTTTGAGCTGTGTGAATATCCGTGTATTTCTCAATCCTTATATAAGGAACAATACTGTTCCTCAAGTTTATGTATCCTCCAGTTTTCTCCTATGTCATCTTTACACCGAAATGAATTCTGCTGATTAGGATGTTTCTTAATGCAATTCCTATTCTAATGCAGTTCACCATTTTCTACTGACAGTTTACTCAGCAAAAACAGTGATAAAGCTTCTACACTGCACAACCTATCACATGACACCCCCCATTTTTGTGTAACTCTACTTTAAATGTTACCTTTGAAGTTATCTTTAAAGAGGTGACTATTATGCGGTCTTAGAGCTACTAAGCATTTCCATCATTCCCAACACACACTTCAAAATGTACCATAAAAGATCAAGCAACAGATTAATATGACAAAGGCTATTTAAGCTTTTTTTTAGTTCACAGAAACAAAAGAACAATATAGGCTGAAAGAGACTTCTGGAGATCATCTGATGCTAACTCTCTGCTCAAAGCGGGTTCAACTTAAAGCACATTGCTCAGGGCCTTGTCCAGCCAAGTCCCCAGTATATCCAGTATTTAATATTCTGATTATGAGATTTTTAACACTTATACAAAAATGCCGTAACAAACAGTTCAAACTAATTATTGTCTGGCTAAAGATAAGACACTTAGGACACAATCTTCTCCACAAAAATGCATTATGATATAGTCAGTAGTTTGACAGGTATCTTGCTGCAAGCATTTGTGTAAAACCTGTGAACAGGAGCAGTAGAACCTTTATGAAAAATTACACAATAAATAGTGAGTAGGCAAAACTGTTAGTGGAAAAAAGCAAAAAAACTAATTGCCATCTCAGATTTTCAGAGCTTATCTACTTTTCCCATGTCCAAAGAACAGGCTTAACTGAAAATACAAGACCTTCTTGTATCTTCTAGCTTAAAAAAAAGTAAGTGTCACATCATCCATATTCTAACTGCCTTCAATAGTTTTAGTTTGGCAACGATACCACAAAGTAAATTCACATGGAAGTCTAAATTAATTTCTACTCCAAAATAGTCTACTTGCATGCATACTTAGACCCTCAAAAGAAAAGCTAGCACACAAAAGGTGGTGAAAACTAACAACCCTTAACAAAACAAAACTTTACTTGCCAAATCTCCAGAATACTTGTATTATTCCTAGTCTTTTGGTATGACAAAGCAATTTCCACTGTTTTCTAGTAACGTAATTTCAGCATGTCAGCTAGTTCCCCATTGCATCCACTCTTCTCTCAGCTGTTCTTCATCTTGCAAAATTTATGTTTTGCACACAAAAAAAATCTCTTTTTAGCTTATGTCTAATGCCATTAAATTCTATACATTCTAAATTCTATGTTAAATTCTGTTAAAATCTACACAAAAGATACTAGTACCTACAAAAATCAGTACATGAATTGCTGCTCCTGTTTACCTCCCTGCAATAAGCTAACCCTTTTTATGCCTATATTTCTACTGATTTCAAGAAAAGACTGATTCAGGTTTTTTTAAACCATGCCCTTGAACAATTGCAGGTAGTATAAGCAGCTTTGCAGAAACTATCTTGAGATAGATACCGACAAGATCTCAGTGCTCCAGAGATGCCCTAATGAGTCTGTAGCTATTTAGTCTTTACTACCTGAACTTGGGAGATGGAATGGGGAATCAGAAAAAAAATTTCAAAATGCAAACTTTAAAAACACACTGAATAATTTCAGAATTATTTTGTATTAGGAAATAAAGAAAGCGTAACAGTATCCTTCCCAGTTCTTCAATGTTCCCATATATTTAAGAAGCAATACGTATATATTTATAGATCAATGCAACATTTGTGGTATCTACATTTTTTTGATAGTACACAATGTCGAACAGTGGGATAATACACTTTATGTGGCATTCTACAGATTAACCTTACTTAAAGCTCATACATCCATTCTCTCTTATTAGAAAGTAATGGAAAATCACTTACCTCTAACTAGAGTTCTTTGAAGGTAGTATCCTCCTTAGATCCCCTATCTTGGGTTGTGTCGCCTGCTGCAAGTTCCCTCAGGAGCTGACTAGCAAGGTCTAAAAAGTTTTACATTCCCTTCTATAAGCCCTATTAGCGCATGTGTGAAGTTTTTGATTTTTCATACCCTTTTACCTACACCTACTAAATCACCATCATCTATGGATCAATGGAGGATACTACCTTCAGAGAATTCCATTTAGAAACAGGCGATTTTTCCTTTCTCCAAAAGCAAGTATCCTCCATATCTCCCCACTGTTGAAGACTACAAAACTAAAAATTACATCTGCTATAGATAATACAAATGCAGGGAGGAGAATCGACTGAATATAATCAGAATACGAATTAAAAAAGCTCAAAAATTGAAGCATCAATACAAATTGCAACCATGTAAGTCTGTGTAACAAAAATCTTAAAATTATTTTCCTCAATGTAGTAAACTCAGTAAATGCTGATTTGCAGGAGAAATATCAAATACTACTAAAAGTAATCTGATATTTAAGTACTTAATTGTTCAAGCTTTCTGTGTTTTTACAACTACACGTCTTTTTTTTAGCATTCTGCTATAGACTTCCCTACTAAAAAAAATAACTTCAATTTGAGACAAATGTACAAGGTATTGTTAAAGGCAGAATACAACTACATGAACTGAATAGTTTTGATTACTTTAATAGATCAGAAAACTTTCATTATTGAATAAAAATGCTAACAAAAAATTTTGTTTTAGGCAATATTTCTAGAAATTGGTTTTAAAAAGTGCAAAGGGAAGTCACCTACATAAAATATCAATCTGTATCAATGGAACGGTAGCTCAAAATACAGCTTCAATAGCTGGATGGTTGTAAGAAGTTTTAATGCAATCTTAGAAAGAATTCAAAGGCCTTTAACTTGAATCCTTTTTGAGAGATTAATGTCCCTCCTCTACTACTTCTCAAGATTGGTATTTAAAGTTTTACAGTATGAAGTACTTTGAACCTACACTGCAGTTTAACCTAATTCTAACAATTCTTTTCTTAACAGAATTACTGTTAAGAATTACGGACTATTAGTGCTTAAAAATATTGTCAGCATACTAAATAGAAAAGGAAAAATACTTCATATATAATAATCCTGGTAAGCCAATTACACAACAAGTGTTCGTTTAAAACAACCTTTACTGCGACTTCTTTGATTTATTCTTATTCTTTCTCAGCACTTCATCCATAGTACAGGTATTTTAAGCCACAACAGTGGAATTCCACAGTTTGTAATCACTTCTTTTCAGGGGGGTGGAAAAAACAAAACCAAAAAAGCTTCCACAGATTTACTAAGCAATATATATGCTTGCCAACATCAGTGATGCTGGAGCAAAAGCGACCAAGAACATTGATGTACGATAGGATTTTTTTATTATCACTAAATCGCTTGTTAAAAGCATATGGTATTTGAGAAGTGAACTTTAAAAAGCACAGCAACAACATGGCAATTCAACTAAAAACTCTAAGCCAACGTTTTGTTCTTTCACTAAGATTTTCAACAATGCTATGAAAATTTAGCAGATGTGCCAATAAAGAGAACAAACCAAATAAAACTCAGTAATCTCATAAAAATATCTCAAGTAAATGCTGAAGATTTTATCAGGAAGAACATAATTGATTACTGCAGCCCTAAGGCAATAAAGTTGCATTTCCCCTCCCCTTATACATGCACCAGTAGGACTCATTGAAGGGCAAAAGAAAAAAAAAAACAAAACAAAACAAAAAATAACCCAAAAAGCCAAAAAAAAATCTTCTAGAACTTGCTAGCTGGTTCACTGCACAAAGACGAACACCCCAAGATGGAGTATCTAGGATGATACTTACCATGTAACAAATTATACCACTGTCGCATTATGTATTCTATGTGTGTATGGATGCACTATTAGTCAGCATAATAGTACACACCACGCTAGCAAACGCCTGGTTGGAGCCATACGGCCGGATGACCAAAGGAATATCCAGGTAAGTGTCGATTCTCCAGCCTTCATAGCCACATTCTAGACATCTTACATAGTCCTTCAGTTTGCCTTGATACAGTTGATTTATAAGATCAGCCTGAAACAGATATTCAACAGAACTTGAAACAAATGAAACAAAACACATTTCATTTCTTTAGTTTTACAAGAAAATGCCTTTTTAAAAATTAAGCCTTAATTGCATAACTACACAGAAGTTATCAGGGGCATGTGTAGCATGTGTTATGAATATATTCCTATCTTTCTCCTACACGAGAAGAGTGGCTTGAGCTGCAAGAGCCCACAATATAGCCTAACAAATACTGACAGTGAGGAAGCTATCACAGGAGTTACACAATCACTTTCTGTACTTCGAATAAAAACTAAGTATCCAGAGTTCAGAATATTCTGCTTTTAAATGGAGAAGGAAAATATAAGCAACACATTCTCAAAAGCTGCACAACATAGTAGCTTAACTATTGCATCAAACAAGAAAACTGGCAACTATTGCAGACTTTCAATAATCTTGTATTTAAAATTCAGTTGACATTTATCACAATCATCCTTAAAAAAACCTCAGCAAAACCCAACAATACCACACTGCTGAATGAAGGCAAGAAAGTTTTTCTACAATTACCTGTTCTGTTTGCTTCCATTTCTGCTCCAAAGCATCAAACATGACTCTACAAAGCTCCTGTACATCATGTTGCTGCCATGCTGCCAGAAATTGAAATTAATCTTAATTAAAACCAGAGATCTTATTAGCCCCCAATATTCACTACTAGGCCAGTGTTCAATTCCACAAGCAGCTGCCTCTCAAGTTCAATCAGAAAAATAAACAGCCAGCTTGCTCACAATGTGTATGTATAAACAAGAATTGCATACATAAGCAAGAATATGTAAAAAATACAGAAATGCTGATATGCACTGTTATAAAATAAACTGTTTCTGACTGATTTCCCACTTTATACCAATTTTCTAAAAATCAATTTTTTTCCTTTGTAAGTGTAAGGACACTGAAATGAAACTACTTATCATCATGTGATTACTCCATGGAAAAATCAACAGGTTATGGGACAAAATTACACTATACAAGTGTCAGAAAGACAAACACAGTGTCTGACTTTATGGAATTACCCATATTATTTTCTACCAAAGCGGAACACGTACATTTGATATTTGTGATTCAAAACAGGTGCAAGTTTCTCATAAAGAGCTACTTCTTTAGAAACAATTAACAACGGTAATGATAGCTTAATTACAAAAACATAATGCTTTTAACTTTAACAGCCTAAAACTCATAGGCATAATTTCTTTAAAAATCAAACACGCACCCCAAAGTAACCACCCAGGCTATTTTGTTTCCACTGAAACAAAGTGGATTCTAATAATTATTTTTAATTACTCCGGTATTTATTTTCCATTGACAGCAGTTTAGGCCCCTAACAGGCAGCTGCTGAAGCAAATCACACAAGCATAATAGCTGCATATTACCCTCACTACTATCCCATCCAAAACTCCGTGTAACATCTGTTGTTTCAATTGCTCGTTTTTTGCTGGTCTGCAGTAAAACAAACAGTCTTTGAAGCTGGTAGGGGATACTCATCACAGGATCCTCTTCAGATTCTTCAAATTCCCATCTATTCACAACACAATATATTTGACAATTAAAAATGCTTTGAAAACGTTACTCAAAAAGGTATTTAAAACAGCATTTATTACATTTCAAGAGGTCTGCCAGATTACAGAGGTTAACTGAGGCTCTGTTTCTTGGGAAAAGTCAAATGAAATTGCTTTCCATTTCTGCAGTAAATGACAATACTGTTGTTCAAATGTACAAACCTAACACAAACGAATGAAATAGTTTTGAAGCCATTCACGACACAAATACAGACATGAAGTGCACTTAATATCAAACTTAATTTCAAGTTTGATGTTTTCAAGATGGGGTAAATTCTTTAAAAGGCTTGTTCACACCACAACCAATAACATATCTCAGTATTTTACTAAAAATCTGAAGCTTTTAAGCAGGTATAATTTATAACAGTCTATCCAACTTGACTTGAAGTATGCTTCAAGTATTCAAACAAGGAAATTTTGACAGGAGAAATTCAAAAGCATCTCCTACCAATATATATCAGAACAAATTTAAGAACAGGTTTTGATTATATATACTCACTTATATAATGCATTTCTAAATTCAGGAGTCATGAAAAGTGTTTGTAGAAGGCTGTTCAAGTAGCAAGTCATTGCTTGATTTACTAGCCCCACATAACCTAAAAACAGAAGAATGAGATGGAAATAATGCAAAAAGATGAGAAATCACTTAAGGAGTTAAAACATTTGACAAGAAAACAATTTTGTGATAATGTTTATTTAAGAACTGCATCCAGCTGTTGCCATTTATCATTATTTGCAATATACAAATTGAGGGAATATTACAATTGCTCACTTCCGAGAGCAACAGAGAATAATAGTTTACACGACAGAAATAATTTTCCTGAATGACACAAAGCTATTTTAGTGATCATGAGTTATGTTTCACAGTAATAACCAATATTTAATGTTGGATACTGCACCGATGGTGACATTAAAGGAAACTTTAAATTTTTTGACAGTTGAGAATTTGTTAATAATTTGTTGAGAATTTGTAAGAGATAATTGTGTACTAGCTTATTGTCTGATGTCAACTAAAAATATCCTAGTTATAATGTAAATATAATTTGTATCTGCATTGGCTTGTACTATCATCTCAGAACTATAAAAAAAAAAAAATCTTTAAATTGCCCACGCACATGTATCTTCTAAATCTTTCTCCCAGAATAACCAATTAAAACAGCTACTAAAAATCAGTGTCATTTTTAGTAGCTGAAAAGGGAACTATTTACTTTTTTCATCTGTCATTTTCAGATTTTCTCCAAAATATACAGTATTAACAGTTGAAAAGCAGCATATCCCGAAGCATAGTGTAATAAATAAAGTAAATATGCCTATTTATACTCTAAAGCTCTCAGTAAGCATTAAAAAAAAAAACGCATCTCAGTTCCATACTAGTAATGAAAAGGCAGCTCCTCCATGCAAAACACAGGCATTTTTTATGAAGAGACTGAGTTAGAACAAATGTATTTTATTTATTACTTTGCTCTACACAGATCATCTTTTCACACTTATATTAAATTAAAAAAAGCTATGTGGCAGATAGTGTTTCTTAGCTCTCAAAACAATCTTGAGCATGCATGAATTGCTGTAATGTGAATGTGGTCTTTGTGTCTGCTCAACAAATTTATTATCAGAGGACTTATCTCATTACTGAGCTATAACTTGCTGTCTCCTCTTGTGCCCCTGCACAGCAAAGGCACCCAGCAGCCTCCCGGGATCTGCCCTGGCACTTCTCTGTGAAGCAGAGCAGTGCTTCCCTTCCAGAGGGACTCTCCGCTTGCTGGTGGGGAGCCAGGCAGCAGAGGATGAACCTCGCGGGGAATCATGGTGCAGGCAGAGAAACTGCAACTGGGGGCTACAGAAGGAAGACTTTACTTAACACGCGGAGTGCAGAGATTTGGCAACAGCCCCTCTGTAACAGAGCACAAAGTACCCATTAAGCTGCTAGTGTACACACAGCTTGAGGTGACTACTTTCTGGTAATATAATCCTGATTACTCAGCTAGGGACACAGCAGCAGATTAATACTGAAAAGGAGGGGCCCTGACAGAGAGTTTCAATTGCACTGTCAAAGCGAGAAAAGGATGGAATACAGCTCTTCTGTTCCCAAAACAATACAAGAATATGGTAGAAAACATGATGGAAAATGTAGTAGCAATGTGGGTTTTTTAAAATAAATTGCCATTTATTTCAAAAATCTTGAAGTGCTGCTATTTGAAAATATGCTAAAAAAATTACAGATTAGCATTGCCTTTACAGGAGAGAACACTATACCTGTCTCCGATTTGCTCAGGACTGAAGAATAAGAGTAGCTTTGACTGACATAGTCATTGGTACAGCCAACAGAGCCTTCTCTTGGAAGAGGGCCTATAAATCTGTCTTGCGCACTGTCATCTGTTGTACCTGACTCCTCCTACAAACAGAAATACACTGATTTTATGCAAAAATTAGACAACAAATTTTTACTGAAGCACCTACAAGTTTTACGTGTTTCATAGCTAAGAAATCAATTTTGTTAGTGTATCACACAAATTTTACAAAATTGCAGATATACAGTTGCTTGAGTGCAATGTTACATACAGTTGTTTAAATGTTAAATACAGTTGCTTGAGCCAGCAATGTGCCCTTGTGGCCAAGAAGGCCAATGGCATCCTGGGGTGCATCAAGAAGAGTATGGCCAGCAGGTCGAGGGAGGTCATCCTCCCCCTCTACTCTGCCTTGGTGAGGCCACACCTCGAGTGCTGTGTCCAGTTCTGGGCTCCCCAGCTCAAGAAGGACAGGGAACTGCTGGAGAGGGTGCAGCATAGGGCTACCAAGATGATTAGGGGACTGGAACACCTCTCTTATGAGGAAAGGCTGAGGGACTTGGGTCTGTTTAGTCTGGAAAAGAGACAGCTGAGGGGTGACCTTATTAATGCTTACAAATCCTTAAAGGGTGGGAGTCACGAGGATGGGGCCAGGCTCTTTTCAATGGTGCCCAGCAACAGGACAAGAGGTAATGGGTACAAACTTGAGTGTAGGAAGTTCCATCTCAGCATGAGGAGGAACTTCTTTACTTTGAGGGTGGCAGAGCACTGGAACAAGCTGCCCAGAGAGGTGGTGGAGTCTCCGTCTCTGGAGACATTCAAAACCCGCCTGGACGCGTTCCTGTGTAACCTGCTCTAGGGTGGCCCTGCTCTGGCAGGGGGGTTGGACTAGGTGATCTCCAGAGGTCCCTTCCAACCCTATGATTCTATGATTCTATGAGTAACTTTAATTCTGCCTTCCAAATTCTCAACACCTTCAGAAATCATTCTTCGTATTAGTGGGAGCAAATGCCCTTTAGAATACTGTATAATCAAATACAGTACCATAATGCATACCACAAGCGAGTTTGCAGTTTTGCATTTCTTATGTCTCAAGTTTTCTGCACTGAAATACAGAATGAGGTGTTTTTTTTTTTAGGTATAAAAATTATAATTCTGTATTCTTTCAGAATCACTCTCAAATTCTTACCTTGTGCACAATTATTTAAATGTGGGGTTTGGGGTTTTTTTCCTCTTTTCAGATAATTAAGTCCACAACAAAGGTTAAGTAAGGCAGCACTATGCTGACATGAGAGCTGAGTAATAATGTTATTACTAGCCTATACAATCCCTGGTTAAAATAAACTGCAGCTATGTTTATCTTTCACTGCATCACATATTTGAAAAATAGGAAATTTCAAATATTTTGTTATGGCAGACAGTTGCTTTTAGCCACACTGACAACTCTTGTTATATGTATGCGTATATTTAATTACTTTTTGTAAAGGTAAATTTGGAAGTAGGTAACTGCTGTTGATACAGGACTGCTGTTTCTGAGAATTCTGTCAGAGAGGCCTAATATTGCTTTCAAATACCCAGAGGAAAAGGATTAGGTATATGATTAAACCTGTATTGTTAAGACTTATCTCTAAATACGGCAAAGATTAATTAATTATATAACCTTAGAAAATTACTCACAGCAAAGCATTACACAAATATTTGACAAGCGTGAATAAAAAGTGACAGCAAATCATTACTGATGGAATTGGTCCTACTCAGGAGAAACGTAGACGTGTAAAATAATAGTCTAAAAGTCTGTTGAGAAGGTTCCTGAAGAAGTTACTGTATGAAATATACAGTCCAATTTTATTTCATTTTCTGATCTCTCATCAGCAATACACAGAACATACACCTCTCTCACCCTAACACTATAGCTTATGTAGCTGAGCAAAGATTTTACTTACCGGCATTATATGAGGCTGCTCACCATCTTTGTCTGTCAAATGCAGAAAGTTCTTCTTCCCTGGCTCAAAACCAGCATCAAGAATAGTTTTGTCACTGTTCTGATCTATTGGAGTCTGCTAAAAGAAAAAAAAAAAAAAAGGCAAAAAACTCAACACTTCTTTTTTTTGTAACAGATCTATATACAATTAAGAGATTCCATCCAAGTACATTACTTGAAGTAGCTTCTGACACATTAAGATGAAACAAAAATAAATAATTATCCGGTATAAACAAAATATACTCATCATTAATACTGAAAGAACCTGGGAACAGCTTAAGAAAGTGTAAATTAAGTATCACAGTACAGCTTAATACTTAGACACTGGTTAATCTATTCAGGAGTCAAGACACTGGTCTACAAGTTTTTTGCAGGACATCAAACCATTTAGGGTCCTACATAGCTTGAATACTCTTTTTTTTTTTTTTAAAGAAAAAAAAAAAGTTCAGCAAGGATAAACATGACCTGAAATAACTAACATCTATTTCTTAAGGAATCTTAAAAAGTTTTCTAGGTGCATCTGTAGAAATCACATTAACTAAAACCAACACCGATTTACAATAAAGTACAGAAGTGATGATAATAATAGTAATAATATTTGGTTTTGCATTATAAATTCAAACAGGTAATAGAAACATAGAAAGTCTGTACACAGCATGCTTCTGTTCAGAAGAAAACATTTCTCAAACAAGACCACAGGAAATAGGGGGATTAATTATGGGTATTATTATTAAAAACACATACTGATAATGAAAAATAGCATTAATCAGAATGATCATATTAGTTTCTTTTGTTTAATGATTAAATACACCTATCAATTAAGAGCACATTTTGAAACTAAAATGTAGATATAATACAAAATAAAATTCAGCCAAATCAAGAGTGGTGTCAATCTGCACTGGTGCACCAACTACAAATTTTTACAGGAATTAAATGAGCACTACACAATACAGAGAGCACACTTCTATAATGTGAAGATTTAAATGTCTGCTACCAAGAGGAAACAAAAAGTACTTTCGCCATACCGTATCAGTTACATTATCTCCATTTCCCCACACTAAATCAAAAGTTCCATTCACGTAGCCCACTTTTGAAGCCACATCTTCAAACAGCCTTTTAAGTGGTGTGGAAGCTGGCAGGTTCAAGGTAACACGCTCATTCACTGTTTTGGAATTTGTGGTATCTTGTATTATACACAGCACCCTGGGTTCTTCAGCAGCACTTTCCACCTGAAATGACAGTAGGCAACAATTAATGAGTAAAGCTAAGAACATTTTTGAGTTTTGTTGAAAAATCAAAACAAGATTTCACCAGTAAAGCATGGTATACTTTTACAACCTAGGAATCCTAAAACTGGACTTCATTTTTGAAAGCAGGCGTAAGAAAATTAAGAACCTTCCAGTTTTAGAAGACCTATGTAAAAAGAAGCTCCACTTTCACAGAACAAGAAGGAATCTGGATGGGTGGATCACCATGTAGAGAGAGAAACTGCTCAAGTTCTGCACAGAATTTCAGCCAGTAAGCAGATAGTAGACTGCTATAAAACACCATTTCAAGCTCGTATTTTGCTTTGACATGATCATAAATCCTGCTGAGGTAGAAGTGTAACTTTTGTGATTTTTAGAAATGCAACCCAGAAGACCTGCAAGCTTCCAAATAATCTTAGAAGCTGACCATTAAACAAAAAGTTTCATAATTAAGCCACCAACTTTCTTCTACTAAATCCACTGCTGCGTGAATCAGAGGAGAAATTCTTCTGCCTGAACAGAGTAAGAAAATTAACATTGCCAAATAGCCACTAGGCAAAGTAAAGAGATTTTAAACAGCAACTTCAATATATCTGAAATCAGACAAGCAAAAATCTTGAATAAAGGTGGCAATGGAATTGTGATAAAACTTCATGGACCTAGATAAGCCAAGAAAATGGTATTTTACCAACACTGAATACCCAGGAAGTCAAAGATCTAAGCACAATCAATTAATTCTCTCAATTATCCAAAGTTGTAGAATCATCAGGAATAACTAATATTTAAACCCAGGTCACACAAGAAAGTATCAGGTCAGTAAACGGACTAATTAGTCCCCAAGGACTCAGCCTTTTCAACTTGTAACACACAGAAAGCACTAGTAATGCACGTCAGAGCACCCCAATCTCAGTCCATGGCTGAAGTGCACATCGCCTAAAAAGGTTAAAAGATACATGCAGTGCTATCATGATTTTCAGTGGGTAAAAACATCAATAAAGAGCAAGAACTGTGTTCATGCTAAAACTGTCAGCCATGTCATAAGCATCTTATAGAGAATAAAGAACTACAAAGAAGATCTAAACAACTTCAGCATCCCTTGTATTTCTACACAACCAGCCTCGCAACACATATAACCACCGAAGTGGTATAGTATAGTCCCTTATGAGAGCTCTTACATCACCAAATCTTTTAAAAAGGAACAGAAATGTTGTAGCTCACGCTGCATCCCCTCATTTCACAAAATGTCAAGACCAGCTGACAGTCTTCACGCAACTATAAAATAAAATAGTAGCTGACTCCTGTGTCTATTGCTACCATCATCAGAAAGGAGTTGTCAGAAGGGCAAATAATCTCCCCCTGATCTGTATTATGCTAGTTTGCTTTAGACTGTGATTTTTCTTAAGACTTTAACATCCAATTTCTCTATGTTTATCAAATGTAATGTCCTCTGTGGAAATCTTCATTAACTGGATGCTCAAAAAGATGCAAGGCACCATTTCCAGCAAATCTGCAATACTTTCTCTTCATACATTTAGCCTTTACTGGAGAATTTTAGGTTTATGAACTACTTGCCAAGAAGACAGACAAAACTATTCCTGAAACATTAATCACACATTAAGAAGGAAACACAATTCAGAAGTCAAAGTAGTTTTGACATTATATCCTCATTTTCATCCACAGCTCCCAAAGAACCACACAGGGCTGTACTTGAGCAGACTGAAATTAAATTTCACCAGTGATTACTTCTCCTGGGTTCTTTCCTCTAAATTTCCCAGCACAACTTCATTCTTCAGGGTTTTTTTGGCTAAACAACATGCACACAATTTGTCTCTCTCATTGTGTGGTTACAAAAGAGAAGATGAAGCTTATGGCCCAGGTCAGTGGTCTACTTTCTTGATTTTTCTGAAGACGAGCAGCAGCTAAAACCCAACAAACTCATAAGATCAACCAACCCTGATGACCCAGCTGCCCCAGCAACGGTAGAAGCTCTGGGTGGCAGCCTACCCTCCTCTATAGAACAGTGCAGAGAGGTTGAGAGGCATTTCCTACTATGCATACAGCTTCATCTAGGAAGATGTAAGTTAACTCAGATTTAATGATTCCCACTGATCCTACAACTTGAGCTGCTACTGTATACGAGCATGTCAGGAACAGAAATTCTCCACCGGAGACTGAATTTCTTGTTGTCCTACTGCCTTTACATAAGCAACACCTTAACTTCCCTCCTCTCTGCAGAAGATACCTATAAATTCAACTCCTCCCACTCACGCTTTCTCCACTACCTTTGATACTGGATCAATTGTGACTCATAGTGGAGTTGCTACTGAAAATAATTAGACACACAGTATCTGACGGATGGAAGTAACGTTAAGCGAACAAATTACAGAAGATTACAGAAGATTTGCTGGTTGGGTTGCTGGATGTTCCACGTCGGACAAATCCTCTCTTCCTTGTTCACAGATGTAATTCTGACAGACTGAAGTGGTTTAACTCAGGGTTAGCACAGCAAAGGGTATTAAGCCATCATTCATGCTGCCACTGCTCCAAGTTGTTCACAGTAAATAGATAATGCAAAAATAACCTATTCATGGCAAGCATTCACATATACCATCTGAACTATCAGAGAACAATGCAAACATCTTGTTTGTGGCTACTTTACTATAAAAATAGTGTAAAAGGCAATACTGACCAGTGACAGGCCTCTAAACTATTTTGACAGACTGTTATCAAACGAAGTCCACAAAATAAACACAAAACTTAATTTTAATCATTCCATAATCTGATATATTATGACAGCTACACAAATCCATTTTTTTATGGAAAGCTACAGAGGGCCAAAACTGCACACACCAGTGTAAAAGCGTGTAAACACATACTCGGTTTGAAGCTTCTACTGTTAAGATTGCATTTAATACATACATAATCTTTGTATTCAAGAACATGCACAAGCAATTCAACAGCTCATGCTCACGTTAAGAAATAAACAAAAGCTACAAACAGCATCATGCTGTTACTATGTATCGTGGTTATCATTCGATGGAGCTGATTTCATCTGTCTACCTGTGAAAATTTCTTCTTCATTTCAGCAAAGATACTTTGTCTGCAACTCCAAAACATATCCTATAGTATATAAAAACAAAATTAACAAGTCATAATTCTTTACAATAGTAAATTGACTTTTTTTGCATAAAGTCAGCTTTATAGTATATTATATATATAAGATTATTACTGAGTTCCAAACGACCATTCACAGAATAACTTTAAAAGGAATAGCCCCCAAATATTTTAACAAGTTCTCTACTAACATGAAGTTCAGTGTACACTATTTTAACATTTAAATTATCATAGAAGTAGTGTTACATAAAATGTTAGTTAAGTTGTAATGACAGACTACATTTCATAAAGTAAAAAGGAGAGTGGATAAGAAAACGTAAACAAAAATTCAAGATATAAATTCATACTAACAAATTCCTTCATTACATTAAAAAAAGCCCTCCAGACATAGGCAAACGTTTTACCTCAAATGGCTCAAGTGCAAGATTATCATATAACCCTGTAATCCAGTTTATTATTGTATTTATAAATTATGAAGCTATCCAGTTTCACATGAAACTGCTCCTTCATGCACAAATTATTTCCTGTAGGGAAGTTTTTACTAATATGAACCCATTTTGAGTTATTCAGCTGAAGATAATAAAGAGATGATGTTACTGACTATTCTTATTCCTAACACTGCCTTAGTATCTCTGTTGTACCATTAAAATGCAACAGAAAATATTACCTGCACAAAACTGGTTTTTGACTATGGACAAACATCAAATTAACTCATTTCTGAATCTGACACATTGCACTCTGTATTTTTCCAGAAAGGACAAACAGGAAGTGAGAAGGAAGATGCTAATAACATCATTGCTCTTTTCCAAATTTCTTCAACTGCGCCCTCACTCAAGATTATCAAAACATGAAATACTGACATAATCTTTACTGACGTGCCCTATTTGCCCCACCATATCACTTAAAAAAATAGCCCAAATTAGACCCCTGCATTTAATTTCTCAGCAGGATGACACGTGAGGCGACATTTCCTTCTTTATATACAGAGAACTGAAGTTCTGATTTTGAAGTTTTAATAATCCAAGATTAGTAATTGTATCTAGCAATTGTTTTCTTTACACTGTTTGTCATTTCAGATTTGATTGAGGTTTTAAAAACAAAATAATAAAAAAAACAAAGACAAACCAGAAAACAAAACACCACCACAATTCAAATGTTCTGTTACTTACTAACTTTACCTGCTCTCAATTTAAAGTTACGTACATTTTGCTAAAGTGACTTAAAGGTTAATAGAGAACACAATTTTGAAACTGCTCATTTATAATATTATGATCATCATCAGTATATTACCCTGAGCTGAAGACTTAAATCTTCCAATTTTCTTCCTAATCTGTGTCTCCAAAGAGCCCTTACTTTAGCCTGAATTCCTTCCCTCCACAGACAGGCAAGTTAAATCCAGTATACACAAAGGTGCATGTAATTTTCTAGTGCGCTATTTTACTTGGTATGCAGTGGAGGAAGGGGAGGACAGGCTCCAGGAATCACCTGATCTGGACACAAATATCTACAGTTTACTTCTTTTACAAGAACTCTTTTATGATGGGTTCTCAGCTCTTTATTTCTCAGAAGAGGACTGCTAGAAGATTTTCAAGAGTTATTTCACCCTAAACAAATTCTGAATGGCAAATTTGATTTTCAGTATTCCACATAACACATCAAACAAATCAAATTTACAAATTATACTGTTCATATGATGTTTAGGAATTTTAGAAGTAAATAAAATTTAAAGTAAATTGTCATTTCAAATGTTGATCTTTGAAAAAACATTGTAACACTATACTTTCATCCCAAGTCACTCCATCTTTTACACTCTTCCATTTCTAGAAAGGAGATGGCATTCCCAAACCTGCAGGTAGAAAATTTCTGACTATGTATTAGGCCAAACTTGCAAAAAACTCTTTATAATACAAATATGCAATCAACACACAGCTCTGACATGGGTGGATATTCTAGAGCACCATTCTACATAAGCATTTACCTCATGTACCTTTCTAAAAAATATTTCATCTTTTTTACATGAAAGATGTGCATCTGCAAGTTGCAGCGCAGAAAGCATATTGTAGCACTGAAGTAACTCAAGCTGTAATTCTGTATATACTAACAAGGGAAGCATTGTTATTAGTGCCATCTGCAAGACGGAGACACTAGCTTTGACCATATAGGTTTTGTATTTGTTGAAAATAAGAGTAACAAAAATATTAGTGTTACTAGATCTATCAAAACAATACTCAAACGTAAAACTGTAGTGGTTTTAACACCGTATTTAGATGTGGCCTGCTATTTTTCAGCTTTGAACCACTGAATTCATTGAAATTCTATAGTAGCATTTTATTAACCTTATGAGGACAAACCAATACAAACATATTTTATTTTTCCAATGACAGAAGATTCTCCCAAGACTAACTCCTGCTTCAGTTCTCTTATAAAATTATTTCTAGAGATTGAAAGTGAAACCTAAAGCTAAACTCAAGCTTCATGTAGATTCTAGCCAAGGTTTCCAAATTCCAGTATTTCCAACAGGCAAAAATATTGACAGCATGAATCAGTAAGTAAAATCACAAGTTTTAGGTCAAGAGTTTAAATAACAGATGTGTGAAGTTTGACTGCCAAGTAAAGTTAATAGCCTATTGAGACTTAAAATTATCACCAATAGAGAAGTTCCTACATGTCCACACCCCATAAATAATTCTCAAACGTCACTGCAATACAGAGGAAAGACAAAGAGATCAGTAGCAAGTGGCAATGACAGACATCATGCTTACATTCACAAAATGACTTGGATGATTAAGCCTAGCAATTCTCAAACTTCATGTAGCTTCACCAACTTAAGACTACCATATGAAATGCACACAAGTGACTACTGCCTATTACATTACTGCTGGTCAAACTTTGGGGTATACATTCCAAGTTTGTGTTACCAATTGGGCACAGCATTTCCGCCAATTACATGCATAAAGTGAAATTTGGTAGCTTCAATCACAAAAAAAGTAGTCTACACTTATACATTTTACTTCTAAAGTATCATTGCACAGAAACATTCAGACCTTAATTGTAGTTCAACTGAACAGAAGTTTGTTTCAACTCTTTCTCAGTGATGACAAATTGCTATCAAACCATCTCCTTGAGAAACCACAACCATATTTCAGGAATTCCTTCCCCAATTCCAACCCATTAAACACCACACTGGATACATGCTGACAGCATTGCATTCTGCACAAAATGCAAAGGCCAAAGACTGTGCAAATATACAGCAATTAAGGGAAGAATAATCAGGGAGCTAGGGTTACCATCTCGACTCTAAAAACTGTCTCTACCCTGAGCATTTTGAACAATGGACTTCAGAGTCCTTACAGCTCACAACTCCCTTCTCCCTGCAACTAGGCTGGTCACACTCCATGCTTTTCCCAGCCCAACAAAGCTCTTTTTCAAAGGCCAGCTTCCTTGAAATTGCCAGGTGAGCAGGTCATTCCCCTGGGAAGGAAAAAAGGGACAATAAAGGTCCTCAGAATGGGCGGAGCACTGAACAGGTGGTCTCCATTACTTTGGACACTGCTGTAGTTACTCATCTACTGCAGAAAACAAATCGGACTCACAAATGGCTTTATTTTAGAGGAAAGAAGCAACTTCTTTTTGAAAGACAGTTTACTAGACTAATTCTGTCCGAGCATTGCAAGTTGTTACTCAACACTAGTGCCTCACTGCAGCCGAGTTTGAGTTAAGGAGGAAACAGTGCACTTAGAATTCTGTTACAAATGCCTGAACCAAAACATACTTTATAAAGGAGTATTTTATAGTACACTTGTGGCAAACAATACACTTTTTCTAAACACTGATCCCAAGAGGTCTCAATAAACAGAATCATTTTGAGCTGTTGTCTTTGATATATCTTGTGTTGGAACGTTTCCCGAGGCAAAATAATTCTGAACAACCTTTAGACACAGTCATTTTATTTTGAATCTGACTGACTGACTTTGTGGTATCAGGTTTATGAGCACCTGAATAACATACTTTATCCTCAACTTCAAATTCTTCATTATACCTGGAGAGACTTCAGGCAAAATCCAACCGTGCTTTGAAGCTAGTGAAACTAAACAGAGGTTTTCTGTCCCATTACTAGCGAGGAAAAAAATACTTCACACTGAGCCTAAAATACCATCCACGCTCAAGAACATATACCCTGATTCTGACCACTTTCCTAATTACTGAAACTTTGCTCTCTCCCTTCTTGTTTTTTTCCTGGGATGGGACATCAAGGATTCACAAGACTTAAGGCAGACCTTTCAGTCTATCCTCACGCCTAGGAACAAGTCTGGAAAACAGGAAGGAAAATTACCAAAAGGCTGTGCACTGGTCCAGGCCATCCATGGTAGAGGTAATTGTCTTCATAGCTGCTCCTAAGGCGCTGTGTCTTAGATTTGTGACTGAAAAAATGCTGATAACACAATAATGCTTTAGCTCTTGCTGAACAGTGTTTGCTCAGCATCAAGGCCTCCTCCAATTCTCACTCTGCCCCCCCAGGGAACAGACTGGGTGTGCACAAGAGGCTGGGAGGGGACACAACCAGGCAGATGGCCCAAACTAGCCAAAGAGATATTCCACGCCATGTTAACGCCATGCTCAGCAATAAAAGGGAAAAGAGGGAGTTTAGTTAGATTCCATCTTTGCTTGGGAATTGGCTGGGCATTCGTGCACCCACAGGATGTGGTGAGCAATTGCTTAGCATCCCTTGTATTGGGTTCTTCCCCCCCTTTATTCTTCCACTTCTCCTTCACGTATTAGACAATTTAATCTTCACCCCAAGTTTTCTTGCTTTTACTCTTCCTCTCCTCTTCCTCTGTCCCCCTGGGGGTGGTAAGTGAGCAAGCAGCTGCATGCTGCTTAGCTGCCTACCAGGGCTAACACACAACAGGGCAATTAAAAAAAATAGTCTTGGAAGAAGTATCATTATAGTTTTAATTTGGCATAACTGAAATGTGGCTTTATTTTTTGTTTGTGTTTTTATCCTCATTGCTTATCAACTTTAATACCCATTCACCTCTGCTGGATCACAAAGATTTCTAACAACTTCCCTGTCTCCAAAAGAACAGTTAGAGAGACTTCAAAGACAGTGCAAGGAAAGGAGAGTCAATAAAAATTGACAAAATATTTCAGAAAATTGTCAGAGTAGAAATCTGAGACTCTTAAAAAACCACAGAGAGGCTAGTCCATTTATGTTCCCTATTACAAAGCTTGAACTCCGATTTCAACCTTGTGAACCCTCATCTATTTCAGTTCACACAAACTGCTTCACTGTTTCACTTAAACACGTTTGCAGCATTGTGTCCTTGGTTATACTACCTACTGCTATCTACTTCAATCTATGACACTTAGCTATGCTTTCCTCTCATAGTATTTGATATACTTTAACAGAATGAAATTGATGCCTGAATGAGATACCTCATTAAGACTACTGCAATTAAAAATAATTATGATACCCTTATACAACAAAATGAACACACCCATCTACTTTGGAAACTCAACACAGAATTTACAGTACACTAAAAAACACTTCACACATACATGGCAGCCTAAAAACTTCGAACGCAGCAATGCTTCAGTTACACAAGCAGTTAAAGCTTGAAAAGCTGCAACTGCTGCCAGAAGCAGCAGTCTTGCTCCCACCTGCTTATTTCCACCCCCACACTGTCCCCCTTCTTGTGCTGGTACAAATGGTCATGCAGCTACACGTTGAGCAGGCTCAGATAGCTAATCCTTCTTAAAATTAATCATTTCTGGTTGGTTTTTCAGTGCATTAACTTTAACCCGAGTCAGCCCTCTAGCTTCTCAACAGAATCCTTAACTCTCCTGGAAAAGGACCAACTGATATAAAGGTACCAGCAGAGTTGTAGTAGTATTTCAAATGCATGTATTATTTAAGTACCACTACATATTACTTAATACCAACACCACCTGGATGTACTAAAACTTTCTTTGGTATCCTGAAAGATTAAAATAACACCCCCCATCCTTAGGTATGAGTAAATGATCCTGCTGCTCACAGGACAAGAAGAGTAACTCCCCCTTCTACCCTGAATGGCCTAGAAGAGCAAAAAGTGTCATTATTGCAGCAATTCTATTGCTTTTGCCTTCACCCCATGCTCACCCTGTTTTCCAGCTGGCTGTATACACAGGATAACTGCTCGAGATCACGGAAGATGGCTGAGGCCATACTGAGACTAATGGCCTTGGCTAAGTGAACCGTAAGAATGCTTTCCTATGGTAGGGGACCCAATGAGAAAGGAGGAGAAGAGGTACAAAATAAAGTTCTGTAGCAGGGCCTCTGTGATCTCATTCTTTTTGGAAAAGGGGGTACAAGTTTTTATTCCCTTCTCTGCCTCATGTAGATCATGGATTCATTTGTTGTTTTCAAAGACCACCTCCTCAGAAATGCTTCTCTAGTAAAAAAAATGTAATAAAAAAAAATTAACAAAAGCATTTGCCACCTCACTGAAATAGAGTTGCATGCCAGCTGTTAACTGTCACTCCTGTAAAATACATGTGGAAGAACTATTTGTATAATACATACATGCTTCAAAGTCTAATACTTCCAACTTTCTAAACACATCCAAAAATAACACTATGCCTCAGAAATAAAGAGTATGTTATAAGGCTAGCATTTGCCTTTGAGAGTCTGTTCCTACTATTGTGGATTACTGGGTCATTTGTAAAAAGCATTTACAAAAGAATAGAAATGACAACCAGAAAAACTTGGTGCGGGGCCAGAGATAAGTACCTGTATCCGGGGTGTTCAAAAGGCTATACAAAACGATATGGCAGGGGGAAAAGTGTCTGTGGACAACTGAACTAGAGATCAAAACATTTACTTTTCAGTTTCACAGAGGCTTTTTTCCACCTAAATTCTGCATTTTACAATACTTTAAATACGTCTTACTTAAGAATGTCTTCAAGAAGCAGTCCTCTTACAGTTATCTCCTAATGGTCTTTTAAATACAGTAAATTAAGGTGGTTCAAGATTAATTATTTCCCTTAGGAAAATCAAACATAGCAACTGTCAATAACGAAAGAGTACAAGTATTTCCTGATCATGCCTACAAATCACACAAGAACTCTTAAGAAAGTTTCCCGTTATTAAGGAAATTAAAGGGTAACAAAAAATGCATCCACAGTAGTAACAGACTGAGTTCTAAATTCTAAATAGTTCTCTCTTAATCACTGGACTTTTTGAGTATTTTACTCTCTTAGTCTTGAAGGTTATAATTTTAACTGATCATATAACCCTGAATTATTTAATTTCCAAAGGTTTTTGTAAACAGACTAAAATAATTGTGAGAATTAAACGTAAATGAAGTTCTATATATTTGCAAACTATCTGCCAGCCTCTATACATTCATTACAGAACAAACTTTACATTCAGATTTGTAACAGCCTCATCTTTATGTAGCTTCCTTTTGTTTGCATCTTGTCTCCACCTTCTTAATCACCATGCACCTTGTTTTTCTTTCAAAAAAAAAGTATCTGAGAAAAGGAAATGCAAGAACAACATGAGATACTTGTTACACTTTTATATATTAACCTATAATCACATCATTTGTTTCCTATGGAGTCACAGGAGCAGTAGATGTGCGTTCACACTTGCCCTCTACTCCTTCAAGCATGGAACTACCATGAACTTTATTCAAACATTTTCCTATGCTGATAATATTCTAGAAGACTTTCTACTGGATTGTTACAAATGCAATGTTAGCATAAAACCAAATTAAGAGTCTGAGCAAAAATAGCAATAAGAGCTTTCTCTTTTTGGACAATTTTGAAATGAAGGCTTACTTCATTACAAAATCATTAACAGACAGGTATGCTAACAAATTAATTTTTTGTACAGTTTAGAGATTAAAAGATGTGAATACAGGGGTAATTTTTAACTCTTTAATAACACTCTAATTTTAAACGGTCCACCTGCTGCTGCAGAAGGATAAAGAGAAGCTGAACAGCGAGGTGAGTCTGCAAGGATTCTTTGTGTAGTTCTCTACCAATATTGCAGAGAATGAAGGATAACAGTTAAGAAGGTAAGCACCCATGAAGCGTGGGCATAAACCCTATCTGCTACCACTACCACAAAGGGCTCCAGGGAGAACATGGAACCCTGAAGCACAATGTCTCCATAGAAGTTATATAAATGACAACCTATATATGAGGAAGAACCTAGGTGATTTTTCCAAACGATGAAAATATTTTACTTACAAAAAACAGATACTACTTTAAGTTGTTATATTTGCTATTTTTTTTCCTTTTCCTTCATTCATTGTTACTGATCTCAATGCAATACCTATACAAATCAGTAAACATACCTGCTTTCCACTCCTTTAGCTTCTGCAGTACTCTGCCAGAACTCTTCAAAGAAACATTATTTACATCTGTTTTCAGCCATTAGCTACAGTGAAGACTTTCATAGTATATCAGGTATATTTCTCACACAGCTTCAAAATTAGACCATTCACCAATCCTATGGAATTCATGCATAATGAATGTTACTTAAAAGGCTTTCATCACACCTGATTATTGAGAAGACACACCTGAACTGCAGCATGATAACCAGTTCTAAGATATTCACAGAACTGACAATCTAAAAATAATCTGTTGTCATTTTTCAGAAGCACCTAAACTATCCCTGTGGTCACAATCTCAAAGATTAAATTGAACCAAGTGATTTTTTTACCAATTTTACCCCTTAATTTTTTAGAACATGGCCAACATGTCCTTTTTAGAAGTTATTTCATCTGCCAATGCTATGCAGGATCATTTGTTCAGTGCAAGTTGATTACATGCCAAACATTGCAAAAACCAAAGAAAACACTACACACTTTACTGTGGCTGAAACTATAATCAAATTGGTTATAATTTCATCAGAAGTTCACAAAAAAATGTACTAGTATTTTCAATTATTGGTTCTTTAGTTGCTCATGGCATTGTTTTGAGAATATTTTGGTCAAGACAAAAAAAAACACCACCAAAACACACACCAAAAGCTATACAGGCAGCTGACATGAAGGCATACTGTATTAATTCTCAAAGGGATAAAGTGTAAAATATCAGCTTTAAGTGTTCACAGAAGGAATTAAAAACTTTTTCAAACTGAATAAAAAGTCTGAAAATGTATATGTAACTCAATCACTCAACTTCCTAGAGGCATAACCTTCACACTTAGTTTCTTACATAAACCCCAATATATTTTCAAATGCAACAGAAAGAGAGGATCTGTAACTGGATATATGAACATCTGTACATATTTTAGTGCATTACTGTATCAATTGTAATGTACTGGGGAAAAGGTTTAAAATAATACCTAACCCCTGCCCAAGTTTAATTCTGACAAGACTAAAACATGTAAGTCAAAGGTAACACAAAGTCAATTTACAGGTCTATTTCAGTAGGTGTCCGTAAGTTTAAACTTTATATTAATATCAATACATTATATCAGAAAAAGGACGTTGGATAATCATGATTTTAATCAGTATTTGTGCAGTAGGACAACTCATATTTTAAGATTATGACACAAGGCCACATTGATCTAAAGGTACGCAGTTACTTCGGTTCTAAAACCAACAGAAAATAGAATTACTGGAATTTATCTATTTAAAAATGGCATCAAACAAAGCACTAGAAACTTTTTTGTTGTATACTGAAATCCTGAGCTCAAGAAAGACAGTGTAGAACATAACACAGACAGATCTTTAAAGCATCCTCTGCCTCCAGAGAACTCCTTCACAGCTTCGGAAAAAGTTCATTACTAGTTTGAGAAACAGTGTGTAGCTACACAAAAAATTAAGGATTATAGTACTGTACTCATTTGATTTAGAAACTTTAATCGCCAGTGACCCACAAAACACCAGAGAAAACTGCATTTCTTATTTGTGGTAATAATCAAAATGTACTACCACAGTAAAAAAAATAAAAATTAAAGTGGTATGTTATGTAGTTGTCAGATTATTCTACTGAGTATAGCTTCAACTAGCAGCATTTAAAGAGTGAGGTCCCAGTACCAAGTGCTACCTAAGGGGTAGCTGGTACCTCTTAGGAAAAAAATTTTCAGCAGATGATCTCAAGCTGCTATTAGATAATTCTCCTGATCACCTTTCTCATACTACAGATTAAATACCCAGATGAATATAGCACGGGGAACTAAACCGTGACTGAGAAGCCCAGTGGCTGAACTAAGCAGGGAAAGATTTTGCGTTCTACTCTCATGCCTCATTCACCAAACTAAATTACTACCTGAATACCATTCAGAAAATGTCTGTTTGCAGGGAACATGACTTGGTGGAACTGTGCATGGATTTTCTGTTTTTTTTTTTTTTTTTTTTGTTCCTAAATTTCGTTTCCAGAATATCTGCTCAGTCAATGAGGTAGTCAGTTTCTCCATTTGTCACAATCATACCTTTATGCTTTACAGTGGAGCACACCAGAAGGAAAGCAGGAAAAACTGATAAATTACACAAGCTGTAACCACTTGTAGAATCTCTTCATACAGAGGAATGAAAGAACAAGGATGTCATCAGCATTGAAAATAAAAGCATCCCTTTACTAAACAGAATTGCAAAACATCTTCATCAGATTCCTGCTCTTCTAATGAAGAAGTTAGAGTGATACCCATCAAGAAACATATTTCATTTGTTCAGCGCAGAAGATTAAAATGGATTCATTAGTGTAGGGATGAAAAGACTCACATTCGTTAGCTGAGAGAGAGAACTCACACTACCTTCTTTGATTTAATGGCAGTAAGTACAAAGCATATATATATTTATTCTGACAGGTGTACTTTGGATAGTTCATGCTGGAACATGTTGAGAAAGTATCTTTAATTGGTAGGACACACACTTCAAAAACCTCATAGTAGAACATACTTTTTATACTCTGACTGATTCTTTTTATATTCTGACCAATTCTGGGCAATATTCACTAAATTCGGACACATCTTGATTTTCAAGAAAAGCCCTAGTAAAGTTCACTTACATTACCAATAAATATATGCATCTAATTTTCTGTGTTGATTAGAGTATTTCATTATTTTCTATTTGAGGTAGATTTGCCCAAAATAAGTTTCAGGTCCGCTTTTCCTCTCAGAAACACTGGAAGCCATAGAAGTGTCTTCCCTTCTAATTGCACCATTTTCTACTTATTTCCATTATTACTTTACTTATACTATTCCCCCTCCCTCCCTGGGGTTACTGTTTTACTGGACTAATGGGGAAAAAATTGACACCTAATAACATCGCAATTTTTAAAGAACATACTTAGCATTTACTACCAGAGTGCAGCAATGTCCTGTATGTTTTTCATTGCCTTCTGTTTTATTGGATATAAAAGAAGACTAAATTGAATGTCATATCTTTCAGATGAAGAAAGAAAAGGACTTCAGGACTGGAAGGAGAAGGAACAGGGACCAGTTCACCCTGAACCCCAGACCTAGTGAACATTGCCCCCACCATAAGGAATTATTGGTGACATTACAGCAACAGCTGGGAAAGCATTAGGCAGTGGTAGGGATGCAAGAATGAAATTTACTAAGTACCTGTATAACTTGGGCAAAAATCTTAATATAAAAAAAAAATCCCAGCACTGGGTTATTAGAAACTGTTTTAATACATCTGTTCCAAATGGAAAATAACTTTATGGCAAAGTTATGAGCAAGAGAAAATAACAAGGCTCCGATTACCTGTACTTTAGAGATGCAGCTGAACCTATGCAATGTTCAAAAGAAAAATTTTCATAATAGACTACTAAAAGATATTCTAAGTGCAGCAGTTAAATTACTAGTATTTTGTACCCATGAAAACATGCTATTACTCTTTACAAAAGCTTATGAAAAATTCCACACAACATACTTTAAAAACAGCAATCTGAGTGCCTGTTAGCATACACACACACACATATATATACACACATACAAACACAAACTGAAGACTTATAAACAACTTAATGTCTATCTTTCCATTCTTAAAACAGAGGCTGTTAATGTTACAGATACCTCCTACTACCCTATCTACCAAGGCATCACATACGCTTGTAGACAAGAACCAAACTCCTTTTCCCATCCACTCCTTTAGACAATTAGTCATTCCCCAGATCAGCCTAAAGCAAACATTACATTTCTTCTTGCTCTTTTATGCTGGAATGCAAAGGAAAAATATGGGTTTGTACTCATCTTTAGCAGACATTGGTTCACAAACAGGTTTAATCTTTGAAACAGCACAAGACTGTGAGCTATACAAGCTATACTCAGCCCGTTGGGAAGGGACAAAAAACATGAACTGTAATCCTTTATCTACCCCTAAAGGGCAGAACTGAAACTCCAAATGATCCGCTGTGCCGCCAGCTGCTTATAAAGGCATAAACGGAATATTTAGAAGGCTGTTGAGAACTCAAAGACCTAGAGAATTCTGTTTACCCAGAACTCACAATGTTCTCTGCAATGAGACTGTTAATGAATCTCAGAAGGACTTAATGTGAATGCTGTAGCATAAGATTTATTAAACTTCCTATCACTCAAATAAAAACGAGGACATACTGAAAAACATTGGAAAAGCTGAAGACAAACTTCTATTACAACATATATATAACCAGATAGCACTAACACAACTAGTTAATCTGTTTTCCTCTTCAATTTGATTTTTCTTATATTCTGTTTTGTTTATTTAAAAAACACATGGGGGCACAATAAAGAGCTTGAGAAAACTTGCTTAGAAAAAACAACTTGCAATGTACAAAGTTCATAGATTTCACACTGTATATTTAAGGCATTCATACCTATAACACGCATTCATCTTCCTTTACCCACACTTCCCTCCCTACAGATAAAAGTGCATTCAAAATCCTAGTCCAATGAGTCAGTTAAAAATACACATCTGAATCATACATATATTCTGAATGCAACTTTAAAGACAACAGGGATACTATTAATACATACAACTAAAGAAACAGCCTCAGCTAGCTGCTTTTATTAATCACCTTGTCTGTTCCAGTTAACTACAACTGATACCACAAGGTTTCTCCTTCCAGTCTCCTTAATCACTATGTTTGTTTGTTTGTTTTTAAAATTAAATATTTAAGTATACTAGCTACTGTCTTCTATTCTTGTTCTTACGGTTTTGGAGATTATTTTTTTTTTTACAGCAAATATTTAAGCATACTACTACACACCACCCCTTATTTGAAGTTTCTGGAGATTTCTATTTCCTGTAAAAAGACTTAACACAGTCCTTTAAACCTTAGGATTTTAAGAAAGCAAACAAGAGGTAAAGTTTACCTTTGTCCTACATACAGCCTGTACTTACCTGTACAACTGTATGCACAAAAATTTATTTCAAAAATTCACTACTGGTATTTGTTTCACAGTTCCGCTCAATGATACTGTTTAAGGATCATCACCTCTTTTTGCTAAACTCTACAAAATTTAAGTCCTTGACTCACAAACCTTCCCATAAGACTACGTGGTGGAACAGGTAGATGTCACGAGCCACTGACATTTGATGAAAAACAACAGCAAAGATTTGAGTAATTTATCAGAATAGTAAAACTTGTCAGAAAGTTGGCTGAATGCGTAAGCGTACCAGCTCACGAAATAAAGCTTCTGCTAATGCTAACTCTACAAATAACCGTTTTCAACATTTCACGCCATCGCTCGAAGGCTCCTTCCCCTGCACAGTATCGCTCTTGCTTGACACGTGTCATCTGCCTATCGCTGCAGAACAGAGGCTTAGCCTTCCTCTTTCACGCAGGCTCTTATCTTTAGCCTATGGCCAAAAACAAGCCTTCTCCCTTCCTCCTGCATCAGAGGAGTGATGAGGAGCCCGCAATAAAGGAAACTCAACTCACTGCTGAGCCGGGCCACATTTTCTCTGGCACCCACCGCAGGCGCTACCCGCCCGTTCTCTGCACCTCTTCGTGCCGGCGCCGGGGAGACACGGAGTCGCCCCACAAACTCGGCAGCGGCCCCCCCCGGGCTGCCATTTCGCACGCCGGGCCCCTTTCCCCCGACCGAAGACGCCCTCGGGCATCCAGAGACCTGCCTGGCCGGCGGGGCCTGCTCTCTCCTCTGCCCCCTCAGCTCAGGGCCCTCACCCGGAGCCTCCCCACCCCCGCCGGCCCGGAGGCGGGCTGCCCTCCCGGAGGGCTCCGCACAAGACCTCTGACACGGGGAGCGGCCTGGCCCGCGGCCGAGCGCAGGCGCCGCCGGCGCGGCCCGGCCTCGCCGCCACGCAGGCCGGCCTCCCCGCATGCCGCGACACAGACAGGTGCAACTCTCCGGCCGCCGCCGGGGCCTTGCGCAGCCCAGTCTGGGCTCTGGCCTCCTCCCCCCAACACACAGAAAAGCCTCCCCTCCCCCGCGCAGCACCGTTAATTCTCCAGCCCGTCCCCACACAGTCCATAGGCTGCCCGGCCCCTTCACAAAGACGGGCCCTCCCTCCCGCCGGGCCTCGCACCGAGACAGCGAAGCCGAACCAGGGCGGCTTGGGCCTCCTCTGCCCCCCTCCTCCGCTGCCCCCGGCACCGCGGGCCTCCCGCACGCCGCAGGGGCCACCGCCGCCTCCCCCCGCAGCGGCCCAGCCCTACGCTCCCCCCACTCCGCCTCACCTCTTTGGGGACGAGCTGATTCTCCTCGCTAGGCACCATGGCCGGTGGCGCGGCGCTGGGCCCGCAGCAGGCTGAGCTGAGCGTCGTCGTCAGCACCGGGAGGCGGGGGGACGCCCGCGGCTCATCCTCCTCCGCCGCCGCCCCAGCCGGCGAGGACCGCGCCCGCCCCCTCCGCCACCGCCAATCACTGGGGAAAATGGCGGCCATCACTCTCGCGAGAGCTGAGCCGGCCCCACCGCCTGCGGCCGCAGTCCTCGCTTTGGCCCCGGCAGCGCTACCGGCTCGCGGCTCGGGCGGCCGCGGTGCGCAGTTGTGGACTAAGTACGAGCAGCGGTGTGGGAGTCGCACCGCGTAGCCCCCCCCGCCGGCGGCCAGGACAGAGCCCCGTGTCCCGTCCTCCTGCTGGCGGCCGTAAACGGTGCTTGGCTGTCGCTATTCCCCCGTCGCGTTACCCTGCCCCTGAGAGCAACCGCCGTCCGCAAGGAGGCCGGGACGGGCCTCAGGGGAGGCTGGGGGGGCTCTGCCACCGCCATTTGCCTCCGTGCCCCGCCTGTGGCCGTGCGGGGCGTGCTCGTAGCGTGCACGGGAGAGAGTAACGAGTGATTAATACAGAGTTGGACTGGGGGAGGAAACAGTGTATCCAGAGATCATGGCCTGCAGCTGTGGAGGGAGGTTACAAGGGCCTCCCTTGGGCCTTTCCCCCTCATAAAAGCAGGGCTCCCCATCAGGCCTCTGCTCTGGCGTAATGGGAGCTAGTTTCTTGCCTTGTGGGATTCTGTTTTTTTTCTTTGCCCTCCTTTGAGGGGTTTTTACCAAAGTCAAGCGACATAAGATGCAATTTTAGTTTGTTTCACCCATTGTTTTTTCTGTTCTTCCCTCACATCTGGGTGTAACTTGGTCTGTGGCCGTGGGGTTAGGGGACCAGCAGGAGTGGAAGGGTAAGTGTGGCCTGATCCCACCAACACACAGGTGTTCTTCTTGGTGCTCAGAAGTTGTTCTTTGAAGTTGTACTGTGAAGTTAAGCGTATGCTTGCTTCTCTAAATTTAGGGTGAACAGGGTGTTTTCAAATGAAATGCAAGACTGTTCTGGTGGCATCACTTAATTGTTGAGTTTTGTCTACAGCAAGCTTAACTATATCAGTTTTTCGTATCAGCAGAGGCATGCTAAAAGCCAAATACTAATCACTAAAATGCACACTAGAAGAAAAGCAATTGCACATTAATGTTTACTTGACTGCAAAATAGTTTTTAAGGTAAAAGAATATTCTGCTTATCTAATGAAGAAGAATGGTACATGGTAGTTGTACATTTTTATGCAACTATTTTTCTCATTATTTTAGTGTCCTCTTGTGGAAAAGTGCAGAATTGAGGATACTTTTTGATATTGTGTCCAAGAAACTTTCTGGTTTGTGGTATTTTTTGAAGACCATTGTAGGTTATTGGAAATCTATTATGAAGATTTCCTAAAATTAAGTGACTACTTCTGCATTTTCATGTCTAAAGTATGTAGTACGTATATCTCAGGTTCCTTTCTGTCATCGTGCTTTCTCAAAGTTACTAGTATTTATTTTAGTATTTTAACACTTTAAAAAAGGCTTCAAAGTAGTCATTTCTGTGATCAAAAACATCAGTAATTTTATTTTCATCTTTCAAGTGTGCTATGGTAGGTGCTAAGTTTTGTTTTGGTTTTTTTTTTCTTTTTTTTTCCAGGTCTGTTCCTTGAACTAAACACAGAAGTCCCCATGTTGAAAACTTACTTGAAGCAGTTTTCAGATGTATTTCTGACCTGTTTTTCATTACATAACTTAATGAGATCAGGTTATTTATATAGCAAAGGTCAGGAGGCTCTCTGAGGCAGGAGCTCTTGCCCTCTAGTTTTAAAATATGTTGCACCTGAAAGCTACTCACCTTAGACATTTGAGCTCTAATACAATGAAATCAAGTATCAAGGCAGGAACCTGCGAGTCCCTTGCTTTTAATCATACTTCGTTAAGCACAGGGTTATGTCGGGCTACCCTTCCACAACAGGTAAAAATATGTAGAATGGTTGGGATTTTTTTTAATAGGAAAGACAGTATGGAATTAAGGAACTCATGTCTTTTAGAAAAGAGGGGTTTTTTATTAATGCTTACCAGCTGTGTAATTGATTAAAAGGTTTGAGATTTAGTTGGGGTTTTTTTTGAAGGGGACTTTTGTAAGCATCTCAATGTTAGAAAAGGGATAGTTGCAGAAGAAATTAAAAATGTTATCAACATTTGTAGATACTTGAAGAAGCACAGCAGCCTGGTGATCTTCTGTTGTCCAGTGGTGTCCAAGGATCCATGAGATTAGCGAGCAAGTACTTGCGTTGAAGACCCAGAACAGAGACATAAGTTTGCAATAGAAGGTGATATGCAATCATCAAAGCACTGGCTGGGAGCCTCCAACAGTGGTATGTGACTGATGGGCCTGGTGTTACTTCCCCTTCCCCCTCCTTTTTTGGGGACACAGACACACCAGAATCGCTTTTCAAAGTTCTTTTGACTTTCTAAAGTGTTTTGTTCTTAAGGGGTTTTTTTGCTGCGATTTGTGCTTAACAAGGGGCAAAGCCGTGGGACTTGTTGACTTTAATTAAAATATATTGTTCTATTGGGATAAAGAGGTAGCTACAGAAATACGTGCCTACTAGATAAGAATCGGGAGTTTGCTTTTTAAAGTAGTACTTTGTTAGATCCTCCTGCCAACCTTTAAAACTGTGCAAACATCTAGTGTAGCCTGTGTGCATGGAACATCTTTAATGGAGTAATAATCTTTAGTTAATAATTAAATCCCCAGGATCTTTTGTAATTTGTGGATGCTACAGTATTTAGTCTCTTTATGTGAGACTTCTTAAAGAGGAATATTCAGAACTCAAATTTCATGAAGGGAATCCTAGCCTTATGTAAAGACTAATTTAACATACAACAGATTTAACTTGTTACTAGTGTGAAGAAGAAAAATTGGTATCTCAGACTAAAAATTGTGCTGGATTTGCGGTTACAGGTAAATTTCTTAAGTTGTTTATTGTCAAACTACTGTTCAGAGATACATTAATGAGTGTCACAAGTACTGAAGTGTGTCAGTTTTCAGTCAATGATACTTGGCTAGTTTTAGTAAATACAGTACTTCTCACACTAATGCATGCGTTGCATTAACGGACATGTAGTTTTGCAACATTGGTAAGCTAGAGTAAATAGGCCTTCGTTATAAGAGATGATGAACTTTTAAATTAGTCTGTGGAAATGGGATACCTCCCCCACTCTACAGCCTGTTTAAGTTTATGCATTAATTATTTCTCCTCCTCTGTAAGAATTCGCACACTCCTGTCCCAACACCCATGTCCAAGATTTGATGAATGGTGAAAAAAGTTTTAAAAACCAAATGGAGAGAGGACTGCCAAGTAGCTCTTTGTATGCAGTTGTATGCTAAGAACTCTAGGGGTGCAAAATCTTAAGAAAATAGGAAAATGTCAGAATACAAACTGATGTTGTCTTCACCAAAGTAATATTATCCTACCTTTTTGAAATAGAAAGCCCATGTAAAGAGGTTTGTGTAGACTAATACCACTGATTTGGCATGTCTTCTCTGAAATACTTCAGTTTGATTGCTCAATTAGGCTGTTGGTGGGAGATCCATTTCCTGTTTCAGGGGTTGGTGGTCTTATTTGTTAGAGCCAGCATCACAGTGATTGCTTTCTTCTGTATTGTTCTGTTAAAAAAAACCCGAACAACAACAACAAAAGAAGAACCACAAAAAAAATTGCAAAAAAAAGCCCAAAACAAACCCCCAAAAATCCCTCCAAACCCGAAGTTTGCAACCCTCTGCAAGTTGCTAATAAATATTAAAATTATAGAGCCATTCTGTATTTGCCAGCAGTAATGTAGCCAGTGCTGATGCAGTATTCTTTTAGAGCTCTTCTGCGTTGTCAGCACTTTAGGGAAACGCAGCTGAAGGCCTCTCCCCTTTTCGATCTTTGGCAAGTCCGTGCCTACTGATAGAAAGAAGATGTGTGAAAGTTCAAGATATCACAATCCAGCAGTTCATTGCACTGCTGGTTACTTTGCTGTTTGAGCCTCAGGTAAATTTTCTAGAATTGCACAAGAAGTTTTGAAGCATTTCTCTGAAAATCTGCAGACTACTGACTGCATCATCCTGTCCTTGCAGTAAGGAAAAAAAAAAATCAGTAAAATTGGCCCTGATATGGATGGAGTGAAGGTAGGGTGAGGGGAGAATTATTAGGGAGAACAAATAGAATTACTACAAGGTAAAGAAGGGACAATTATGGAATTCTGCATCTTTACAAGTGCTTTTTGCTGGATTTCTGTTTCTTTGATCTTAGCTCCCTAAATATGAAGCAGGCCCATAAAAGGCTAAAATGCAAATTAAGATCTTTAAAAAGGGAACACTGATTATTTTTAATTCTTCTGTAACTGTTGTTAGAAAGGGGCTTTTCTATTTTAGCATTTTGGACTGTTTATTGAATGTGTTAAGCACTGGAATCAAGCTATTAATTTAAAGATAAGGTATCACTAAATAATTTTCTATGAACTGTATCTTTAAAAAAAAAAAAGATTATAGTCTTCCATGTCTAAAGAAGTGCATGCATAGGAAATAAAAAAATCAGTTTCTATGAGTTGAGAATGCTGTGGGACATTAAAGCTGTAAATGGGAGATTTACTATGGAAAAAGTATTTTTTAGCTTGTAAATTGTAGTAAATAGTCTTGTAGGCATAGTAGGTAGGTAAGCAGCCCTCTGAAGTTAAACTTCACAACATTAAGAAAAAAACCTCTGTTTAAAGTTCAGTGCTAAACATTGTGTTCTGCTGTTCTTAAATAGTGTTTTCTGCTATAATCTTTATGAGCATGCAAGTGATTTTCTGTCCTCTGACACTAATACACATCAAGACCTTTTTAATCAAAACCAGTAGGGGATTATTTTAATTCATTATAAATCAGCAGCCAAGATTTGTTGATATTTTTGTTAAAGATTATCTTCTTACTCTGATTTCAAGACACTGAGTGTTCAGATATTAGCTTAAGAAGTTAGTTTTCTTTTCCATGATAGCATTAATCTCGTATGAATTCCCAAATGAGTTTTAAGCTGAAATTACAGTTGTAAAGAGAAACAGAAATCCTGCAGAGAATTTTGCAGGTCCATAGATTCCTTTAGTAACTCTCAATTCTTGTGTCAGCTTGACTTAAGGTTTTCAGTATTGCGTACTTAAAACTACAGAGTAGTTTCTAGCATTAGTAGTCTAAACAAAACACAGTTCCAGGGCATTTGACTTCTTGATGCAGTTGTCAAAACCTTCCTGATGTCATTGGGAGTAAAGCACCTGCTCTAGCAGGCCAACTTCCACTTTGTGTGGTGAGTGTTTGGAAATAGATGTGGGCTGGTATCATGTAGAGTTTGTGAGATCCAAGTGAATCTCACACAGGGTTTGCTGGCTTAGGCTCATGGCCAGACTGTAACTCTTCTATCTAAAATGTGTGCAGTAGCTTGGAAATCTACTGTCTTTTTAAATGTGCAGACTAGTAAAGTGTACTGCATAAATCCTTTCTGGAACAGGGGATAGTATGTTATCTAACCCCCTCCTCTAAGTCTGGGGGGTTGCAAGGGGGAAGGCATCTCTACGGCCAGCAACATAGCAATGGCTTATGTGTGGTAAAGCAAGCAGAAAGGAGAGTTGCCTTGAATGCATACCGTGATGGGAATGTCAGTTACCAAAGTGGTTCAGTTATTTCAGAGGTTCAAAAAAAGCACACAGTGACATAGCCAGTATACTTGAAAACACTGAATTAGCACTTACCACACATGAGGATTACTCTTGGAGTGAAGAGTAAGAGTAAAAAGGCAGCACTAAATGAGACTATGTAATGTGCAAAAATAGCAAGAGTGGCTTCACATGGCGCTGCTCTCAGTATGGGCACTCAAAAAGTATTTATAGCTGCCCTTGGGTCCAGGGGAGTTAAATAGTTCAGGTTTGCATTAGGGATTCCCAGTGACCCTTCAGATTAAATCTGGTGACATTTAATATTACAAGCAAGTGCTAATTATACTGCTTACAGCGCTTTGGGCAAGCAGGAAGTGGTTTCCCATCCTCAGCAAGCCCTAGCACATAGGGAACATTCCTTCATCCCAGATTTAACATCCTCGGTGGCCTTCCCCTGGATGAGACTTGTTTCCTTTGCATTTTCTTTGTAAAGTGTCATGATTATCTGTGTAAAGCAGTAGCTTGCAGCTGCCAGGGCCTCACCCCATCCCCTTGCTGAGGGGAGGGAGGGAAGTGCAGCACTTGGCATGTTTTGAATGTGCTGTCTATGTCTTTGAGTGGAAGGGCAGTACCTGCAGCAGGATCTGTGCCCTGGGCTGCTTTGTGGTGTGGTCTGCCTCTGGCCTCTCTGCTGGGGTGGGAGCAGATAGTAGGAGGGGGCTGTCACCTCTCTTCCCATTTCTCCATGAATGCTGCTTACTGACAGGGTTTGACACCACTCTGCTTTGCTCTGTGCCTTCACTAATAATTTTCTTTCACTGGTGATGGGAGAAGCTGTGTATTTTAAGGATTATTGGGGTGGGCTGGGTTATTTTATAACTGTATTAAGATCTCTAGGGGGAGGGGAGTTGCTCTTCATTGGTGGTCATTCCTTGTGGCAGGGCTCCCTCCTGCCCACGACAGGAGGGCCATGTGTCTGCAGCCCTGTAGCTTCCTGCTTGTGCAGTCTGCATAGCAAACGTGTGTCCACAATGGTAGGGGCTCAGACTGTCCCGCCATGAGGTGTCTCTAATGTAGCTTTTAGGTAGTATGTGCATAGCTGTTGGGAGGCTTGGTCTAAAACCTGCTGCTGCCTCTGTGGTTTTCCAAGCTCAACCTTGTCCTCGTTTTGCAATAGGCTGCTGCCTGAACATCTGCAGCTTTCTTGGGCTTTAAGGGCTAGTCTACTGGGGGGGTTGCTAATCTCTTTCTTGGATGAATTAATGTAGCTTTACCTTTAGCAGCAGCAAAGGGAGCTGCCAGAGGTCTTGCATAGCATTTCAAATGTCAGCTGCCAGTCCAGAGCAGCTGCCAGCGCTGGAGCTCTGGCAGGGGGAATGCTGTCACAGGGTGAATGCAGGCAATGTCACTGTGGACACAGCATGAGTCAGGCTGGGCAGGGACTTGTGTACAGAGTATCTTGACGTGGGTAAAATGCCCTTTGAAACCTCCCAGCAAGTTGTCTCCTGTGTTGCTTGGGTGATACATAAGGAAATGCTACTGGCTCTTGACTATTGCGTTTTGTATTCAGACCTAACTGTAAGTAGCCTGTCAGAGTGTGGGGCCTACAGTGATAAAGAAATCCTGTGAAACTGGTAGTCTTGTTTCTGGGTGAAAGATTAAGGCAAAGCATTGCTGACCTAGTGAGAGTCTTAAGAAAGAATGTAGTTTCTGAAAACAATCTCATTTTGTTCAGGTATATGTCAATTTTAATGTTTTTTTTAAATTCACTTTTAAATGTTTGGAATACATCTGTTGGTTGGACTGAATTAACATGGGGAAAAATAATAATAAAAAAATTCATAACTACTGTCCTTGTTTGTCATCATTGCCTTTGTGAGAAGATGCCTCTGGAGAGCAGGTGTGTTTCCTCAATATTTTGATTAGAGGGCTTGGCTGCAGAACTTCAAAATGTGTGCACAGTTATGCTTATTTGAATCTCCTATTTGCTGTTAGTGTGGGAAGTAAATTTCTTTCCATACTGTTACTTCTTTGCAATGAATTGTGCCAGCTGTTATGTTAGATGCATACCAATTTGCCTATCACCTGTGATTTAAACCAGGCTTGTTAATTGGGCCTGTTAGATGTAAGCCTGTCTAGCAGAGATGCCCAGATAGGTAGAGACAAATTCCAGATCATTTGGATTGACTCCAAATCCTTTCATGAGACTCAGCTCTTCAGCAGAGGGTTCTTTTATATGGCGATGTTAGAGGAAGAGGGCTCATTGGGTTTTTTTCTTTGGCTGGTGAGTAATGTAGGGTGCAGCTGTGGAATGCAGGGCCATGTGAATTAGAAGGGTCTCAATGCCAGGCTCATAGATATAATAATAGGCTGAGTACTGTAGTATTTACCACAGTGTTTTACATATGGAATTAATCTATACCCTTCCTTGCGCAGGAAATGTGTGCCTTTCATGCCCTATATCCTTGCTTATATGCTGGTATTGTTTACCTTATGGTAACAAAAGATTTACATTAAGCATCCCAAACCAATTTTAAATACTACCAGGCATACAGAATTGCGCTTTTGATACCACCAGTAATGGAAATACTTACTGGAAATCAAATTCCAGACTCACTGATGAGAATGCTGTCTACCAGCATAAGAGTGAGCCAAAAGCATCCATGAACTTTTTGAAGTTCTAGGTTTACTTCCGTGTACAGGAAAACTTGCATATGCAATAAAGCCCCCATCCTTTTCTGCATCCAAGATCTGGGTTGTATTGCAGATTTTTTTTAAGTCTAGGAGGGTTTCTGAAATGCGGAAAGTACAAGCCTCACATCAGAGGGTTATCATCAAAACCGCCCAAGAAGTTATAAACAAAGATCAAGTTACTCATATTTGTCTTTTAGGTTTCTTGTCTCTTGTGACCACTGAAGTCTAGGAAAAATAAAAGCCTGTTTATAATATATTTTTGTAACTGCAAAATTGTTGCTAATACCCTGAACCATCCTTCAGTCTGGTCTTCCCTATTTCGTTGCTACTCCTTCAGCCTCTTCCCGTTCTTGCTCATCCCAGATTTTTTTCAAAGACAGTCTGGAACTGTAGTGGCCTTTTGCTAATCTGTGCTTTGTATTCCCATGTTGTTTATTTTCATGTCTTTGGATTTATTCAGGATGGCACTAATGTAGTATACATGTTTCAGGCATGAAGAGGTTAATGAAGCTTTAGCTACCTCAGAAACATTCATGTTCTTGGCAGCCTTGGGATGGTAGTTATTGCCTGCAGTCACATACAAGGACAATTATCCTGCTTGATTGCCACATTTCTGTACAGCCAAATCAGATTTAACAGAATCTTTGGGGTCCTTTTGTACGTTCCTCACAGTAACAGCAATTTTATGGTGACCCTTTTGAAAATTGAAAGGGCAACTTTTAGTAAGTTAATCAAACCAAGAATTCCTAAGTTAAAATGAATAAAGTAATGTTCATGAAAAAGTGTTTTGAAAGTGTTTTGTGATATAATTTTTGGAAATGAGAAATTCATGGCATAAGAAACAATTCTTAAAGCCTCACTACTAGTTGGATTCTGATTCTTTGCTTAAATCATGGCTTTACTTTATGAGGAAGTAACTAGCTAATTTTTTTTTTAATTTGAGGAAGGGGAAGAAGTGAAAGCAGTAAGAATTAAAGTGGACAGGGTATTTTGGGAAATTTCAGAGTAATTACTAGTCACTTGTGCTGTGCTGGCTATTTTTAATCTATCATGTGACTGAGAGTGATGCCACTTAATGTGCTTGGATTGCTTAACGACTTTTTTCTAGGCAATGTTATGTTGTAAAACATAGTTAGGTAAGATGTTGTTTCAACCATAGAGTTAGTTTGGTACTAATATGCAGTATGAAGAAATCTTGTTAAAACCGTAATACCTGTGGGGCATTCTCAGGCAGAACTAAAGAGCTAGATATGAAGTAAAAAACAAGGCCATGTTCCTTATGCAGTACTGGCTTCATCTGTATAAAGTCTTGAGGTGTGAGAAGTATGATTTCAGTACATGGTTATGTTGTTTGGTCATGTTGTTTCCATGACTATTTGCTTGTGTACATTTCAGGAGTCTTTAATTGTTATTGTTAAGTACATAAGATGTTTAATGTATCTGAGTGTTTGCTGCAGCCTTAAATCTTGGAAATAGCCAATATTTATTATTTTGAACTATCCACTTACATTTCATTAGCTATTTTGCATTTTCTTACATTTTTAAGGAGGAAGTGCTTTTACTTTATTATAAGCTACTTCTTATTTATTATCATTACCTAGTACTAGTTAGCAAGAATATTCTGTCATAGCCGAAATATCTGAACTTAGAAGTTTGTATGAAGTATGCCAATCCTGAGATAATTAGAGTATGGTTGAGTGCTGTTATTTTGAACCCAGAGAAGGAAATCTTTGGTTTTTAAAACTGAGAGTAATTCAGACTATCTTTTGTACTATAAACTAGATGTATCTGTAAATTAAAAGAAGCTGGATGTTAGAATCCTGCTGTGAAATGTTAACTGCAGCATGATGTCCTTTTGTTTCTTTGAATTTATAACATGTCTTGGTCTCATTTAAAAAAAAAAAAAAAAACCAACTTAAAATTTTCTAGAGAGCACAATCAAACCTTCCTGTATCGCTATCATAAGAGACTTAATGTGAGTGATTAGCATCTCTCTGGATATGCAGAGAGACTATTTTTATTTTAATAGTATGCTTTAACATTATATTAACAGTGTTTCCTTGTGTTTAGTGAACATTATATCATCAGAAAGCATGTGAAATGAACATGGAAATTTCAGGTATTGGAACAGCATGACATAGCTGCATGTGAATGTTAGACTTTACTATGCATGATGTAATTCATGACACTTAAAATTTTGCAATTTACTGTATATACTAGGTTTTTTCACATTAAGCTTAGCTTGATGATAGAGAACCCTCCAGAAAAGGACACAGCAAAGTGAAAGGCAAATCAAAAAAGTTTGGAAAAGAATGGGAGACAAAGGAGGAGAAAATAAAATTAAAACTCATTTCTATAAAATAGAACCTGGATGTAAGGGTAGCTGTTACACTGATCATAAGAGGAATAAACGTCTTTAAAAGAATGATACAGTCCAGGTGCTTTTTTGTTTGTTTGTTTCTGTATCCAAAGAGATTCTGGGACGATCCAAAATACTTCTATAAAGATAGAAAACGAGGCAAAATCAGTAAAGCTACTTCCTGGTAGTGAAGTAGATAGTGATAATTAAGAAAGCTTTTGATAAGAAAACGTATTATATTATAAAAATGCTAAAACACTAAATTGAGTAAAACCACCTCTCCCTCCTTTCTTTATCACAACAGTCTTTCCTTGCTGAGAAAACTGAACCTAACTTACTGAATCAGAGAGGCAGCTCTAGGTGTCGGATGCCTTGCAAACAGGAGGTCTGTGATTCTGCTGTGAGCTGTTTTGGTGGTGGAATCACCGAGAGGTTTGAGAAGAACAGGAAATTGCATAAGGATGTCTCTGTTAGTTGTTTACAAGTAGCCAATGCCACTGGAATAAACAGCTGTACAGGCAGCACAGAGTCTCTTTTGTCATCTAGTCTAGCAGCACTGGAGATGAAAACTTAAAGTTCGGGCCTTGAATTCAGTGAAGGGAGCCTAAGGGATAAGGGAGCTTGTCATATGACTTTGAAAACAGAAGCAATATGCAGTAGTTTTTATCACAGGCAAGAGCTTTTTCAATCCAGACATTGTTTTTGCCAGTATTGCTCTATAAACAAAACTTTAATAGACAAACACAGAAGTTGAAACCCTTCCCCGCTCTACCTCCCCAAAAAACCCGCCTCTTCCTCTATGCTGTAAAGGTATTTTACGGTTTTCTTGGGGGTCTTTGGACAGAGAAACCTGTGACAAAGAGAGTCATGTTTCTCATTACAGTACGACATCAAGATGGGGAAGAGAAATTCCTCAAGAAGAGAGTGTACAATGCAGACAGAGACCTTTCTCAGCTCTTTAGCCTCAGCCACCTCTTTATTAAGTAGGGAAAGATCTGCAGACTGACTCAAACAGTGACTAGACCTCAGTTTGCCTTGCAGAATTAGAACAAGTAATGATAACATAGGAGTGCTTTCCTCATTAGAAGCTACTGGTGATGGTTTTACATTTTTTTCTAAGATATGTAAACATTTGGAACCACTAAACATCCTTCTGCAGGTGTCGTGTTTTCACAGGAAAGGGAACATCATGATTTCACCAAGTCAGAGATATTTAATGAGGTAAACTATGCTCACATATTGCTTAATTCATCTTGTTTCTTTATGGTGAAGGTGATTCAGATGCTAAGTTTTCTAGAACACCATGCATGAATCCAGTGCCAGAAAACAAGGGGGGAAAAAAGCACCACCAGGAATTTAATAAGACTAAGACGTCCTTGTTGTTCCACTGCTGAGCAAACTAAAAGGAATGTATTTACATGGATTCACTGGAGGTTGTTAAGGCTGAGCTATTATTTCAGCATAGTAGAATGTAGTGAGTGGGTTGGAAAGAAATATGCTCTTGTATTGAAATTATTACACCTCTAGTAGAGATAAAGAATGCTTGATTTACCTCACTGACGTCTGTATTCTTCCCAAACCTCCTGCATAATATTGTCCAGAGACCTCTGTGCTCTATTCTATGTCATCAGCCAGTTAAGATGTGTTATAAGAATATATCTTTTCATAATTTCTGAAATGGGAATAGTTTAATTAAGTTCTTTGCAGAGTAACTGAAGTCCAGTGACCGTGTTTCAATGTTAATGTTAAGTTCTGCAATTGGAAAGAAAGGTCAACTAAATAGGGAAGGATTTTGTCAGCACTGTAGGAAAACCTTTATGCTGTTCTTTTATGATATTGTAGGAATTGTCCTTGCTACCATGTCATGTGTGCATCTTGGGTATCTCTGAAGTCCTAGAATAACTACTGTAGGTAATATTTAGACCCTTTTTTTGTTATTTTCAAGGAACACCTGGAAAGCTTGTGTTTCTGTGTAGCTAGTAGTGTTTTGATGTTGTTTTTGGGAAAGGAGAATAAGAGAGGCAGAAAGCTGAACTGAATGAAACCTTGTTGGATTTAGCTCTAGCAAATTTAAAGACGTTTAAAGTATGAGAAAGAAATGCTGTATGTTCTTGCTATTTTTAAAAATAATTTAACGCTAGTCTAAAAATAAGAAAGGTATTATGTAAGCATTTTACTTTTAATCTTTTATTTTTGTGGAAAATTAGTTTCTTTTTCATTAAAAGAATTCATACTAGCTTTTGATTTAAACACTGCAACTATTTAAATAAAGCTCTTATTTACTGGTACTTGTGTGTTTTCTACAGAGCTCTATATTAATTTGAAATTCAGTATTTTATTTATAACGAGGGAACACATTCCTGCTCCTTCATCTAGCAATCTGCATGACCCATCTATCATATATATATATATATATCTACACAATATCTTCAGGTGTAACCTTCTTAAATACTTAAGGCATAGCTCCAACAGAACAGTGGTAAGTTGCCCTTCTGTTAACTTTGCACACTCTTTTCTAGGTCTCAGGGTGCTTTACTTTTCGTAGTCTGAAGACCTCATTATTCAGATAAGGCACTCGTGTTTTCTAGCCTGACTTACTACTGGTTTTGAAAGTGCAAATAAATATTCAAGAAAGGATAAGGTATTAAATGCACTTTGTTCAGTTTGTAAAATACAGTAACTTCAGATTCCTATTGATACAGTTCTGTCAGATTAAATGTTGCTTATGAAAGGAAAATCGTGTGCTTTCTCAGATGTTAAGAATAGATGGGAAGGCAAAAAGGAGCAATTGGGGGGTGCAGTTTGATAGCTCTGGTTTTGTGATCTCAATCAGGTTTTGTGTGCCTACTGAGGCAAGTAACCCATTCCCTAAACTATTGCTGATTTGTGTGCAATGTTTGTATGTAGAAGGAATATGGAATACCTGGGGTAGTATAATCACCATGGTCAAAATACAAACTTCTGTAACAGTCTTTTATTACAAACTTACTATGTCCAGTAAACTATATATATAGTCTAAACTGATACATGATAAGCCTTTTGTTATTTAAAATGGAGTAAGAGTACCCGAACTAGCACAGCCATACCAAAAGGCGTTAACATCCTTCATGAACAGCAGTGAAAGTGAGACTTCTCAAAAAGTTGGGCAGAACCAGATTTGGTTAAATACTGGTAGCAGAATTGTTCTTAATTAAACAGGTAAGGTGAAGATAACATGCAGGAAATAAAGAAGGCAAGACAAGATACTTTTCGGTTTGGGAAAGTTACTATCAAAGTGCAAAGAAGGTGCTGGCATTCTTACATTTCTACACTTCTACTCACTTCCACAGTGCCAATTTAGCTGCTTGCTATTTTTGATCTACTTTTGACAGAGTTCTTATGTAGAGATCGTATTTTACTTTTCTTACATAGCAACATTTTCAGAGTAGAAATTCTTCCTTTGTTCAGTTAGCACTTAACATACTGGAATTTGGACGTTTAGTTATTCCTGTAATAGTTTTAATTAATTTAAGAATTTATTCCTCTAACAGTTTTTGTAAGTAGTCATTAAGCTATTCTGCAAAAGCTTGATGCTCCAATCTTATGCAAAGGGCTGCTTATTTACCCCCCCACCCCCTTTTTTTTTTAATAGAGGCTTTGCACAATTAATTTGGTAGCACTTTGAAGTGAACAGTCAGAAAGATGAGATCTCAGTTAAAAGAAGAGGACCATCCAGATGGTTTCTTCAACACAAAGTCACTTCTGTGTTCCCACCTAACTCTGGTGGGACTGAACAGGGGTATTATAAAGACAGTTTCTTTGGTCATCTCTTCCTATGCCCTAATTTCTAAATTTCTAAAATATGCAGGGTGCATGTACATTTGAGTTCAGATCAAGAATGTGCTTTCGAATTAAATCTCCTAATTACTACTATTTACTCTTGCTTGGCTCACTTTGTGGAGCAGTCTTTTCAAATGGATATAGTCTGTGGATGCCAAGTCCTGAGCACCACTGATGTGTTCTGCAGACCTTCTGTTGGATGGGTTGCACTATCTGCAGATTCTCCACTCTTAGAGAGAAGTTCTGCAAATAATATCCTACATTCCCCAAAATTTAAAGTAATATGGGATTCCTTTTGCCTTTGCTTCTGTGATAAGACCTTTCAACAGTTTTGTCTCCTCTGTGGTTATTTAGCTGTGTGTACTCAAAATATTTACTTGCTGTGCAGAAATATTTACTGCAGCTACGAAAAGTAACCAAAGAAGAAATGTATAAAGAGAAAGTACCTCAATATGTAGTACAAGCCCAAAGTATGAAGAATAGTTCAAGTGATGGTCATTTATTCTAGGAATCAATGTTGTTGAGCAGCGTAGTGGTCAAAAATATAAATTGCTTTTGTTTTTTTAACTTTTGTCTGTACTTTCTTTTTTTAATCTATGTTGCTTTTCTTAAATCTCATTTGGGGCAAATAATGTTCTTTTTAGCAATGATATTGGTTGTGTGTAACATTAACAATTGTGGACATGCTTGAGGGATCAGTAAGAAAAGGTCTCTTTAAAAACCTCTGTTTAGGTAGGTAGTCATGCTTTACTTGATGTTTGCAATACATTAAGCTATATCTGCAAAGTGAAATACTTAGCATTTTAACTTAATTTTTCAAGGGAGGACCAACTATACCCTGAATAGATCGGAATCATTAGCTTTTGATTCAGGAAATAATTTCTTTTCAGAAACTCTCATGGAGATTCTTCTTAGAATTCTGCATTCCTTACCATACTCTTATATATGGATAAAAATAGTTTCAACATGCACAATACATCAGGTAATAGGTGCATGGAAAATTCTTACTTCAGTATTCTCAAAATGCACTCTGTGAATCTTTTGGAGTAAGATGCATCATATTTAGTCATGGTTTTGGATGAGCAAGGAGCTGTATCTTAAATTATACAGCTATTTTAAATTGCTGAATTACATTACTGAAAAAATGCTTAGAAACATTCTCTAGCTAAACAGTTTTGTGGTAAGAATTCTTCCAGTTTCAGACAGTGATTTTTCATTTTGCTGATAATAAAGAAGTCCAGTTAGATAAAACTCAGCCAGTTAAAATCTGAATATTGATGATGGATTCAGAGACTGATGATAGTTGCTTCTCAGCGCAGATGTGCTGGATATTTGGCTGAACTCAACCTGTAGATGCTTTAGTACATCTCCCCAGCAAACATACAGCCATAACTGACGCTCCTTCAAAAGAAAAAAAATAAAGGCTTTGAAGAAAAAAATAATAGAAGGAGAGTTTTGTAGCACTGGAAGTAGCTCAGTCTGTTCAGCCCTTTTTCACTTCAAAGTTGTGAGTTTTCACTGCTTGCCAAAATAAAAAGAGGTGGTTCCAGCATGGGAATTCACGTAGGAAGATCATCTCAGCTCGCAGGAGCTCAGGGACTTGGATCTCTCAGTTCTTGTTCTGGCACCCAAACTCCTGGCACTGTTTGGAGCAGAGTCTGGGTTGTCCAGGTTGTAAGAGCTGTTAATGGCTCGTCTTGGGGCTGACAGTGAACCCAAGGCCACAGAAGTGGGGTGGCATGGATAATGACAGACTCTACTAGCTGATTCCTCCAGTGGGTATTTTCTCACTCTGGACATGTTCTTAATTCATCAGTTAGATAAGCTTTATGGCTTTTCATTGTTTGAAGGAAGCACAGTGTGTATGTACCAGGAGCCACGTCTTGGACTGTTACAACACTGCCTAACTACTAAGATAGTGAAGCACTGACATTCTTAGTCTGGACTACACTGTAATAGGTATATTTATTTTTTTAATGTGTCTTTCCATATCAACAGAAAATCTGCAAAAAGTCAGAAAAGACAAATCCTATGTATTAGATCATTAGCTTTGAATTCTTAAATTCCTTCTCATTTAATAGTCTCTACTACTAAGTTCCTATTGCAATTATCCCTTCCTTTGAAGGGCTTCTGCAGATCCTGACCACTTCTATAGATGGGATTCTCAGTAGAAGGCTAATTGGTCTGCTCAGCTATGTGAATTTGTGTAGTGTAACAGAAATCTTACACTTTATAAAAGATCTCAACAATGCAAACATGTCCTCTGTACCCCATAGTTCTAACGCCTTTTTAATAGGTTCAAGAAAGCAAAGTAAGCTTAGGTGTGTAGGAGAGGCAAAAAAGTACGAGGGCAGGCTAACATTTAGAAGTGGGATAAGCAGATAAAACATCAAAACCAAACCCCCTTAACTTCAAGGGGACATTGTCAATGATGACAATGTAAGGTTGCTGTGCAAGTGAAATACATATATTTCCTGAGTCCATTTTTTTCTAAGAGCTCTCAGACTCCAGCTAAGAAAAGATCTCACGTTGTCAGCTGGGTAACCAGTATCAGGAAATATAATGAGCAGTTTTTGTTTGCAAATATGGGTAAGCTCATGCATGCTTGTCACATCATCCCTCCTCTCTCCTCATAACCTGCTCTTTTCTTGGGCCAGAAACATTCATATTTACAGGAATTAAAATGGTGATGCAGAGCATCAAAGGCTATTACCCATGGATTCAAGACGACTTTGCAGAGAGAGGAGAAATACAGCATATTCTAATCTCTCCTTAAACACGATTTGTTTTAGGCAGTGGTTTCAGATTGAATAAATAACTGAGTACAGAGTTTAGAAACTCCAGACACCTTAAGTATATTGAATTAAAAAAAATTAGAGGGCATTGTTGTAGTGAATAGAAGGCAATGTGTTTATCAGAGAAGCGGGTAGAATATGTCTCTTGATTCAGTATGCTTCCAAGTAATTACTAAGAGCAGATCCTGCTGGTAATTCAAACAACAAAAACATTTTCTAATTATATAGGGCCAGATTTTCTGGTTGTTTGCAGTTTCCCAGTGAAGAACTCTTCTTTGGGAAGCCTAGGGTAGAATTTTTCCTCATCTGTCTGTCCTTCTGCAGGAACAGGGAAATAGAAAGGGTATTCGTGGCTCACCCGATGCACGCTGGGGTGGTGATGCAAGCTAATACATATGGTACACCTAATATTCAGCTAGTAAGTGCCAAAATATCTGATAATAGAGGCTGTAGTGCTTTTCCTTCAGAGATACCAACGCATTTTACATTTGCGTAAATAGCTGTGTTACTCAAATACGCATAGCAAGATGGTGTTTTATACTATTTTTCAAAGGAATAAATGAAGACACTGAGCTGTAATAGACTGTGGCAGAGCAAGAATAAAATTTAACATTATGCAGCAATGATGGAAACCAGTAGTCCTCTGCCTACTAGCCAGGTGATTCAACTGGAAAGTAACAGCTTCATTTTAGTAAAACCTGTAAAAGGAATTATTTTAATAACCCCTTCTAATATCTTATAACAAATTTACATATTGGGAGAGTGGAGAGGTTACTGTGTGTAGCTACAACTGTAAACCCAAATAGCATGAAGCTGTTTCTGATGTGTGGAGTTTGCAGGAAGACATGGATTTTGCAACCAGAAAGAGCAGGTGATTTTTTTTTTTCTAGCAACAAAGGAAATCTTTAGGCATGCTAATAAAGTTCATTTTAGGAGGTTTTCAGTATTCCTAGGTGAAAGTTGAATATGCATGCAGACTCTATGGCAGGTGGTCATTGTAATACTATAAATTTTCTTCTTACTTTCACTTTAAAATGTTTCATTTTATCAAAGTTTTATTTTGTGCATTATGCATTTTAAACATGGAAATAGAGGATTGAAATATTCCATTCACAAAGGTGAAGTCAGAATATATTTATCTTATTAAAGCTACCTTATTTGTTTTCAAAACAGATTCCTGCTGAGGGTGTATAACAGTTGTTGAAGTGACAATTTCAGCTGTAAAAACATCGTTAGAAAATTTCTCTCTAGATTTAATAGTAGCTGGTGTTTCTTTAGCCCATGCTATTAAATTCAATCCAACTGTTGGTGGTCATAGTTCTTGTCTTGAAATCTCTGTGTGTGCATAGGAATTAGAGATAGAATATAGAGGAAGGACGTTGGTGTACACTCCTGACTTTCTAGTGAGAAAACCCAAGTGAAAGTGTCTCTCTATACACAATATTTGGTCCGTGACTTAAGAAAGGACTTTGTTCCCTGAAAATGCACTCCATCCCTTCATGTCAAGGATGCATGTACGTAAATTTGAGAACTGAGTTAAATATCTGACCTTGCAAAATCCTTTTTTTTTTTT
>VYZM01002846.1:365816-420496 GCA_013398915.1 Dromas ardeola
GAAAGATTGTAGATACATACATTCAGTTGCATAGTTGAACATGATGTATAGAAGAGAAGGAAAAACAGATTAACTGTGAATAACAGTAAATTGGGAGATATTGGAGAAGCTGAAGGGTCTTAGAATAGAGAAGAAGGTAAGTTAAATCATAAAGGAGTTTGCAGATAAAAATGAAACCAGGACAAAGGCAGGATGAAGGCAGAAGTGTCTGCATGAATCATGAGTAATGGAAAGAGTGGACAGGATATATGGGAATATGTGATTGGAAAAAAGGTGGATTTTTTTGAGAATATTAGGAAGCTTTCATGAATCTGGGCAGAGGTGTAAAGGAAACAGGAAGATTTAGGAAGCTTTCAGTCTTTAAAATGTTAACCTAAGTGAAGTCTTAACATCCCAGAATCAATACAGGCCATTTAGAACTCTATACAATCCTAGCAAAGGGCAGATTATTCTGCTCAGTTTGTGTGCAGGCCTATGTGGAAACAACGTATTAAGGAATCACAGGAGCGTTCTCAGCAGATTTGGAGCAGGAATAGAAGTTGTACATTTGAATGCAATGGTTTAATTGTTTACGGTTGGGCTGTTGCAGAAATCCTAGGTTATAAAAATACCTGTCACTGAAAGATACTTGCAATGAATTTTCTTGCAGGTGACAAAATAGAGATAAAGCATCTGACAGTATCCTAACACTTCAGTTGAAGCAGGCTAAAAAATGAATGTGCCTTACAGTGTTCTAGGGGCAGTTCTTTCTCTTCTTCTTTCTCAAATCACTGTGCAAGAGTAAAAGCTGAAAAGCAGAAATGACTTGGGGTATTTGCACCAGAATTGGTGAGTACTAGGTGCTCACCTAGTACATCCTGAGAAAAGGATCTTTTGTTTCTTGCACTAAGTATGGAAGGCTGTTTTATTTAGTTTCCACCATTAGCAACAGCAAGATTAAGTGGATGGATGTTTTTGAAAGTGAAGGGCAAAGGTACAGCTATTCAGAGGCAGAGGGTACTAGAAATAGGGGATGGAGGAAAATCAGAAGAACACTTTGGAATAGAAGAAATAGGGTAACTAAGCGGTACCTGAACTGTTAAGGAATGATGAGTTAGAAAATATGGGTAAGAGGCAAGCGGATGGGAGTCAGAAGAAAATTGTTGGAAATGGAAAGAAGAGAAAAACAGAATGGTCATGGAACGGTGAATATGAATGAAAAGTAACTATAGGGAGTTAAGGCACAGAAGGGAAAGAATAAGTCAAGGTGTTATAATTACTCTATTTATGAATAAACAATGTTATGCTCTGTGTGATGCCCAAAAGGACTGTCATAGAGCATAGTCTCATGAAAATCCTTACTGTCTGCTCAAAGGAAAGCCTGCTAGGATTTCACGTCATGAAGACTTTTCCCAGCCTATCAGAAGAGGCCAGATAAATCCAGAGAGTCCATGGATTAGTAGAAACACCTATAATAATGTACCGTTAAACAGTTCCAGACTGCATACTTTCCCATGTAGATACCACTCCTGCTTCTGGCATCTGCCGCTGCTGTGTTTTGATTTCCAGGGAATCCACTCCTGCAGTGTAGCTGTAGGATGGCCCCTGTTTTTCCCCAGAACTAATCCCAGGTTAGTCATGGTTAACTCTTGTCTGCTGTCCCAGCTCCTGTCCTCTGGGTTTCCCCTGCTGGGATTTGTGTCTCAAATACCCAACCACATGGTTGTGTGCACTTGGAAATGGAGGGAAGGGGTTGGTTTTAGTATGGAGAAGTGGAGCTAGCATAGGGAGAGCAACCTTTCTGACACAAGCTGAACACAAACTTGTTTTAGTTTTTCAGCTCCCATTAGCATAGTTAACTAAGCTGATGTTATTAAAACTAAAAGAAGATGTAGGCTCTGGAAACTTCTCTGCAAGATACAGAGCCGCGCTACATATGTAGGAAGAGGTTTTGTAATTCCAGTCATAGAGAGGAGAGAAACAGAGTTGCGTACAACTGATGTATATTGATGTGTGACCTTGATACTTGCACTGCCAACAACAAAAGTTTACAGGCAGCATGTTTTGTGGAGAATATTTGAAGTAAGATTGGACGAACAATCAACTGAGAAACAGAAACCTTGACTGTATTGTAATATAAACAAGCACTAACACCTGCTGTGAGTCTAAAATCTTTAATTGTGTTTTTCTGAAAGATAAAAACTCCCCAAACCATGCAGTATCTGAAATAACTTTCAGTGTAATAGCACAGAGTAAGCAAATGCTATGCCTTTCATTTACAAATTGACTTTAAGTTTTTGAGAGACATTGCTCAAAAGTATTAGGTGCATAATACAATATAGGTTTGTAACAGTCTATGTAACATGCTATTTCCTTGCTAAGAAATGAATTGGCCTAAGACAACTGTGGCACCTTTATGATTTCTCTTGAATGATTAACAGGTAGTGGTGAAAGATACGTATGGTATTAGCTCAGAGATTGCTAGAAGAAATCTCCAATACCTTTTGCAATGGTATTTGCATATAATAACCTGAAATTCTGTCTTTATGCTCACATACGGAGCTAAGATGTACTATCAGGGTCCTGACCTAAGACAGCTGATATTTATATTGAACATAAATTAGATTTTTTTTTTAACCATTTAATGTTTCTGGAGACACAGCTTCCATGTGGTTTCCATGTTACTTTGTTAGTTCAGCCCTGAAATGTGCTGCTCAATGGCATTGAATCATGTTGTTCTGATACACAGTTCGGATTTGTTCCATTTGCAATTTGCAATTACCTTCTAATTGACCAGCCAAAAATTCAGTGCTGTAACCAAAAATAAAATTAGTTCTTTCTAATTTGTGTCAAGAGGAATAAAGAGTTTGCAAACTACATTCTGCCTTCATGGCAAATCTTGTCTTCTAAATATAGTTGAATAGGATGGTGTTTGTTAAGCATTTGAAATGAGCAGTAAAGGTGCTCTGAAGGAAGTGCTATGTGGATTATATGGAGAGTTTAGGTTCCTAACTGTGGAGACAGTAGCTTAACAAAAATCATGTGAATATTTCTGCTTTGGTTCAGGCCAGCTGCAGATGGGACACCATCAAATATATTGTTTAAACAGGCTATAAAAACAGAGCTTTTCTAAATCTGAGCCTTGTGATGATTCCAGCGAGCTCACTGAAACAAGTTAGTTTTGGCAGGAAAGAAAGAAAACAGGACTTGGGATCTGCACTGAGAATCTAATTTTCTGTTTATTTAGGGAATGGGAAATGAGAAGCAACGTTACAACTCGGGATAAAGCTAGCATAAAACAATGAGGATGATAAACTAAGATAAAACTGATCTCTCTTCAGGGGAAGAAATCAGGCTTATAGATGTGCCTGGTTGGCTTGGTGCAGAAGACATTATAGGGAAGTTTGGTTTTATTTTGGATTGGATTGTTATCTGGAAAAGGCAACCAGTGTGGTCCTTGAGGGGGAGTTTTGCTTAGCGCTCTTACCCGTATTTTCTATATAATGTCTTGTACTTTCTGCAGTCCCCTTTTAAAGCATTGTTCCAGATAATATTTATAGTCCTGTCACCTAGTGTTTGGAAGCCATGTGTGAAAGTTTGATAGTAATTAAATGCCTCTTGTTAATTTAGAACACAATGATAATTAAGTTTATAGATTTCCAATATTCTGTGCTATTGAATGTTCTTAAACTAATCCATTAGCAAGGATGAAAGAACTGTGATTCTGTGATCTATGCAATGTTTTCACTGCAGTTTCAGCACCGCTGCTGAATTTCTAACCAGGAGAACTGAAGTTATGAAATTAACTTTGAAGTAGAGCAAAAGGCTAAGGAACATAGAATTTGAAAATTGATCTTGATGAATTCAAGGGACGAGTCATATGACTGGCTACGATGTTCTTGAATATTTTAAATGCATTTGAAAGAGTTGTTAAACTGAATGTCTTTTGTTTGTAATCAGTTATCTGTTAGTTGAGGATTGCCACTAATTACCCGAGGGATTGAAGAAGGATTCTTTCTCCTGTCTCCCCCTCATGCAATCTCATTTTTTTCGTAATTACATTTGTTGTTTCTTTGTTTTATCTTTGCTGGGAACTAAAGATGGGAGTCTGAACATGCTATACTGTCATTCCTATAGGAAATTTTCAGGATCTTGTTTATGTTTTCCTCTCGTACTTGGCAATGCCCTCTGGCTTGCAGTTGCCAGGTTTGAGAGGAGTAAGGAATTCTCTTCTCTCCCCACCCTCTCATCCTTATTTACACTGGCAGAGGCTGTTGGGATTTTTATTTTTCTATGCTCTTCTGTTCTATGGAGTAAAGTTCACTTCCTGGACTTAGTTCAACTGCTTCACTGTAACTCTCTGAGAGTGCTGCTAAATACGCTCACTCTTCATTTCTGTTGGATGTCTGAAGGTTTGGGGTTTTTTTTCTTTTATACTAAAGATATACATTACAGGCTGTGAGTGTTGTTCAACTGCTGTGTATGTGTATGGGCAGAATGGGTGCTGATGTTAAATTAAAATTTAACATCTACTACATGTGTTTACGACTTCAGGCAAAACTCAACTCGTTGATCAAGGCAGTCCCAGCATCATTTACACCCCTTTTCTGGTAGGAAATGTCTCTGCCACAGTCATACAAGCAGCAAAACCAATATTGTGCTTTAATCCTGAATGTATTTAAAATTTTGCTTTGAAAAAAATCTGTCATTTTAGAGTTTTTCTTTGCTATACAATACTGTAGGCTGTACACCCTCAATCTGGTTTATATGATGGCACTAGTAATAGAATCGAACTGTTTAAAGTCAGATTTCTCAGTAAAAGAACTAGAGTTCCAGGGAGAAAATATATGAGGATCAGTGATCTTAAAACTATTGCCCAAAAGGCTTTCAAAAATCTAATAATCCTAACATTTTTACTTTTCAAGATCAAAGCACTCCTGGCCTTTGAAATACCTTTCTGTGTGATTTAGAAAGTAAAGATTAATATGCAAATATGAAGGCTTTGAGCTAATTGAATATGAATTACTTTCTGAATATGCTACTATTGAGATGTTTGAACATTAAAGACATTGAACATTACATAATTGATAAAAAATGGCTCATTAATTAAACCAAGGGATTGTGTGACTTGATGAATGGCTTAAAGTCATATTAATTTCTTAATGGTGCCTGTCAGTATGGAGTTAATTTTTGAGATGTAAGGTGATATTAGGGTGTTGGATAGGAGGTTACAGAGCATTACGATAGGGTAATACCAGCTCTGCCAGTCTTGCTACATTCAAGTGTAATGCAGTTAGGCAGGGGTGGGGGGAAGCAACTATTTCTTTGTGCTCTATTTTCACCAGTTCTTTTTCTATTTTTATACTTTGCATTAATTCTCTTATAACTTTTATAAGCAGTATGAACTTCTACTGTGCAGATGTACTTGTTAAGGGAGTGTGCTGAGACAGTGAACAGCTGTCGTGCAGCTCTGAACAGGACGCAAAGGTGGATTTATTCTTGCATGACATTAAATCCTAACTTTTCTCTGGCTTCCAGCAGCCACCGTGTGGGACCTGGAAGCCGAGAAGAACCTGTGGTGCAGCACTAAAAATGTCTCAGTTCCAAAACCTAAATGAGAGAACGAGGCTTATTTGATCACCAGCAAATATGGTGCTTAGTAAAATGGGTCTTTGGTGATTGTGATATTTGTTCACTAAAAATGATAAACATGTTTCCAGACTGAGGAAACAGGACAAAATGAGCGGGAAGAACCTATGTTGCAGATGAGGTATAAATGATTTCACTGCAGTTAAGTCACAGAATAATTTCTGTTGAAAGGGACTCCTGGAATCTGAGAATTCGCAAGCTCCTCTTTTAGGAACTGGTAGAGTTAAGGAGGGAGCTAAAAATTTGAATGATTGCAGTGTGATCTAGCATGAAGATAACTGCCAGTCGCTGGCTAGTATGGAAGTGGCCCAGAGGGGCCATCTTAACATAAAATATATTTGCACAGGATGCTTCAGAGCAGTAATATATTTGCAAAGAGAAAACTATAACATCACACATCTATGAGGTGAGTCAGGTACATTGGTGAGTGCCAGCAAGGAAGAAAGGAACAAGGGATACTCAGGACCCGAGGAACTGGTGAGCAGCCAAAAGGCAAGAGCCCATTTATATGAGAAGCAGTAGCACGAACTAACACTTGCAATGACAAAAGTCTGGGACCCAATTCTTGGCTCTCACGTGAGCGTGCAGGCATGTTGAATACTTGCTGAAATGGTGGAAGGGCAAAGCAGAACTGCGGTCCTACTGCCTGGGAGCATGGAGCCCACCTGGGAGAGAGTGCAGGGAGACAGGTGTTTTCTTCAGTCTTATTGGAAGAGGTGGATTAGGGGCAGAAGAGTGTCAAATATTTCTCAGCCATCTCCTTAGCAAACCAGGGAAGTTGTTTTATTTGAATTACCTACAGAAAAAACATACCTGAGCATTAATGGATGCATTACTTTAAACACACTTGAACTAGAATCACTACAATACATTTTGAAGGTACAGTTTGCAGCAAGTATAGATTCTGTGTACAGATGCCAAAAAGGTTGCAATTCTTGAACCTGTTTTATTGCTTTCATCTTCGATGTGACAATAGAAGGAAATGTGATATCATAGAAATACTTTTTTGTAATAAATGACTACATCAAAAATATTTATAAGGTAAAGCTGAAATTAGGTTGATGGTTGGACTAGATGATCTGAAAGGTCCCTTCCAACCTCGGTGATTCTATGATTCTATGACTCAGAGCAAGAAGACTCATCAGAGAAAATCTGTAGCAGACGTTTAATGTATACTGTGATGTGACACAGGCCTTTTTCTTGTTTCCTATTTCAAAATACATGAATAAAATAAAATATACTGAATCAGGTAAGAATAAACTGCGAGTGCTATCCAGCTGTCCTTGCTGAAGGATAGCCTTTATCTCACGTAATTACATTTACAGTTGTATTACAATAGAGCTGTGTACTAATGGGATGATCTGGTCATAAATCCAAAAGCCACATTGAGGCTATTATAATGTTGAGGGTGTCTTGTGTAAGTCTCCCTGGTGCACTTTCTGGTCACCATCTGGAAGGAAGCCAACTAGATGCAAATCAGCTTTTGCAGGAATAAAAGCCTAAGCTGTGTAGGGGTCACACTCCAGTGTAAAGTATGTATGGATTTATCAGTGGGAGTCATTACCAACATACCTTACTGCTTCTTTTTGCCTCACTGTCTATACTAGCTGAAGTGGAAAATCAAGTGACAGATTAATGCTATGCATTTGCAAAACCCCTTTGAGAGGAGCAGACACTGTTGCCCATAAATCTAAACCTTTGAAGAGGTTAAAATGCGTGAAGGTGAAACAAATATTATTCTGCTTATCAACATATTACCACACTCTGCAGGGCTTGATTCTCTTCCCTCTTGAAGTCAATTGCAATTTAACATTAATGGGAGCAGGCTTGGCCTGTTCCTGGTCTTTATAGGGGCTATGCAGAGAGCTCTTCGGTGTTTCAATTAAGTACAGAAAGAGAAATTAAAAAAAACAACACTATAAAACAAACAAACAAACCCCTAAAACCCACCACAAAAAACCTACATGTTATTTCCAAAGCACGGTAGTGAAACCTGTTTTGAAATCTGTTTTAGAATTAAAAGGGTGCTAGGGAGAGGGTTGTTGATACTGTGTTTATTCCTGCAAAATAAGTCATCTAGTGGGGAGGGGTGAGTTTTGCTAGCTGGCCTTGGTGCATTGTTACCATGGTGAGGTGCAAACAATTCCTGTCTGGATTCTGGTGGTTTTGTGTACTTGCTCAAGTTAACACTGAATACTGAATGAATTATTTAGTTCAGATTTCCTGGCTCATAAATTGCTGGTTGAAGAATTCTGGCTCTAAAGTTTCAGTCTCCGAATGGTTGGCTCCTGATAAAGCAGTTTGAGGTGGTGTCCTAGCCTTAAACAAGCATCCTCTAGAAGGTGTGAAATGTACCAAATACGGGAAATGGAAAAGAACCTCTGGCATTCCATGAGATTTTTGTTTCTGACTGAGCGTTTGCCAATACTCACTCAAAATAAATGGAATGGGTTACTTTTTAATAGTTCATGGGCAGTGAAGCTGCCTTCTTTCAATCGGTTAACTGTTTCGGGTGGGACAGACCAACCTGTAAAGGTTTGAGCTTCTGTTGTTGGAGAGAGGAACCAGGATATGAGCTGAAGGCTATTAATCCACAAAGATGCGATGAAATGTGGAAAACAGGAACTGTCCATACAAGGACAAAAACTGGAAGCAATGAGCGATAATGTTTATCTGTTTTAGGACTGGAAGTAGGCTGACAGAACAAAAATCTACTTTGGGAAACAGCTGGTGCCATCTCGCATTCTGGGTTAATGTACAGACCTTAATCCCTAAGAGAAATCTGGAAGCCAGCCCTGAAGCCAGCTATCCAGGCTGGCTGGATGTCCAGCCTCTAAATGCAATGGACTTGTAAATAGTAGTGAACTTCATGGAGCTGCTTAGTTTTGTTTTATTGTTGGTGGATTTTTTTACTGTCCTTAGAGATGAAAGAACAATAAATATGTCATCCTGTTTGTTATGCAGGATGTTATGTGTCACTTGGACTTGGAGGAGCACTGGATTTGAGACAGATCCATGGAAGGATGTACTTTGTCTCAGCTACACCCGCGGCAGTGTGGAAAAAATTAGTTCCCACTCCAGTGTTTGTATGGCTCAAGTTGGAAGTGGATTAATGACAGCCTGCAGTAATTGGCTCTTTAGGACTTGAAGGTGGGAAGAAAAACAAAAGTTTGTCCCCAAAGTTCATGGCTAGATAGGCTCTTGATATATGGTGAGGAAGCGGATGTGTAAGTGAAATAGTGCATCCTCATTGTATATAACATTGTCTGGATCGATGGCTCTTTAGTTTTATGTCCTACATTATGGTAGGCAAGGAAGTCCTGAATTCAGATTTTTATATCTTTATATAATATAGAATGGCGTAGGTTTTTTCTTAGTTTTTTCTAAAAAAAATTGCACATGTTCTCCCAGAGTAAAATATTTAGGATATTATAAATAACTTCTCAGCATTGCGTAGTTGTTTGCATTATAATGGAACTATTCAAGTAATGAATGTTGACTTGGAATAGCAGCCAGTATGGTAATGAAATAAAGCCCCATTAGATACAAATAATTTGCAAATTGAGTTTGTTTTCAATTAAATAATGATCTCCCTGGCTGATCTGAAGAAAGAGACATGTCAGTCAATCAAGTAGGAAAAAGGACTTTTAAACAAATGTCAACTACCATAAATGTTAAATTATGGATTCACTCCATACATACATAGCAGTAAATCCCCACTAGTAGACAGCTGTCAAGATTGCCTAGAAAACTTTCTTGATTACAGCCTTAAAGAAGAGTAGGCATAGGTCATATCTGAAAGAAGATTCGTCCAGTGTATCACCAGACTTTTAGTAAAGGAGTATTTTTACCTATAGAAGATGTAGGAGAATCAAAATGGATCACAAACCTCTGTGAACCAAGAGAGTGTTTCGCTGCCTCTGTATAATCCTGGTTGTGTTTTGCTGGTGAGTTTTAAGCCAGTGTTTTGTTGCCACTGGGTTTCCTCTGACAGAAGATTTGACCAGGGATCTGTATAACTATAGAGCATCTGGTCTGTTTCTTTACCTCCCTTAATTAAAATCAGATCTATTTGTTAGGAAACATTGTGGAAAACCTAAAGGCACCAGATGGGAACATCCAATACAGAAGCTCACTGCAACCTTCTGGAAACTTCAAAGTTCAAAACAATGAAAATCTCTGCAGCTAAAGCAATGCAGAGTATCAAAGAACAGCAAAGTCACCCTGACAGGTCAGTAATTTGCAAGTAGATATAAACAAAACCTGAATTCTATTATTGTGCCAACTGCGTCCAGTAAAGTGTTTTATTTTCAAAATAGAAATTTATCCTGTCATGTGGTTGATCAAATATACCAGTCATGTAGCTACTCAAACAAGAAGTACTTAGCTATTCTTTTTCTGTTTCAGTAACTTTGGCTTTTGCAAAATTTCTGTTCTGTCCACATTTCCCCCCAAATATGACGACATATTAATGGTAAAAAATTTGGTTCAATAAGAGTGCAACAAAACTGTCTGAGTGTATAGTATGGGTTCCGTAAGCCATTAGTGACTAGAACATGAATTTGGCTTCCTGCTGAAACATACTAGTGTCTACATAGCTGTAGAAGTGCTGATATAAGTTTGCTAGCCTTGACATCTCACTGCCTCACTGTTTATGGTGTCACTTATGCCTCCAAAGAGAGTGTTTAAAATGCTACTAAATCAGAGCACCTGTTCGGCCACAGTGGTGGTAACATGGAGGCAAGTAACTTTATAGGTGTAACAATGGAGCATGGGGCTGTAATCCTTTTTTTCAGTAAGGATATTACATTGTAGAATTGCCTGTGAATTAGTGGAAGATGGCTTAACATTACCTCCTCTTCTTATAATATCAAGTCAGAGATCTGGCACTGGCTGGGTGTCCCCTGCAAGGCTGTTCTCCATTCCAGTGGTTCTCCTCTGCAACTGGCTGTAAAAGGGATGTGATCTTTCTTCAGTCACACACCTTTTCCCTTGGCATTGAACACTAGAGCTGAGAAGTGCAGGTGGAAGAGGAATTTGCTCATTGCTAGAGGAAGATCCAAAGCAGAAAAAGGCTGAGCTAGGTGATTCACTGGGGTTTTTGGTTTGTTTTTGTTTGTTTTCCCTAAATGGCTGCCATTATCATGTTGAGGATCCAAGGCTAGAGTACTGAACCAGCTGCTCCTGCCCAGGTGGACCTAGCCTGGGACTACAGTGTTCTCCTCGTGATAGTTTGAAGTTCCAGACTTATGATTTATGTCTTTCCTTTAGACTTATTCTTCGGTAACTGATCATAAAGCAAGAATGTTAACTCTGTGAAAATTAGTGGTTTTGGAGTATTTGCTTAAATCAATATCTGAACGGTAAAGCTGAGGGGCTGGTATGTCATGTGTTTAACTGGTCACTTCAGTTTGAAGCGAGTATGATATCACTGAGTATGGTATAAATTGAGGTTACAGCTGAACTGCGGAGAGATAGGGAAAAATTCAGTCAAACTTCAGTCATTTTTTCTTTCTGCATATGAACGTGTATATTCTTTAAATATTAACTAGATGTTCCATATTATAATAGTCAAGGATGACTGCTGCTAACAATTCATCTTTTGCTTTCTTTCATATAATATAAGAAAAAATTGCTAAAACTACATTTAAAATTATTTATCTGAGACTAGATGGACAAACAGTTCTTTTTCTTCTCTCGTGCCTGAGCTTCATACTCCGACAGGAGAGGTAACCTAGAACTACTGTGATGAAGGAAGCATACTCAGGGTTGAGGGGTCAGTTACAGTGAAATTAGATAGTCAAATAACCACAGGTTCGAAGATGTGCTTAAATGAACAGCATAGTTTACACTATCTGTTGGCAGTTATTTGAAGATGCATAAACCACTGAGTTCACAATGTCCTAATTTTGCAGGGGTAGGCTGTATAGACCATAAATCCTATGCACTCTGTTGAAAGGGGTCAGAATCTAATTTACAGGTCTGATTCAAATCTTGCTGAGGTCAATGGAAATCTCTCTGTTAAAATTAGTAGGGTTTGGATCATATCTTTTTTAAAAAAAAAATAACGCCGAGAGAGTGCTAAGATTAAATGAAAGAAGTAAAAGTTTTCACAGGATACATCCACTTTTTGTATATCTATCACTGAAACAAGAAAAAACTGTTTAGAAGAGTGATGGACTATCTCTTACAGTTCCATTTTAACTTTATTTCAAAATACAGTGAGCCTCATGAGTGAAGATGTGAGATTATTCATTACCTGCTGTTATACAATAAATGGAGGTGCATGTTTGCCCCGGGGATCTGCATGAATAGTAGACTTGGGAAGACGTCCCCTGCAAGAATGTCCTTTCCAGTACAGAATGAACCAAAAGTACTGTCAGAATTATTTAGCCCATTAAATCCTGTAGCTATTCTCTGGCTAAAAACACGGGATTACATTTTCTGCTGATGAAGATGCACGCTGCTCCACTGACACTGGCAAGCTGTATCATCACGTTCTGCAAAAAACTTGGCCTGGTTTTATTTGCTGCTGTTGTTTAGTTGTAAAGGTCTCACTCAGGACTTGGGCCTATTTGTCGTACATGCTGAAGAAAACAAATGGTAAAATGAATGCATTGAAAGGCACTATACCAAATTATGCTCGTCTGCATCAGCTTGCCTTACAAAAGAAAAGTGGTCCTTAAATCAAGCATCAGAAATAAGATCCTTTCAAAAGAAAGAAAAAGAGTCAATTTTGAGTTTGCTCCTTTGCAGCAAAATAGAAATTTTAATGCTCCCATAATCTCAGGCCAAGACAAGACTTTGGTAAGTATAATGGGACATAAGTGCATTTAGTTCTGCTGTTAGCAAGAGTAAATTGTATAGCTGTCAAGTTGTGGCACGTCTATGAAGTGCTGAGTAAAACCATTGCTGGGAGTGATGAAATTAGTGTGCCAAAGGAGAGGGAAGAATGCAGATCCATCAAGTAACCTGTTAAAATTTTGAAGCAAGTTTAAAACAGTGCAGATGCCTTGACCATCTGCTGAGAAGTATGCGTGGACATAATTGCACAGAAAAACTGTCATTTCATTTTTAAAAAAACCCACTCATTTTTCAGGAAGTATGCAGCCAAAGGAAGCAGCGTCTCCTTCCCTCCAAAGCCCATGTCCTTGAAATAGCTGTATGTTCTTTGTTTAACACAGTTCAAAATGATCCGAATTATTCGTGGCTCTTCTGCTGTGTGTAAGATTTACATCTAGCCTGTCCTTTAGAAGAAGTTAGAGCCTCTTGCAGTTTAGCATGCCCGAACCATACATCAGAAGTCATCACAAAAGTACCGAGATACTCTTAACTGTAATGATGCTCCCAGGGCTCTTTTTCTTTTTTTTGTGGTTTATATCACTAGAACCTTTGACAGAATTATCTCTGTGCATTACATGGCTACTTGTCCATTATTTTTATTACAGAAAAAGAGCGCGTGAGCTCAGATCATGGGAATATTGCTGTCCCTTTCAGTGTATGTCAGAGCTGTAGAAGCCACAGAGATGTATTTGTAGATAGATAAGATTTAATAGAACCTAATGAAGGCAGTGGACATTTTCTTCTTCTCAAGTATACCTTAATGGACAATTTTAAGTATTTAAAATCAAAAGTGGCTGCAGTAAATTCCAACCACTATTTTAAAGGAGCCATTTTTGACTTCAGCTTCCTAAGCACAGGCACAGTTCTAGGTAGAAGCTCAGTTTTACGTGGTAGGAATAAAAAGTAAATATCCAATGACCGGCCTCTCTCAAATGATTAAATGTGTTTCTGAGTGTGGAGCATTTGCTGTGAATTGTTCCCAGTTGCAGGGTTTGTCATAGTGTCTTTGTTTATTTCTGATTTATATAATAAAAAAATAGGGATATGAGTAAGTAGGTAAAATAGTATCGTTTGTCTCACACAGACATTTTTGCATTTATGTTTTACATTTCTGTTACTTGGGTGATGACTTTTGGTCTTCCTATATTTTTCTTTCTTTTTGGAATAGAACATGTCTTTGCAAAGATGAATGCTTTTCAAAAGCAAGATCCATTGTAAGCATAGGAAATCAATAAAAAAAAAATGTTTAGAGAAAAAAATTGTTACAGCTGGAGAAAATGTCTGGCCTCATCCTGAGAGAGATGCTTTGGGGGTTTTATTTTATTTTACTGTCTTAGCAGTTTTTTCCTAGTGTTACTTTAGCTTTAAGCCATATGAATTTATCAATTTGACTTTAGCTTACTAAAATAGAAATATACATAGATAGATACATAAATTCTAAAATGAGCAAACAGTTTCTTCCAAGATTCAAAAGTGAGTCAAGAAGCCAGTGACCCTAAGGCTCCGTTTCTTCCATACTTTTCTTTCCTTATGTTATTTGTAGGCATTGTCTTTTTGCAGCCATCTTTTAAAAAGTTGAAGTTTTTTATTTCCTTCTGAACCAAATAAAACTGCTTTAAATATTGTATGTATAATACTGTTATTGCTTTTTTTGTCTTACTGAATTAACATTCTCTGTAACTCACTGAAGGAAGAGAAACAGTGAATGCAGAAAAAATCATAGTCAGACTGGTTTTCCATGAAGGTGTCTCATCATGCCAGTGATATGGACTCTTGTAACATGAGGCTAGTTCTAATATTTGAGCTTTCTGTTCGGAATTTTTTTAATGATGGTGCTCTTTTAGGAAGGAAAGGAGCAATGTTTGTTTCCTTTGCACCATATTTGTGGCTGCGTTGCCAATATAAACTATGAATGGCTCTTGGTGAGTTCTGCTGGTGTTTGTCCTCAGATCTGTGAGATGCAGCAGGTAGGCTTTTAAGGTAGTAGGCAGGTTTTTACCGCGTGAATGAAGCTTTCTGTTTCTCCAAAACCCTCCCAACCATGCAAACTTTCCAATAGGTATCTGGAAAGCCAAAGTAAGCAATTGCAATACCTACAGATGATAGTACAGAAATGAGAAAAATACAAAAGAAAAACTACTACTGGCTCCCTGGTAAAGTAAATACACATTGATTCAGCCACTTGAATATCTGGCTGTCACTTTATGCACCTTTGAACATGTAGATCTGCAGACCCCACGTTGAGCACTGCTTAACTTTGAGGATATGTCTTCTTTCTGACTGTTCCCAAGGCACTTGAAGTGCGTCAGAAGTGTTGGCATGCGCACTCATGAGCTCTGGTCATTCCTGCTGGGCATATTTGAAAGGTAATTTTTCCCAGCTCTTCACCAGAAGCTGCCAGGAGCTCGCGCAGCTCAGGTGGCAGAAGGGCCATGTGTGGGCTTCTGGGCTGCTGCCAGTCCTAGCCTGAATAATTAAGTTAGACCATCATTGACGATATTATATATTAAAATATTGGTCTGGGAGCTGCAACAGTTGGGAGATCAAATATTCACAGCCCCTGTGCAAGTGAAGTGATGCAGACATCACAGTTCTAGATTATGTCAGTTAAAATGGAAGAACTGCAAATTGGTGCCACAGATCAAAAGCGTTTCTTTTGAGCTTCAGAGCAAGATTCATGAAGAACTGCCCTCTTAAGGAAGCTCAGTCCATGAATTCTTAAGGAGACTGGGATGCTGAGATCTGGGGCTTTGCTACTTGAGGTGTTATGCTGTAAAAACAGATGCTCAGACTGGTATAAGTTTGGAATAGCTCATGACTGTCCCTCCTCTTGAATTTTAATAGAGCAACAGTAATCTGCCTTTTCTCCTCCTCCTCTATGAGTTAAATGTAGTGTAAGTAACCAGCTTGAACAGCATGAATTTTTTGTTCTGTGAATTCTCTGAGTTTAGAAATTGGATGCGGTGACACTGTTACTGCTGAAGAAATTAAAGAATGAGTAAAATGGGGAACCCTTAGTGGCATGATGCACAGAGCACTGTGGAAACAAAGGGTCCCTAAGGGATGACCCATGTAATGCTTCCTCTGTGAACTTTTCCAAGGAAATGGAATTAGCATGAAATCATTTTGTAAAAAAAATACTTATAAATTAATGGTAATGTGCATCATCCTTGCAAAGCAATAAAACATAGAAAAACTTGCCTGTAGTTTCTGCTGCATCATACTTACACATGATAATGTGTTAAATGAAGCTAAAATAATCTACAAAGATGTCTGTGACAGGTATTTAATCTTAATTAACAGTAAGAAAAATTGTGGAAGGAAGTGCAAAATTCTTTTTTTATATTAAAAATTTTGAGACAAATTTGCCTACGTGTAGAAACAGTCTCTGGGGTCTTGGAGGAGAAATAGCTTGAATCCTCCCTCTTTTCACTTTCTGCTTTGTACATCTCTGTTCTTCTATTCCTATGTACTCATCCCTTAAAGATCATTTGTATGCCTTCTGAAACGGGTCATTTAGATGCAGATGAATTGCTGTAGCACAGGACTGTTTGGAATTTGTGCTAAGCATTGAAAGAGGTTTGATAAGGATCTTGATTTACCAATTACGTTGTCAATATTTTTTGTGAAAATGGGAATTTTTCAAAAGGTTTTACTAAAAACAGTTTCCCCAGTTCTTGAACAGGTCCGAATACCACATTTGTAGTTCACAACATACCTAGGGTTATAAGGAAATGTATTTCGTGCTTGAAATACTCTGTGTCACCATGTGCAGAGCCAGATGCAGCCCCAGACTAAATGGACAAATATGTCCCCACATCTGTATCTTACGCTGTGAGCACAGGCTGCACTTCTTGATGGAAAGGAAGAGGATGGAAAGTTTGCCCTCTGGTAAGTTTCTGCCTGGTCATATCACTCACTCATGGGCCAGGTTAGAGATACATCTTCATTTCTGACTTCCCGGTTGTATCTTATTTTTTAAATAGTTAGTTTGTATTTTATAGCTTGTTTTCATTTTCTTTCTTTCTGGAAACCCTTTCCAATGCCAAAATGAGCTCACTTATGCTTTCAGTCCTCATTCTTTAGATTCCTAGAGTACGATCTTTATTAAAAAAGAGAAAATATACTCTGGAAAGGTCTGTTCTGATTCTTAGGAGCAAAGATCTCTTACACAGACTGTATGTCAACTGCTTAATAAGGGCTTTTTATACCGTTTCCGGAACATTATTTGCTGGTCACCCTTGGAGATGCTGCACCAGCTGGCCTGTAATTCAAATATTGTACATAAATGGTGTTTCTGGTTCTAAGATAATCTTGTTAATTCCTCCATTCCCAGTATAGAAGCAGGGAGGAAGCCTTTGAGTCTCATCCAATGTAATTTAAAAAAAAAAATAAAAAAAAAAATCTGTTACCTAGTCACTGTCTAGAATGATTTCAGCTTTCTTTGTTCTGCTGCTGATGACCAAAATCTGTGTCAAGACTTATCTTTTTTTTTTCCCCTTCTGGTTAAAACTGTATTTAAAGACTATTCTTAATACATCAGTATGTTCTGTATTTATAGCTATTAACTACAGCATCATTCCAAGTTCTATTTTAGGACAACCTTTGTTCAGTTTCTGTGTGGTGCTCTATTTTTTTCCCCCCAGTGTGTTGGGGGCTTCTGTTCCTCTGCTGGTATTGTAAGTCTGGTTTTAAGCTTCCTGTAAAAGCTCAGAAGATGTATCTTTACCATTATTGTGATTATCTGACGTTGTTGAAAAACTGCATCTTTTATTGTTTAGAAGCTGAAGGTGCTCATCAGGCTTTTTGGTCTAAACCTCCCTTTTCTCATGTTGATCTTTTAAGAAATGATACCTTGCTTCTCCAATTGTTTCTAGTATTTTGGTATTTCACTGGGATGTTTGGTTTTTATTTTTATCTCAGATTTCCCAGGTGGTAAAGATGGCATATTTTTATCTAAAATATATACCAGAAACTTGCTGATGAGGTTGTGGTATGTATGTTTGTGTCTTCCCACAGGGATTATTTTTGAGCTAGAGGTTTCCATATCAAATTACAGAATAGGCTCCAGATGGTCTGGAATCCTTCTTTAACAATCTATAGCTAATTAAACATTCAGCAAAAACTCCTCTGTTTTTAAAACTGAGCACAGTCTTTCAGAAAAGCAGCGTATTGATTTTTAGCTTTACTTTCCATAATTTATATCTTTTGTTTCATTATTCGGTGTTTTTCAATGCTGGTCCTTGCATGTGTTTTAGTAGTCTCTCTTCTCCTGCGGTGCAGGGGCTGCTAGGCACCTTGTATCTTACTTTTCAGTCAATAAAAGAAATTAATAATATCTTTGTGGGCTATAGCTTTTTATTTTTCTAAGTTACTATGAAGGGGAGAAGAGTAAGATTGTGCTGTGGCCCACACTTGGCAGCAATCTCTACTTGCCAATGGATATCATGGAACCACAGAAAGGGAGGTGGATCTGTGCATCATGTTACAAAAGGTGAAGTAGATTGTGAAAATGGCATTCATTAATTTCATGGGCCTGATTTTAGGGTAAAACATAGTTGAGCTATATGCTGTCTTGGACTAAGCAATGTCTTTTTTCTATCTGCATGCAAACAGTACAGTACAGTCAGTACAGATAGTCTTTCTGTCTATCTGCAGTCAGAGAGACATATCAAGAAGTAAACACTTGTACTCATCTCTAAGGAGAGCAGATTCTGCTCCTTAATGAATACTATCAAACCAGGGTTCCCGATGAGATTTTTCTGTCACACGGTCAAATCAGCATTAAGTATTATTCATTACTTATTAAACAGTGGAAGTTATTAAACAATGAATATTATTTGTTCCACTCTGGAAGCATTGCTACAGAAGTGTTTCCTCACTATTCTACAACTGAGGGCCCACGACATTGTGGGAATATTCTTATAATGCAAAAATAGGCAAATATCAATAAAAGTTAATAAACATTCTTTCTGCTTCTCACATGCTCAAAGATTGTTCATAGCACTTATCATTATTGTAACTCCTTGAATGAAGTTTGGCTCAGATTAACTCTGATCCCATAAAACAGTATCGGGCTTCTGTGACAGAGTTAGGACCATGCTTACGATATATATTTGCTGATTAGAAACCAGCAGTTTCTCAGTTCTTGAGATAAGCTTCAGAAAAATATATTGGGTCCATATTATCCTGCAGGCTTTTTCCATAGCAATAGTGAGGTGAGTTAAGAAAATAGCTACTGGATGTCTTTACAATGAGGTGTTAATATTCAAAAGCCTGTGGAGTGACTGGTACGTAGCATGCTGCTTCTGAAAACTCACGACTCTTCAAGATACTTTGCTGAACTTTGAAACATGGTGTGCTCTGGGAATAACACTGTGATTTTTGGAACAAGTTAGGTATGCGATCATCCCTCTAAACTTTATCTTAAGACATTTTAGTAACATTCAGAAATTTCCTTACTACCAAGATTTCTGTTGAATATGTGTCTAAATAACAGTATGAACTATTTCTGCTGAACCAGTATCAGGTGTTGTGATAGTTAGAAAATGGTATAGAAGGACACCACCATGTCCAGAAATCTTTGATGCTAAGACAATTTTGCATCATTGCCACTGATGTTAATGGTGACCCTCTGGTGGCCAACTTTCAGGCCATAGGTTCTCCAACTACCAGAACAGCCATATTTGGCCACATGTATTGCCATTGCAGTGATCTCTGATGTCATGAGCTACCTCACTGCCATTTGTTCTGGACCCTATATAGACAGGGACCCTGGCAGTTGGCCCATAATTCACCGAGATTTGAGGCCCTCAGGTTCCAAGGATGCGTGGAACAGATAGATCCTCCTAGAAGGTATGTTAAGGCATGTGGAGGACAGGGAGGTGATTCGAGACAGCTAGTATGGCTTCACCAAGGGCAAGTCCTGCCTGACCAACCTCGTGGCCATCTATGATGGAGTGACTACGTCAGTGGACAAGGGAAGAGCTACGGATGTTATCTATCTGGACTTCTGTAAGGCCTTTGACACAGTCCCCCACAACATCCTTCTTTCTAAGCTGGCGAGGTATGAATTTGATGGATGGACTGTTGGGTAGATGAGGAATTGGCTGGATGGTCTCATCCAGACAGTAGTGGTGAATGGCTCAATGTCCAGATGGAGATCAGTGATGAGTGGTGTCTCTCAGAGGTCTGTACTGTTCAATATCTTCATCAGCAACACAGATATGCACCTGGGTCGGGGCAACCCCTGGCATCAACACAGGCTGGGTGATGAAGAGATTGAGAGCAGCCCTGACAAGGAGGACTTGGGGGTACTGGTGGATGAAAAACGACATGAGCCAGCAATGTGTGCTCACAGCCCAGGCCAACCATATCCTGGGCTGCATCAAATGAAGTGTGGCCAGCAGGTCGAGGGAGGTGATTCTGCCCCTCTGCTCCACTCTCATGTGACCCCGCCTGAAGTACTGCATCCAGCTCTGGGGCCCTCAGTACGAGAAAGACACAGACCTGTTGGAGCAGGTCCAGAGGAGGGCCACAAAAACGACCACAGGGATGGAGCCGCCTCTCCTATGAGGACAGGCTGAGAGCTGAGGTTGTTCAGCCTGGAGAAGAGAAGGCTTTGGGAAGACCTTATTGTGACCTTCCAGTACTTAAAAGGGGGCTTATGAGAAATACTGGGACGAACTTTTTAATGGGGCCTGTTGCGATAGGACAAGGGGTAATGGTTTTAAACTAAAGGAGGGTAGATTTAGACTAGATAGAAGGAAGACATTTTGTACAATAAGAGGCTGCCCAAAGAAGTGGTAAATGCCCCATCCCTGGAAACGTTCAAGGCCAGGTTGGACAGGGCTCTGGGCAACCTGATCTAGTTGAAGATGTCCCTGCTCATTGCAGAGGGGTTGGACTAGATGACCTTGAAAAGTCCCTTCCAACCCAAACTATTCTGTGTTTCTCATGGGTAAACCCCACGGCAATACTTCAAAGTGTGTAGTTGCAGGAAATGTTGGTTGACTGTACTTGCAATGTAAATGCTTAGCTAAAAGTTAAGGATTTAAGAATTGGACCTTAACTACTGTGAACCTGTAGGTCTTCCACATGGTACAAGTTCTACTGTAGTGTGAGTTAGCAGAACATATGCCTCCAAAATACAATACATTTGTAGAGAAATACAGCTGTAACTCAGGTGAGTTTCATAAGGTAAGTGCATTAAAAAGGAAACAATAGAAAAGTAAATTCTTGGATAAGTGCTTAAATTACTTTTGCTTGCTGGAAGTCATTAATTGCGCTAGACTTTATTATCAGGCATTCCACATTTGCTTCACGTTTACATTTGTACTATGTTTATGTGTAAATGAAAGGCCTTAGTATTAGATTTGCAATGTGTAATGCTAATGAGTCTTATGAGAAAAAATATTATAAATTTACATCATGTTGGTTAACATGATTTTAAAGGTGGAAAAAGGTCTCAGGAATTACTGGTAAAAAGTGTAGACAGGGATGTTTGTTAGTAAAACTTCCCTTCCTATGGGTGTTGAAATATTGCTGTATGGGCTGGGGGATTCCAGTAAATCTCAGTGAGTCTGCAAGTCAGAAGCTTGCTGTTGTGCGATGCGCTTCCAATGAATCTTGTCATCTGTAAATCCAAGTTCTTTCTTTTAAAGGTCAAAACTGCCAGGAAGCATTGGTGTACCTGGTATTAGCTTTCATTATTTCCATTGGCATTGAAAGAGGAGATACAAATCATCAAGTGTTTCCAAAATTAGATACAGTATTACAATCTCTCCTAGGTCCTTGAGTTTCTCCTATGAGTCATTTCTTTTTGTGTGCGTTTCTGTTCGCTTTAGCACAAATAGAGCCTGCACTTGTATCCCATTCCTGATGAGATTCAGAAATTGAATTAAGCAGAAAGGGTGTATTTCAGTCTGGGCTCCTTCATCGTTTTAGCCTGGTTGTTAGGGGAGCGGCAGTTTTGCAGAACTCGCTGTGACAGATCATTAGATAAATGCTTCTCGCCCATAGCGGGGCTGAGCTGTTTTAACTTAACTGTAACTTCATCCCAGTGATTAAAATTATGTCCTCCTCACTGAACAGAAAAAGGCTTAATAACAAAGTGGTTTAAAACATTGTCCAGATGCAATATACAGAAAGAACAGAAATTATACATAAAATGAATGAGGAATATTTTCTACTCCTCCTTTCTTTCTAGTTAAGCTTCTTTAGTCATGCTGGGGAAGTCTCTGCCCGGTATTGTCCTGCACTGCTGTTTGTGGAAACAGCCCCCCACAAATCTGTGAAACTTGTATGAGCAGTGTTTTGACTGAGAACATTGAAGTGAGCACTCTAACCAAAGGCATTTGAGCCACAGGTATCAGCTGGGTCATGCATGTCTGTCTGAATTTTCTAAAAACGATGGGTTTACTGCTCTGAGCAGGACTGGTAAGAGCTAGCTGCTACCAGTGATGGAGTTCCATAATGGCTTTTCTCCTTTCCAGTTTTAATTTCCTTATTTAATTTAATTTAAATTCTCCTTTCCAGTAAATCTCATTCTTATGAATGAAGTTAGATTGCCATTGAAAATCCTAACTTTTTTTTCTACTTCAGTAGATTTCAACTTTTAATATGGTTCCTATAATTCTTGAACACCGAAAGACAAGGATAATCTCTTCAGGAAAATCCTGATGTAGTATCTGGTGTGGCACGTGCCACTTGTGAAATTACCACAGTCATCATTCACATGTGGATAGCAACCAATAGATAAGAAATTTATCATTTTAGTTGGATATGTTAATAATTATTAAGTTAAAGTTTGATGACTATATAAAAAGTAAAAGGAGCATCACCAGTGTTGCTTTGCAGGTTAATATCACACAGATCGGGAGAAAGTTTTTGACAAAGAAGTGATTTTCTTTGCACACTATCCACAAAATTTTGTGGTATGTTTTGGTATAATTGCAGGTTTCTTGGACTACACCAGGCAAAACTAGATCTACATGATGGTCTCATAATGTTGCTGGTCTAAGAAGGCATAAGCACTCTGTTATTGATCCATGGAAACATATTGCTGTTCTGTATTTTTAGTTAATACTTAGATGATGATGATGGTGTGTGGTGGGTTGCCAGGTATTTTAGGGCTTGTAGTAAACATCAGGAAAATATTACTGTAGACAATGTGAATAGTGGCTTATAAGTGGGTTGTCCTGTAACACCTATGACCATATGATTCTGAAAGATGTATAAAATACTCTTGTGAGGCTCGTGGGGTGGGAAGATGATCAGCATTTGAACTATTTATATAACCATTAGAACTAGAATTGTTTTCTCTGAGTCGTCTTAAATGGAGAAGCAACAGCTCTGACGTTTCTAGGAATTGTAACTACCCTTTATGCCTAGAACAACTACGTAGTAAATGAACAGTAAGCCCAAAAGGTTTCACACTTAAATGAATATGGCCATGGTATTATAAGCAGAGTATGTGCTGTGGATGGATGTCCAGGATCTCTGCGGAATATGTTCTCCACTGACTATACTTGCTTTGTGGTACCCTCCAATCAACAGTACGGCTTCAACTTGTCCAGAAACCTAGCAAAATACAGTAATTCCTCTCACTTTGGATAGGACTGGGGAAAAAGCGTATGTCTACTTTTCCCAACAATAGCCCTTCTGCAGTTATTAGAAAAAAACCCAACAAACCCCAGCCCTGTCTTTTTACAGTAGTTTCATATAACTTAATATTAATAATTCTTATTTTTCCCTACAGGCATTAACACTTATTTAGCTTTTATGAGCCAAATACTTGAACATAAAACAGAGCTCAAGCTGCTGAACTTTGCCTGTTCTAAATCTGACTTCACTGATTATCATTGAGCCTAATATTTTCTGCTTCTGTGAATGTTAAATTAGTTCTGAGCTTGCACAAGCGATGCTCACTGGGAGGGTCACAGATATTTCAGTCTGACTTTCTTTTCTTCTTCCCAATTATATTTAGGGAAATGTTTCTAAAAGTGGTTGCCTATGGGATGGCAAAAATCACGTATGTTTGCAAAGGTGAGGCTTTACACACAGTACTAGATTGAATCTCAAGAGTTTAGTTTCTGATTTGAGTGAAGTAGTGTCTGATTTCATTCTAAACATAGGTCTGTACGCAAAGAACTTTTCTCAGAGTTGTTTCTCTCTCTCTCTCTCTCTCTCTCTCTGTTTATGCATCCCAGGTCTTCTTTCAGAAATCTTGAAATATTATATTCTCTGTAGGGTATTAAACTTTTGTAAAAGCTTTGGGTCACCTACATATGAAGAATGAAATCTTGACTTGGAAGGAAATCACAAGCAAGTTGTTTCAATAGTCAGTTAACCTTGCATTTTATCTGCAATCTATATATGCTTGGCCTTGTCTCTGAGCATACCTTGTGGTACTTGCCATCCCTCTTCGAACTAGATTCTTGGGCTTGGCCTATTAACCCTGGGTATGTATTTCTATATTAAGATCAAATAACCTCTAAAATTTGTATTGGCTGAAATGAACAGACCAAACAACTTTAGCTGGTTGTTTTCCAGGCCTTGAGGAACTCCAAATTGTCAATATGTAGAGGTGGATTGATGGAGCACTCTGTCGCAAATCTCCCAGGATGTAACAGTAATACATTAATTACGTTACATCCTTTTGCACGGTCTGAAGTGCACAGTAAGTTACAGCTCTTTTAAAAATATGTTCTAATACATTACCTTAAAAATTTAAAACCTTGACCATGTTCCATTATTTGTGGGGGGCTTTTTGTTGTTTTTTTGTTTGTTTGTTTTTAATCTGGATTGCCTTTCCCTTCCCTGCAGTTTAGAGTATAAATCAATCCCTGTTATTGGTAATAATCCTACAGTGGAAGGGTTTTTTTTAAGACACCTGTAATCTTGAATAGCTAAAAAAAAATAGACAAAAGTTATAATGAAAATTATCTGAGACCTTTCTATACTGAGCTTTAGCCTGGAGCACATTTTTATAGCTGAGTTATAAACCTGTAAAACAATGTGTCTTGTAAAGCAGAGCCAATGATCTACAGTAGCTGAAAGCAGACTTTATGGTTTAAAACATCCACGAACTGGGTTGAAATACTTAATGCATATTTTAGGCACATAAATTCTAAAGCTATGTGAAGTTTTGCTGGCTGTTTGATTCTCTGGGGGACAGGTTTTGGGTGACTGATGACTATTTGTTCAAGTCAGCAAAAATTAACTCAGCTCCGAAGAAACACATTTCTGGTGAGGGAAATGCTTTAAGAAGCATCACTCTTTAAAACAAAAAGGGAGTCTCTTATTTAAAATACATAGTCACAAGTCACCAGCTTAATATCACATCACAGAAATTTTGGACATGGAGAGAACCTTGTCTGTCATGCAGCTCATATTCTTCCGTGTTCAGCTGTTTTCTATATTTATTAGTGCTTTGCTAAAATAACTGTATTTTTTATTTAAAAGCTTCTGACATTTTAATCACTGTTAATTAAAAAGTAGCTTCAAATAAACAGGATGTGTAAAACAAGTACTCATTCAACTTTCCCTTAGACAGCATTCTTCACTTGAGCAGAATTTCCACCAAAATCCATTCAGTTTAGCAGTGCTCAGCTCAAAATCAGGTTAGCTTGAATAGTGAGTGCAAAACCATGTCCTGCCCTAGGAAAGCTGCTTTACTGATCTATACTAATGACATTGACTGGCAAAGATTATGAAGCCAAAATCCCATTTATGTTTTAGCTGGAAAAAAAAAGGGACGGGGAGCCTTTCCTCCTACCTGCCTTCCCAAGACAGGAAGGAACATCGGGGACATCTCTTTCCACTGAATTCCTTAGCCTTTGTTCAGCTTTGTGACCCCAGCCAATGAGGACGGGAGGAGATAGGCCAGCCCTGTACCAAAATCCATCCGGGCAATTGGCAGGGAGAGCAGGCTGCGCGCTGCCAGCCAGTCCTGTGGCCGCCCTGGTCCCACCGAGTGAGAGGGGCAGTCCCTGTCAGAGCATGGCCTGCAGCCGGGGCGTTGCAAGCCTGTGCTTAACCCCGTGCTGTAGCCCCTCACTGGGACTTGCTCAAGCAAGGGATGAACAGGCCTCAAATTCTACATTTTGGCTTAATGTTGTTCTTATGAATGGTTACTCAGAGACAGTCAGGTGAAGCAGGAGGAGGAGGAGGAGGGGTGTGGGCAGCGTTAGTACAATTTTTTTTACCTTAGAAAATGCTATCCCAAGTAAGATGATTTCAGAATATCCGTAACACAGGGATTCAGGCTAAGATGGTGACAAGGAAGGGAATGATATTGTCAGTTTCTTTTAATAAAACTTTTCGTCAGTGATAGATTAGAGATATGAAACCATAAATGAGACTGTCGACTGACAAGGCTTTGCCTGCAAATGCAATACTATGAAGGTAAGCTTTCAGTGACATTCTCTACCTCAGGCTACCGGCAGATTAAGCAAGTCATTTCTATTGCTGTTGACACTGATGCAGTATTGTTTCTTTCTCATATCATCTATATGCCTTGTCAGTAAAAAATATAATAATTCCCTTCACAGTCACCAGAGGTGGTTCTACAAGGCATCAGAGGATGGTGAGTCACTCTCCTTGCTCGCAGCGGAGTGGCCGCTCATGGCTAGAGGAGCTGATGTCCTTCAGTGATGTCCATCACAGATGTTCTGCATTGATGACACAAAGGGATGTTACAGGCTTCTGCTTGGGATGCCCATAGATAAAACAACAGGGGATGGCAGACACAAAACAATCTTCCCATCTATATTCTTTCCGTTCAATATATTAGTAAATGGCCACAAGCTTGTGAATTCTGTTTTAAAAATGCTCCTTTTCCCACTTTGTGATATATGAAGAGAAGCTTAAGTGGGGAGGATTTTTCAGCATTTTTTAAGAAGTTTTAGCAAGCAGTAGGAGAAAAATGGGATCTTGACATAATCAATGCTAAGGGATATTCTCTAAAAATGAAATACAAAGGACTTGTATGCAAAATCCTCAGCTCTGGCGATATAAAAGGGACCTTAGAAAGAAGGAAACAGCTTAACAAATATCCTTGCCCATGGCTGTTTTTCAAAGACTGGAGAGGGTAACTCATGTAATGGCTCACAGCAGCCCTAGTTCTACCTCTGGCATGAGCAACATATGGCAGTATAAGAAAAATAGTAGCCCAAGGGTGAGATGGGGATGTAGCTGAAGTACACTCTGCTGCAGCTGTTTCCCAGGGCCTGGAAAGGGCTCCTGAGAAACAAAGTGTAAGCTAGGGCTAACTAAGCCTGTACCAGGGTCTAGGAGGAAACAGCCTCACCCACAGCCTGAGGAACACAAAGGAGGTTTCAGAATTGCTTTTCTCCGGCTCAGTTTCTGTCCTGATCACCTCATTTGGAATAGAAGCAATTTCTTCTCCAACTCTTACTGCAAAACAAATTGCTTGAAGGCTATCAAGTGTGTGCGTAAGACCTGAAAGCTTTAATTGTCCGATGAAAACTAACTTTGCACGTTTCTATGGGAAATGCAATGTCAGAAAGAGTTTTCAAGATGGGTAGTATGCATGGATAATACCTTATTTTTGTACCTTTGTTTTGGAGATTCCAAGGTTTCTCCATGTTCCAGTCTGCTGCAGTCACTGCACTCTTCAGACAAAACTTTGGAGAATGAATCTGTCATAACATGACATGACAGACTCGTTACGTGACAGGCCCATGACATCTGTGTTTGAGCATTATTTTCCAGAAATGAGAAACACTGCCTTAAAGAAGCCTTGTTCACGTGGTATACCAAACACTCCCTGACAGCCTCCCTCTTAGTTCATAAAGAGACTATTAGGGATGGTGATGAATCACGATAGTCCATTTACTAGCATAACAGGAATTACTAACTCTAATAAATGTATTATTATGTAGCCATTAGGTATGAGTTATAAAACTGCTTAATGTCTGCATGATTACTTGTAAATGGATCTGGAAAGGAGCTAAATTGGTTATTTATTGACCATACTGAACAGCATTATTTATTGACTTGGCTCAGTAAGTTTGATTTTTTTTTTTTTTTTTTCAACCTGCAGTGAGATTCTAAGTTCATAATGGTCTAGCCAGTGTGTAAGTTGATTTGGGAAAATTACATTTTTCTGAAAAACTGCTAAATTTATGGTAAACAGGATTCTAGAATGAACTGAGTTTCTCTTTCCTTTCAAGTTCATTAACTAATTACTTTTAAATGTGCCCCTGAGACAAAAATCTGAGAAACTAGAGAATTTAGTACTAGCTACATCAAGATACTGCTTCCAAGTAGCATGTGGTCCTATGAGTCAGCAGTAGACAAGGCCATCAGGCGTACGCAGCCTGTATCACTGTAGAGCCAGGGCATGCATCACTTTTGTCTGGGCTCTCTGCTTGGTAGATCACTTGCTGTATCAATACTTTAAAATTTGCTGCTACAATACTTTAAAAGACTGAAGCAAGTAAACAAGTTTAATTTCATGGGTTGTAGTCTTCTCACTGAAGTTGATCATATTTATCTCCACTATATAAGAACTAATTTTAGTCTGATTATTTTCTAGAAAAGAAAGGCTGAGAGTACAGCCCGCTGGATTAATTCCAACAGAGAAAGGCAAGAAAAACACTGAGGCGAAGTCATCAAGTGCCAGAGTTCAGTGTTTGCTTCTTCAGTAACATTTAATGCATGTTAAAGGTTTAGTGCATTTAATCCAATAGACAGACATTGCACGTGCATACGCTCCTAGACTATCAGAAGAAGAAAGAAGCATTTTAGCGCTCTTGAAATATGCTGAGTTGCTTTTAAATACAGAAGACTGCTGACTTTCGTAAACATAATAGGGACTTTGGAAGATATTGCATTTTGGGGATTTTGGTGTTTTGTTCAGTAGTAAAAACAAGCCGTTCTTGTGAAGCAGATCAGTATTATTGGACTTCTGTTTCTGGTGAGTGCAGAGCTCAGACTTCTAATTAAATATCGTGTGAAAAATTTCTACAAATTGTCGTAGGAAGGGATAGAGAGTTGACATCATAGTGAAAAGACTGCACTTGATAAAGTTGAGCATATCAAAGACGTTCAAGAGGTCAGAGGGTATGTGAAAGCTAACGAAGGTCAATCTTTAAAAGGTATTGCAGAATTTAAACAAGCTGTTGGATGTGATATGCTGGCAGGGTGAAGCAACTTTTCCCTCCCTACTCTTGCTTGCTCTTTTCAGTTTCCTTGCTCTTGCCTTGCAGCAGGAGACAGGGCAAAGACCATCCAGTGGTGTGTTCTTGACTATTACAACAGCTTTAAAAACAAAAGCAACCACAAGAACAAAAGACCAATATTATGAGGCCAATCCCATGTGATTGCTGTCGTCTTATTTCCCCTGGGCTGCAGACAAGGTTGCAGAAGATGTGCCTGACTTGTTTCTTAAAGCCACAGCTCCTGGGAAAGGATTGGAAGGCCTACAGAGATACTGCTGAATCCCGATGAGTATTTGGCCTTTTCTTTGCTGCATTTGCCAGTATTTAGTGAAAGATGAAAAAGAGTTCTCATATTTCAGTTGTGTAAGGCTTAGAAACAGTTGGAAATCTTTCAACTAAATGATTTTTCTTTTCAATTTAAGACTAGAAGTTTTACATGACAGAATTATTCAACCACAAAAAAGAAATTTATATTTTTAACAACATTAGTGTTGAAATCCACTCCCTCCCTTCTTGAATGAAAACCTACTATTATTTGCAATGAAAAAATGTATTTGCTTCAATGTTGAAGCAAACCTGGAACAAAAAAAACGCATCAAACCCAAGCGGAATATTTTCAGGTAATTGAAACAGAATAGTCACCTGAAGTTAAACTCTCCCCACCCCAACTTCTATCTCCAAAATGCCTTGAGTTGTCCAATTTTAATACCTTTTAAAAACAGAATCTCAAATACTTACATCATGGCTGAAGTTTTGAGGTTTTACTTAGAAACTGGTTTGTGTGTTATACAAATACTAATCATGAGTGAGAACTGAATTTATCCCTTGAAAACCTTTACTATCTTACAGATGTTTACAGGCTGGAGCCTGTGTGCAGCTGGCAACTGTCTGCTGCAGGCTGCTAGGTAACATCTATCCTTTTCCAATACAGCTTGCTTTCTCTATTTCACAGTAAAGAAGAGTTAACTACCAAATATCCTGCTAAATTTGCAAGGATGGGAGGAAGGAGAAACTCTAGAGAGAAATGGCATGATATGCCAGAAACAGAGTCTTGCAAAGAAAAAAAAAAAAAGGCAGGTGATATGACAGTGATGTATTTAGATAGAGAGAGAAATCTTTTGGGAATTATAGAGGAATTATAACATTATGAGCAATTTGTCTTGTACAATTATAGACGTTGATAGCTTTCTGAATTCTGTAAATATAGAAGCACCAAGTGGTTGCAATGGATTTTGGGTTTGCTATATGGCAGGAGAATCCTTTCTTGCTTTAGTGCATTGTAGCACTGTTTTTAGCTCCCTTGTACTGGCTTCTTTGTGTTCTGAATTGAGCAAAATAAAATAAAAAGCACAGATGAAAGCAAGGGCACCCAACATTAATGTTACAAGGCTCTGTCACCAGCATTCAAGGACTGTTATGTAGCTGGAAATCATAGCGGTCAGATTTTCCGTGGGCTGCTGACATGAAAATGTAACATATGCTGTGTTTCACAAGTACTTACATTTTCAATTCGGCATCAGAGCTTGTTGCCTATTATTTGCTTGTAGTTCACTGTTAAGGCTTGAGGAACATTTTTCTCGATTTACAGCTCTATTAAACTAATAAATCAATCAGTTGTGTGAGGGGAGACAGTTTGCTGGCATTTGCTTTGCCAACACACTGCCACCCACAACAGTATTCCCAGGTCCTCAAGGGTATGGTAAGAGGGAGGAAGCTTTCCCTGTAACTTAATTTTTAAAACATAAAACCTGTTTCTGGTGCTCTGAGCAACTTTAATGAGAATATTTTTGAAGAGCTGTCATCTGCTAATCCAATATTTAACTTGCTTTGTTTTTAGATTGCTGTTTAGCGAAATAGCTGCACTACACTTTAGGTAGTAATAAAAGACATTTTTTAAAAATGTCCATGTTAAGCTTTTTAAATCCTAATCTTCAAAAGGGGAGAAATCAAACCAAATGTTCTTGGGAGTTACACGGAACTCTATTTTGCCACTGTTTAAGTTGCCTTACCACCGTACTCTGGGATTTGCTTGTCTTTCCTTGAGTGTACGCTTACTTCTGGAACAAAAGGTCAAGGTGATTCTTTTTAGAAGTGTCTTGAGACTTTTGTCTGCGGTACTTAAGTTGCTTTACTGTATGGCCATTGGTTTAAGTTGTGGTAGACTTTTTATTTTTTTCCTATAACCACACAGTAGTGAGTTTACCTGAATCAAGTTGGTAGAGTTCACTGTACTGCTCAGGACACTTCCAGGCTCTAGTTAGGAGTTGCAGAACAAGAGTGCCAGGGTCTGAAGTAAAGCAGAGGGGTGTCTGTGGGAAAACAAAGTTCTTGTTGGAGTTTGTTGTCTAACAGTGGACATACAGATACAGCAAAGGAAAGGTCCCTTCTTGTTAACTTAAACTGAACAACCACAGGCACATTCCTTCTGTTAACGCAAGTAATTTTGCAGTCAAGTAGAAAGAATCATATATACTGTGCTATCTGTGCTAAAACTAGTATTCTTTTCCTTAGACAACATAGATAACTTTGGTTTTAAATTTTATTGTTCTGATCTGCTTGTTTTTTCAATCAGTTTACTATTACATATTGCCTCTTAGTTAGAATGATGAGTTTATACAGGCTTTATTGAAGTTATTCTTCTTTTGCATGGGTGTAATTGATGGGAGACCTGGCTGAGCCTCTTGGAAAGAGACAATGCAAAAACACAAAATGAAGAAGCATGTACTCTGTCAGCAGGATTTCTCATATAAACAAGTTTATGTTAATATTATGTTTCATCATTTATCATAATGTCAGGATGAATCCTTTCATGTCTACATAAGATTTAAATAAAATTAGTAAGAACTTTTGTATGACTTCTGCAGCAGCACTGAAGGGAACAAATGAATGTAATATGCATAATTATTTTCCTGTGATTGCAGTGAGAGACTTAGTTGTTGGTCCTTTACTTGCATTTGACACATAATTCACTTCTCTAATATTTTCCCGTGTCATTGCCCCCAGTGTTCTGCATTAGACAAATCTGCATCTTCAGGTAAGTGCTATTTTCAGCAGTGCCATTAGGATACTGCAGAGAGCAAGCAGGAACATCTCTCTTGGTCTCCTGGTAGATTGGGTTGTGCGAGTATCATAGGTGAGAAAGCGCATGAGACTGCTTGGAGCAGTGCGCTTAGCGACTGCAGTTCCAGTATCTAGGCAGCCATTCAAACATTGGGATGGCGTCCTTTTGTTCTTTGTATTATGGTACTTTTGGAATCTACTTGATTCTGACAAAAATTTAGGTTGTTCAAAATGTATTCTGTATATTCACTGCAAAATGTATTCTCTGTATACACTGATGAACGAGGCAAGATGGAAGAGAAGAAAAACACCTCAAAAATGAAAATTCAAGTCTGGGTGCAATAAAGTGATGTTTTGTACTGCTAACCTTATTAACAAGCCTTGCTTGACTTTAATATCCAATTCAGTCTTGTAGTCCTTATGTAAGAGAAACTTCCAGGGATAGTAGTAAGATTCTTGGCCCTTTTTAAAATCAGGAGCATAAATAATAGCTTGTCTAGCTTTCAGTAGCCAGCTACGAACAATTTGTAGTTGTGATAATATTCTAAAGTATTTTGAATTCTGTCTCATACATAAAAATGTATCTTTAGAGAGAGAGAGAGTGGTTTTTAGTCCTTTTTCTGTTCTGCTTCTTCACTCGCCTGCTCTGTTACTGTCTGTCCTAAACTGACTCCCTGTACACTGTGCAGTGAATTATATAATCGTTCCTTTTCACTGAAGATCAAACACAAAAAACCCTATTCTACTGAATTTTAAAAATCTGCCAGGTTCTGGTGTGCCTTTGCAACCACATTGCCAGTGAAATTGTCAGAAGACCATGGTGTGTGAAGACCTGTATGAGCTGCATCTTTTGCCATCTGTTCTGCTATTAAAACAAAATCTTTTGCTTCCTGACGTTACTGGAGATACTGTTTCCATAGGTGGGAACTCGTAAACTGAGATCTTGTTATTTGACAATATGTTATTTGCTCTGATGAAGTAGTGACTCATCTCTTTAATGTAACTTCTCTGGGCTGTTGCTTAAAGGAGAATTTAGCCTTGACAACTTCATTCTGTTGCTTTCTTTGTGCTGGCATGAGCTTACGTGCTATATATAGCAGCTGTGCAGAGTAATCAACAATCTGAAAAGTAAATTGAGAAATTGGGGTGTTTAATTGGCTTGAGCTCACCTCCCAGCCTCATGAATACTGGAGCTTACACAGAGAAGATGATGGGACCAAGGGGCTGCACTCAAGGCAAAGGGTAGGCGACGGGATCTTGCTTCTGGAAATTGTGTCATTGTGGCAGGAAAAATATGGTGCTTGGCTGGGCAAAGAAAGGCATTGGGAAGAAATATGTGAAAATCTCCAGTTGAATATCAGTGTTTCTTTATGTGACTATCAGTTTCAGGACAGACAGCATGCAAACCATGCTCGGATTTTGAGGGATATGCAAGAACTCTATATCTGGATAGAAAGACTTAATTTTGAGAGAGTTAGAGTTGCTTATTGAGGCTAAAATGGATATTGCAGAATGACTGAATACCTCACTGAAACTTTCATCTCAGTAAACTCTAAGACACTAGTTTCATTCTTTGAATCAATATGTATATATCCAAGAAAATCCTTTCTTTATGATGTATGGGTATGATGCTGAAGTCAAAACACACATGCTGTCTGCAGGCCTTACAGAGGTGAGAGATGACAGACTCACCAAGCTACTTGTTTTATTAAATGTGTGGTGCTTGAAGGGAAGGGGCACAGATTATAATTATTTTAATTTTATGGATCAGTAAGTATGTTTCCCTGATGCACAACGAGCACTTCAGAACTGATCAGTCTTCCTGCACTGTCGGCTTCAGGTTCAGCATTGCTTAAAGCACCCAGCGCTGCTGGCAGCTACCATCCTGGAAAATGTCACTTTTCAAATACATTGTCAAATTGCAGGTCATACATGAATTAAAGCAAACTTAATCCCTTAAACGGCTGAAGTACTTTCTTGCAAAACTTTTTGAAGTTATCCTTGGCCCATGAATGCAAGCTGTGGCATTAAAACACAGACTTGAAGTTATAAATATCTTAGTTCTTACTGTTGTCGTGGAATCTGTGGCATATTCCTACAAGGAGTAATGTGCTTATCTCACCAGACAGTACAGTCAATGTCTGGTTTATGCTTTCCCCATTCTGATTCTTAGTTTCTATCAATGCCTCATCCAGGTGTGATGGAGGCTTTATGACATTTCTCTGACATGAAGATGAGACCATTAAGTCTCACCCGTCTTTCTGCAGCTCTGGCTCCCCTTACCTGTTTTCTCTGATCTTGACTGATATGGAAACCCTTTTTATATTGCAAAAGATACTCCAAACCACAAATTGTACAGATCTGGAACACGATTTTATTCATTCCTAGTGTTCATCTAGCCCATGACAGTTACCATAGGACTGAGCAGCTCTGAAAAGTCATTGGACACTTTCAGATGGTGTACTTTTGTTGAGGAAGATGATTTTTACCATATACCTTTCACATTGTAAATCAGATATGCCACTGTATAAGGTTTGATGAATAACTCTACAAGTCAAACTAAAGAGACATGAGGGGCAAAATAACTTCTAGTCATAGGAATGATAATTCTTTCAAGAGGTGCAGAGATAGGATTTTGTTTTAAAGTTGAATTGCTGTTGGCTACAAGTCATTGCTCTTTGTGGTATACCTTTGTATAGATGCTATATCTCTAACAGTCCTCCCTCTGCTGCTAGTGCCTGTGATGTCAGAAGCCGGGGTCCAAATGAGAACACAGATGTGCGGCGCATTAAAATGTATCTGCTCTGCTCTTAAGGAACCATTTCTGGAATACTCTTTTTGTTTTTTTCTATTAACCAACTAACCTGAACTTCCTTTTCTACACACGTGCTGGAGTGTGTTTGTCACCTTGTGAGGTGAAGCTGGAGCACCAGTGAATGTATTTTTTGCCTGGTATTTATCTGAACTTTGCAAACAGGTGCTGGTTGTTTAACACCTTATTATTCCCCAACTTCTGGATGCTGCCCCGCATCCTTTTCTCCCTCTCTGAATCGTTACCTGTAAGAGCTTGGCATGAATGAGCCTTCATGGGACTCATTACAATCCCTTTTCCCTATTGGAATTTCTCCTGGGCGTGACGGAGATAAACTGATAGAGTTGTATGGGTAAAGCTTGCACTACAGTGTTGATACTGCTATTGTCTGGATAAACAGGATACTTGAGCTGCCTGCTAATAATCGAGCAGCTGCCTGTTAATAACCTTTCATAAAATTCAAACATTTTAGAAATTCTGTGCTCTGGCAGCAGTCTAATCTGTAATACACGGGGAGTTTTTAAGATGATGATGATCAATTGTTGTTCACGAACAGAAATTAACATAATATTCAGTTAGAAATTACTTAGTTTAGATATTAGGATAAGAGATTAACATACATTAGGAACTGGGAAACATTTCAGAAGAGGAGGAACAGGAAGGAAGGGTTGAAACCTTAGTGAGAAAGGAGCCAGGCTGCTGGCTTGAAGAATTTAAAGTGCTAAAACCTGTAAGGAAGCTGACAGATGTAGAGGAGCACAGATGTCAGGTGGCTGCGATCCCCCAAAACGGCCACGGCTAATGTTCAGTGCGTGTCTGAAAAGGCTGGGAAGAAAGCAGCATAATTGCAATAAATCCAGAAACCAAATCAGACTCCTTATGTCAGTTGACAGTGTGTCCAATACAGCAACAGACCAAGGGCAAAACTTGCCAGTAACTAGAAGCCTGGAAAATGAGATGGGAAAACTGGGATGCTTGGTTTCATAGGATGAGCCTGACAGAGAGGCAGCTCAGAGACCTTGCAGAAAGACAGTAATCGATGGATGCGATGTTCCCAGGTTATCAACTACACAAATTGACAGTATAAGATGTGCATGTTTTTGGAGTCTAAAATGAAGTGTAACAGAATGAAATTATTGTTGAAAAAGAAAATGGTATGAAATCCCTGTGGTTGTAAGTATCATACCGTAATATTAAAAATGTAGTATTAGGATTGTGTAACTACTCACACCCCCAATCAGGATATAGATAGAGGATAGAGATCAGAAGTCTTAAGAGAGTTTAGAGAACCTTCAAGTTCAGGTACTAACATTGGGAGGTTTCAGCTACCAACAGAATTAATGACTCGTCATCTATGACAGGACATAGAAACAATTTTTTTGGAGGTAGTAAATAGATGATTTCCAGAACAACTAATCTTCAGTCCCAGAAAAGATCTGTTCTGGCTTTGGTCCTGAATAGTGCACAGGACCAGCTCAAGAAGTATGTAGGAAAGCTGATCTGTAATAGCAATTACGATATGATTAGGTTTAACACTGCAGCAGAAGAGACTAAACAAAATAAATCCAGAACACGTGTTCAATTTAAAGAAAACGAACTGCATGCTAATAAGGCAGCTGCTCAAAAGGAAGAGAAAGCATTAAGGGAGGAGCAGGCTAAAAAGCAAGAAGCCTAGAGGTAGCCTAGACACTTTTTAAAAATACTGTACTAGAACTCAAGACAAACTCTGTGATGAAATTTGAAAAGAAACCAGAGTGGTCCAGTAAAAACCCTATATGGCTTGGTAGAAAATTAAGGTGATTATCACGTAGAGAGGACTGGAACTTCTAATAGAAAGTTTGTCCTCCAGAAGAGAATGGGCAGATCAAATGTAACCAGGAAATTAAGAAGGCTAAGAGAGAATTTGAGGAGCACCTTGCATAGGATGCAAAAAATTCATAGTTAAAAGTTATTTCAGTATAAGCAAAGCAGGAAGATTGCAGAAGTCCATCCTGTCCACAAAAATGGCTCTAGAAAGGATGCCAGGAATGCTGGATCATGAGTCTGACTTCTATCCTTCAACAAATAGTAAACTTGATAAAAAAGATTAAGATTACTGAGCATGTAGATAAACTGTCAGGAAAAAAAGAAAATCTCTATTAGAACCGGGTTTTATGAGAAATCTGGGTTTCCCAGCCACCCTTTCAGTTATCTGAATTGGGTCAAGGTGCCAGTGGTTTCTATACTAGGTACTTGCACCTGCTATGCAGTCTCACCCATGATGACTTTTGTCTGGTTTGTTTTCATTAGCCTGAAGTAAGACAGAAATCTGTATTTTCAGGAGTCATTAGGGAAATAATGATGTTTCTGTAGGAAGAAGGTCAAATAAGAGGGGAGTGAATAGCAGGGTATGTGTAATGACATAGAGTGTGCGTGTTGTTGGTGAGGAAGGACTGGGTGGTGCCTAAAGCAGATGGCAATGGAATTTTGGTGAATGTGTCCCATACATAGGAGGAAACAAAGCAGCTGAAAGGACGTATGGAGACAGAATCATGTGTTTACATGTGGCATATGCAGGAGCAAGGGGTGTGTGTAATATATGAGGGAAAGCAGTTGCTTAGATTGGTATTTTTGACCACCTGGCCTTCTACGCTATTTTGTGCGGACTCCATGCCTGCTTCTTTCACAATTAGTTTAACTCCAGATCTGTGCCTGTCGTTATTGTGTGCATACAGGAGGCATGGATGATGGGCTAAAGGGATTGTGAACATAAAGCAGAAATTGAAGGTGGCTTCAAATGTATGGACAATAAGGACTTCGTGTTCTGGGATATGGGGTTTTGCCTGCTTTGGACTTACAAATAACCTTTGACAACACTGAGCAGCTCCTTGAGAGAACATTTTTACATTTGTAACTGCAGAGGCTGCTGCAGTAACTAAATACACAATGAGGTCAAAAAGGTCTAAACAGAGCTCAGGATCTTAGTAAAGTCGATAAATTTAAAGGAAGCATATTTGTAAAGTGTTTGGACAAATAAACCAAATACTATGCTGCAATTATTATGGCATCATCAAAGCTAGCATCTCTGGTATTCTAAAATTTGCTCTTCAAATAACACATCTATTACTTAGGGGGAGGGTTAAACAGCAAATTTATTTGCAACTAATACCACAGGCTACCGTCAAGGAAGCATATATGTTTTTGAATTGTCTGAATTATCATTCTTATCTAAACGGATCTATTGATCATTAATGATCTAGAAACCCTTAGGGCATGACAGGAAAGTGAGAAAAATCCAATAAGCTCTCCAGCATTGCAGAATACCAAGAAGCGAAAATGCTACTATTGCATCCTTATAGGATGCCTGTGAAACACTGCATGAATTAGTAAACAGGATCTTCTGGACGCTACAGGCTGACTTTCAGTTCTCTTAGCATATACAGAGATCTACTGAGTACAGCCTTTCATTCAAACAGTACCTATTTTCAAACAATACACTATAAATTAAAATTATATTTATAAAAATAATGGAGCGTATACAAACATACTAATTGTCATTTAAGGCATTAGGAATATCTTTAACATGAACATAGCATTCCTGACACTACTTTCTTTTATTATTATTAAAAGCCAACTCAAGCATTTTTAACAAACACGTATGTTCACTTACGTGAAATAAAGACATTGCCAATGAAGACATGTCTGAATGTCACAGTTACCTTGCGTGCCTTACTGAGTCAAAAATCCTGGTGTGTGACCCTTACTATGTGACAGTGAATGGGATGAGAAAAACTTAATTTGATACTTCCATCAGATGTCACCAAATATCACAATTTTCTATTTGCTTTCCCACATTTAAGCACGTTTATCTGTTTATTAAGAAGCACGAAGTTCCTGTTTTAAGGAACTGCATTAATAAGAGGACCTCTTAGATTTACCAGCAAGAAGTCTGGTGGTATACCATAGGTTGTAATATGAAGAGGGACTGCTGGTCAAGGGCATCTGGGGCTAGTCACTCGAGGCCTGATTCAGACAAACTGTTTTATCTACTGTCCGGTGTCTATCCAGTAATTTTTAATGTGTTTTAGACCAATAAAACAATCACGGAATCACAGAATTTCAGAGTTGGAAGGGACCTCTAGAGATCATCTAGTCCAACTCCCCTGCTAAAGCAGGATTGCCTAGAGCACATTACTCAGGACTGCATCCAGGTGGGTCTTGAAAGTCTCCAGAGAAGGGGACTCCACAACCTCCCTGGGCAGCCTGTTCCAGTGCTCTGTCACCCTCGCCGTAAAGAAGTTTTTCCTCGTATTTGAACGGAACTTCCTATGTTCCAGCTTGTGCCCGTTACCCCTCGTCCTGTTACTGGGAAGCACTGAAAAGAGCCTGGCTCCATCCTCCTTAAACCCACCCTTTAGATACTTGTAAACATTCATAAGGTCTCCCCTCAGCCTCCCCTTCTCCAGGCTAAAGAGTCCCAGCTCTCTCAGCCGTTCCTCATAAGGGAGATGCTCCAGTCCCTCAATCATCTTAGTTGCCCTACGCTGGACTCTCTCCAGTAGTTCCCCGTCCCTCTTGAACTGGGGAGCCCAGAACTGGACACAGTATTCCAGTTGTGGCCTCACCAGTGCAGAGTAGAGGGGGAGAGGGACATCCCTTGACCTGCTGGCCACACTCTTCCCTATGCAGCCCAGAATTCCGTTGGCCTTCTTGGCGCCAAGGGCACATTGCTTGCTCATGGATAATTTACTGTCTACCAAGACCCCCAGATCGTTTTCTTCAGAACTGCTTTTCAGCAGGTCCACCCCTAACCTGTATTGGTGCCTGACATTCTTCTTCCCCAGGTGCAAGACCCTGCACTTGTCCTTGCTGAACCTCATTAGGTTCTTCTCTGCCCAGCTCTCCAGCCTGTCTAGGTCACGCAGTCTTTCTAGTTCTAGAGCTCTACTGAAAAATTTCACCCATTCCACCAGAAATGCCATTTGGATTAAACCACTTTAATTAAAGCATACTGATCTCTTCCTTAAATAATACATTTTTCCAAATATTTTGCTTTGCAGGTGGCAACTGTATCAAAGTTGATGTGTGGTGGTAGAGTTTAAGGGATAAAACTTTCTGTAGATTTCATCCTCCCTATAATAACCAGGCTTGGGGCCAAGAGCCTGTCAGCCCTCTCCATATCTGTGCAGCACAGGAAACATTTCTCAGCCACGTTTGGCACTGCAAGCAGGACAGCATGTCAGCTCTGATTAGCTGTGCTAGGAGGCAAGTGTTTTAGTGTGGGGCATGGTGCTGCTCTAACCTGCCTTTGGTGCCCAAGTTAGTTTATCCTCTGATGTGGACAGCATGAGTTGTGTTTACTGTGGAGTTACCAGAATAGTCGAATTAACTCTGCATTATGCTCTGTTGCATGGTGCAGGCATGCCCTCTCTGCTATGAAATCATTTGTATGTAAGAGGAGAGGGAGGAAGATTCACTGAAGTCTAATATTCCTCCTTTAAAGCAGTAATGGAATAGTGTCTGCTGAGTACAGTACCGGCTTTCCCCCAGTGAACAAATAAGAAGAAAATCAAATAGTGGATAGCAGCTCAGTAAGAGAGCAATCAATCTGTCTTAACTCTGAATAAGGCATGGGTCACGTAGAAGAAATAGTAGATGTGCATGTAGTAAAGATGTATATCATAATGAATATGCACAGTCTTAATCCTCGTATTTCCTAATACATTAATATTGTATTAATATGTATTAATATGAATACTTTTTATATCCTTGTAAATTATTCTTATAAGTAATATATGAACATATTTAAGAAATCTTGGCTTAATGATACTGTATTCTTACTAATGGTTTACATTTTTTTTCATTTTTGAATGGTGATCTGCATGTTTTCTCTTGTACTCAGGTGCATATATTTATTTCTAATATACAAAATAGCAAATGAAATAAAGTTTCCGGTGTACGTTTTGCATACGGCTACGTTTGTCTTGGGTTACTTATTATTTTGTCCAATATAGTGCTTTTCAGGATTATATGCCCCAAATAAACTTGGCAGGTATCTTTCAGACAACAGACTAGAAAGAAGACCTAACCCTGTGAATACAAATCAGCCATGTTTTATTAAGCTAACCTGATATTAAATATAGCGTAGAATAAAGCAGTTTAAAAATCTGCCAGGAATGAAACAAAACAAATAGAAAAAGGGAACAGGTGATATGGCACAAGAAGCAAGAAATAAGACTTGATGCTAAGGTGGACATGACAGAGTTCTTGACTGGAGAGAGGAAATGGGTTCTGCACAGTAACTAGTAAACTCAAAGGGTGAACAATGATGACAGAGCGGAGGAGAAAGCGGAGGGAAGACGACCCTGATCTAACAAGATCAGGAAACAAAGCTATTAAATAAATTTGGTGTATCTTGTATTTCAATAACTTTCATACAGTAAATGATGTGATACCTTACTCATTTTAGGGGCTCCAGATAAGCCAGGTCAGTGATCCACCCTGATTATGAGAACTCCTTTGCACACCTCCAGGAACCAGTTGGTGACTGAACCAAAAACGTTCCCTCCATTGGGTCTTCTGGCTGGTGAGTATTCCCTTCTTCAGCTGGCCAAGTTGGTGGGTGGTTGTGCAAATTAGTTGTCATGCAATGCAAGTCTAACGAGGCCTTTTGTTTAGTTTTGGATAACAACAAAACATTCTTTTTGATTAATGCAGATGACTAATTCATTAATCCGTATCCACTGTTGTATTTTAATAAAAATGTGTGATACATACAGATTTCTGCTTCTTGAAAAAACAAGCATTTTCTTTATTTATTATTTTCTGACAAATTAATAACAAGTATTTTGCTACCTCTTTAATGTTGCTGGAATCAGATTCTATGTGTGGCTTTTACTCGGACCACTATATTTCAGGTCCCTTCATCTTGTTTTGTCTGATTCTGATATAACTCAAATGTTTTCCCTTTTAGTCCTCCGGTAAATTATTATTGTCGTAGGACATCATCTCTTTCCTGCTTACATGCAAACGTTAGGATACACATGCTGGATTTGGAGAAGTCTACACCTTTCTGCAAGTAAGTCTCACTATAGCATTACAATGCATTATTAATTCTGCATTTAAGAGATTAAGATAAATCACACACTGGGTATTATAATGAAGCTTTGGTATTTAAGGATGTAAGGTGAGGTTGGCACCTCCTTAAGAGGGGTTATGAGGCTAGAGGGAGTTTGCTACTAGAGATCTTAAAGGAATTTTCTTGGGGCCAAACATGGGATGCTTTTGTTAATGTCCTTTGTACATTAATGAAGAGTTTGCTAATGAAACTTGCTGTTGGTATGCAGCTGGGAAACATTGTTATTGTGCAAGAGAATTACAGTATGATAAAGAGGAACTGAATAACCTTGAGGACAGGCAAAGATAAAAGAGATGAAATTCAGTAGCTGAGAGAACAGGTTATTGCACTTAGAGACTGTTCATGAGAGCTTTCTCCTATGAGACAGTAGCTGCCACCTAACCCAGTCAAGGTCAGGATCTGCTAAGTTTCAGTCACTATTCATGTGAAAAACTGCTTATAGGTTGAATATCATGGCACTTTTAACAAATGAAAGCTGTTGCAAGTTTTACAAGTTATGTATTTTCCTGTCTTTCCTACTTGCACAGCCCTCCTGGAAACACAAGGGAGGTGGCAACACCAAATAGACACTCAACAGTACAAGCTTGTTTCACCTGCTTGGCACAAGAAGAAAAGAGAAGCTTAATTCACTTGCCTATCCAATTTGAAGACAGAATCTGAGTCTCGCAGGAGAGTAAATTAGCAAGTAGGATCAAGAATATTCTGTTGCAAGTTTTCTGTACTCTCCAGTTGAAATACTTTCACTATATATAAAATAACTTAATAGTAATTGCAACAGGAACTGCACTTGGTCTTACAAACAAATCATCCAGCTACCAAGTTGTGGGTTCATTTTCACTTTCTGGCCCAAAGACTTATCAAAGTTTTTGTTTGGTTGGGTTTGACAGGTAACTGCCTTTCTCAGTGTTAAACGGACTGGCAAATCCATTCCTCAGCAGACAAGCTTCTTGAAGAAAGGCTTGAGTGTTTGAAACTGCTAGGTTTTTTCCCAGCTGCATTAGGTCGTCTAATAAAAGGTGTCATCTGCCTTGACAAACATTGCTTCCTATTTTCTAGGCATGAGAAAGTGCAGTTTCATAACCGGCTTCTGTGTTACTGCTAAAAGCTGGGGCCTAGCTCACACTTGCCTCCCATATGCTACTTCTATCATTTATATTGCATTATGGGTGAAACTTGACAGAAAAAAAGAAGTTACTGCCAGCTCGATTGACAAATGTTGGTACTAGAACCAGAGAAGGGGTGGAAATCTCTAGTAGGCAGAGTGATACTGCCCCTTGGGCCAGCACTGGCCTCATGGACGTGATGAAACTGTGCCCAAAGGATCCTTATTCATCATTAATGTGCTGGAAACACATAGTACTGTGCTGCTTATATTCCTGTTGAATTTGGACCGCATTCTTTGCACACCAATTTTAATTTAGAAGGAAAGACTGATGAAAATGCATTTGAGATGTTCATTGTAACAGCAACAGCAGTAACTCATAATCTCTGCCAACAATAAGTACTGTATCGATCCACAAGGATGGGACTCTGGGAAAAAAATGCTGCCCCAAAGCTGGTTACTTATCTTTTCTGATTCTTTCTTAAACATCTTCCAGCAGTCGTCCTGCAGTGGCATCTCTCTCTCATTATTTTTCATAATTGGAAGGCTTTCTCCCCTTCTCATGAGATCTTTTGTGCTGTACAATAGGTCTCAGGTTTACTGTTATTTCAAGTTCCCTTGTGGATTTTTTTCCTTTTCAAAGAGTTTCAAAGTAATCCTTCTTTACTGATCTTTCACAATCACGAAAACATTGGAAGAGCATACAGACTTGACAGAAAACAATAAAGTCAAGGCAATTCCCAGCTGAGGGTGATAGGTACCATACATCCATCACATACATTTAGGTGTTAGAGAGAAAATTAAGCCCCTTGTTAAGGTCGCAGCATTGTGCCAGGGTGTTGGAAGGACATACAACACTTCCCATCATTAAATGAGGATTTACTGTTCAGGGTGCTCAAATGCTTCTCATTTTTTCTAAACCAAACCTTGATTAGCATGTTTGTTTAAACAGTACAAAGTGTCCCATTCCTGCTGCACAACAGTGGCCTCCAGGGTTTGTTTGCAGCTGCCAGTCCCTTGCAATAGGCACTTGGACGTCATCTGTGCAATGTGTCTGCTTTGTGCTGGAAAAATACGATTTTTAAAGGGTCAGATTACTGACTGGTGAGAAGTGGAAATAGGTTCATAAAACCAGCGGTAGTAGGTGCAAAACTGGGCCTCTGTTTTAGTTCCTTAATTGCTTTCCACAGAGTTTTATTTCTGCTTGCAGGGCATTTTTATTCAAGGGTAGTAAGATTCTGGAAATCAGTGTTTGTAATGGAAATTGTGACCTGACTTTAATGTTAGTCTTGCTGTCTGCTGAAAAAGCTGTACCTTAAGAAATACTGACTATGACAAATCTGCCTGTGCAGTGAAACACAAAAAAAAAATAAAATGCATGTACAAATAATTGAGTCCAGTATGGGACCAAAACAGCAAGAAACTTGAGGGTGAAAGCCTTAAAACTCTCCTGTGCCAGACCCTGGAAGTAAGAAGCAGTATTACCACATTAATGACGCTTTGTCTATACAAACGCGACCATTTTGTGGAGTGCTCAAGGCCCTGACTTCAACAACTGCCCTAGAGAAAAAACAACTTTTATTTTTGCTTTGCATTCACCTGCAGTTAAGTTAAATTGCATGTTTGCTTAGGGATATCAAGCAAAACGCACACACCTGTGTGCAGGGGGCTGCCCAGCTGGGCCTCTGTGGGGAGTGGCTGGCAGCTGGGCTAATGGTCGGGCCCACCGGGCCCTGTGCTGCCCCTGCCTGAGGAAGGCCTCCATTGCTTTTGCTCTGAAAGGAAGTGTGGTCTTGAAAAGCACCGTTGTTGGAAGTCTTGCTGCTTTGCCTGGAGCTCCAGAAGGATGTTTTTGACCCAGAAAGATGGAGTCACCTGTGATTTCAGAGCAGAGAGAAAGCAGCTGCGCTGCCTGGAGAAGTTGCTGGTAGGCGATGAGGCTACTTTGCAGGGGACAGTAAGATCCAACCCTCTTGTAATCCCTGGAGTGACAGTAGAGTGTTTGGCTTTTAAATTTTGATACTGCTTTTGTGGTCGGGACTTCTCTGTGTAATGGGGCCGAGGGCTGCGGGTTGAGGCCGGGGCAGGCAGCTCCAGCTCTACGCCGCTGGGCCGGCGGCAAGGCGGTGTGCCTGAGGCGGCAGCTGCCTGTTGCCCCCGCTGTTGCCATTCCCCAGGCGCCATGCCTCTTGGGCCGCCCTCAGAAGGGGGCTGTCACCCTTCTGCGGGGTCTAGGCACCCCGGCCTCCGCACGCCCGCACCCGTGCAGGTAGGCTGCCGCTATCGACGGCCCGCCATTCTGGTGCCGGTGAATCCGGAGAAGGGCCGCAAGATGGCGCCGGCGGGCGGCGCCGCCTGAGGGAGCCCGCGGCTTGGCCCGGAGCGGGGAGGCACCTGCGGTAGGTCGGTGCCGCGCTCGGCGGGAGGGACGGTAAGTCTCTGAGCGCTGGAAGCAGCAGTTCTGCACCGTGGATAAGCACAGCCCGCCTTAAACTCAAAGCGTTGCGTGTGATTTCTAGTCTGGGATTCTGGGTTCGGCCTCCATTTTTAATGCCCCTTTGCTTTAAAGCTGTAAGCAAGCTTCTTTTGAAGGATTGACAACATAAGCACTTCAGTTTTGAAGAGTAATGAAAAGCACTTTGTCCACAGCTTTAAAGCAGGGCTTTCCTGTGTTGTTTGTCCTTACACAAAGCCACAGTCATATCAACATGCCTGGAGTGGTTTTTGCAGTATCTTGAATTTGTCTGGTGGTAGGACATGGGGAAAAGTGTTTCCTGGGGGAGAAAGGAACTTCTGTTTAGTTTTAATTCTTTAACAGGTTTGAGAGACCTTAAAGCTAGGTATGGAAAGTTAGGTTCTTCCCCTTGCTCCCAAAAAAGGTTTGTTTCTCCCAAGAAAGAGAAGACACTCTTGGCAGACAGTTTGAATAGGTGGTTCAGCCTCAGCAGGAATTCAGCCTCTGCCAAGGACACTGAAACCAAGCATCTCTGTCTGTAGTAGTTTTATTCCTGTCCTTATCCTCTTCATTAATGTGGATATGGCCTAGAAGGCAAATTATTATTATGCCTTAGTCTTTATGAGGGCTCTAGCTCCCAAATGTAGGGACCTACAGCAGGGTTATGAAATGATTACATCCGAAGCAAAACCAACTTCAGAGCTGGATGGTAGGGCTGGGGAGGAGGATGTGAGGAGTTCTTTCAAGCCTGGCAGGAGAAACTGGTCTAAAGCGAAGATAGCTTAAAAAAAAATCTTCAGTTATGACTGCCAGAGGAACACCTAAAGCAGCCTTCTGATGTGAGGAAAATGCCAAAAAATGCGGCTGGCTAATGGCGTCCAGTCAATTTTTGAAAATAATCCGAGTTCCTGTTTCTGAACGAAGTTTCCTGTCATCCCTAGAGAATCTATTCCAATTTTAAAACCTTATTTTAAGAATTAACTCAAGATTTCAAAACAAGCTGTTGGAATTTCAGTGGTGCTGCAATTGGCCATCTGCTATTTTTCTAATTCTAGCTTATGTTTGAATAAATCTGGCTCATTTTCACAAAAGTATGTTCGGGGACTTGCATGTTCTGTCACTGCACGATCCTCATGGTTTTATTCATAGATTGCGTGGGTACCTGGGGATGGGGGCTCAGAACTGTAAAGGTTTAGGAGGTCTGTTCTTATCCTTCCCTTTTAACAAATTTAAGAAATGGTTCTAAATAGCACAGGTTTGATTATTCTGAAAGGGAAGTGAGAGGAGGATCAGTCATGGTAATCTCTGCTTGATTCTGTGTAGCTTTCAGTGATTTGATTTCCACGACAGAGTACTCTGCTAATAAACACTTATACTGCTCTAAATAAAAGGATATGCTCAGGGTTTTCTTTCTCTCTCTGTTTTACACGTTGTTGCTGTTACGAAAGTGTGAACTGCATAACTGATGGGCAGATTTCCAGCATGTATGAATGTTTAGCAAGGTTAACATTCCAGAGGGATACCGATGTGGAGCACATCTTGATTCTGGTTAACCTAGCAGTTGTCCAGGTTTGTGTCTTCTCTGCATTCCAGGTTATTTTAATAATTTCCTGTATTTCTGGGAGATTTGGACATACCATCTTTGGTTGGTTTTCCTGTTACTGTATCCAGTTAGATACGGGTTTACGTTCTAATAGTTGCGCTGAAGTTTCACACAAAGAACAGCGATGTTTGGATCCGATTCCTTCCCTGGTGTGTTATGCCCAGTCCTTTGGCATCTAGGTCCAGGTGACTTCTGCCCTTGTTTTTTGGATCACCTAGTCGTAGTGTAACTTAAATCTATTGTAATTTTACTTAAACTTTACCAGAGAGATAGCATCATGAAATGCTGCAGGAAGGACATGTTTTCAACTCTGTTATCGGCAGAATACCTAGTGCTGTTTCCAGTCACACAGTTAATGTACTTTGGGCTGCCAAAGAACAGAATCCCAGCCATAAGAGAGACAGAGAAGGATCTGTGTTTTAACTGTTGTACTATTAAACACTAGGTACATTATATGTAAATGCTATTAATAGTTAAAAAGCAATTTAATAGTAAGCTTTGTCATACAATGAAACAAAACAAACATGTTTTCTTCCTCCCCTCCACAAAATCAAAGCTGGCTATCTGGAGACTTCTAAAATGAGCTGGTATTAGGGGGCTCCTTGAAGAAAAATTAAATCTGGGGTAACTAATAAAGTTTATTTAAACTTCGGAAATTATATTGCCTGCTTTCAAGCACAGTAATCTGTAATACTTACTCCATGAGAGAGAACTGAAATCAGTTTACTGTTACAGACTTATGTGATAAATGTACATCATGAGTGCACTTCTTGTCTTGCCCTAAACCTGTAGCTGACACTGTACCTGCAAAAACACACCTTTTCACACTTGAAAAGGTCAACTGTAGCATTATTTGTAAACTAGTACCTGAGATTGCCATGTAACTTACACCCACCCCCTGATGGGGGGAGCTTGTTTTCCTCGTGCGTAGTATATGAAGTAGCAGCCAGGCTACAGAGCAGTTGAGTCCACATAGCTCCAGAGAAGCTGAGCTTTTTGCTGTTGTGGCTTTTGTTGCTGCTCATCACCATATAGTCTCACCCTCTCCTTTGCAATGGCTCCAATGTATGGCTGACTGTGCAGCAAGTCGATTGAGAGAGCTGAACTGTCTGCCAGAAATCCTCCTGAGCCCACTCCTTGTTGGGTCAGACAGGTGCCAGTTCTAGAGAAAGAGCTGAGATGCATAGCCTGGGGTAGGCAGTTCCTGCATTCAGACATGTGTATGTGGCCTAAACCTTGTCCTCTGAGCAAGGGATAATCACACTAAGATGGAAGAGAGGTGACTGAGGTGGTTGATAAAGAATGCTGGCTGTGCTCTAATACAACTAGATGCATCAGATGGTGAAAGGCTGGGAGAAGAAAACAAAACTAAGAAGGGAAGCTATTCTGTGCATATGCATTGAACTAATTTGTCAAGGGTTGGGTCTTCTCCACCTTCCATGTTACTTTAATAATTTCCTGTATTTCTGGGAGATTCAGTCAGGGATGTAGGACACCAGAGCAGCACCTTTGACTCAGGAACTCTTCCTACCATAAATCTCTGGATGCTGGAAGAATATTTTGGAGGAAAAAAAATACTCTGTTGTATGCTCCCTAAGTGCTCTTTCTGGGCTATTTGCTGTTGACTGCGGTACAAAGTCAAAGATTTGTTTGAACATGCGTTGTTCAAACACAGTGTATTAAACACTTAGTGGTCTTAGGAAAGGAGTCAGACTTCCAGGAGTCCTACTACCTTACTCATAGACGATTTCCTGTAGTAGGCTGGCTATATGCAGGTATAATGCAAGGCATTCCTTTTGTATCCTGCTGCAGTTAACACCTGCTGGGTTTCAATCCTCTGAAGTGCTGAGTGCACTTTATCTAGGGATAAGTAATCTCTGTACTTCAGGTATCTAAAATAAAGTAGCTGGCTGTAGGTGCTACAAAGGAAGCAAACCTTGCCTGTAAGAAGGAAATGGATTCAGTCTATGTTTTCTTTCCCAATACTACATTCCCTGGCTTTTTGAGGGTCATATGTAACACAGTGCCTGTGCTTTATATATGGATGGGCATACAGGCATGTACGTGACCTCTGTGGGTGGTGAGGTGCACAATAAAGTAATACTAAAATACATAATTCTGAAATGTACTTCTCAATAGTACTCAGTACCCAATTGGAATAGTACAAACCCCCAAGACTTTGAGATAAATGAAGAGCAAAACATGAAATGAGAAGAGCAGCCTGACAAATGCTGCTCAGTTTTTATCTTTGGCGAGCTGATTTCTGTAGGTGTTGACCTTTCAGAATCTATTTTGAAAGAAGACAGTATTTTGGTTAGCAAATGCAAGGAGCACAAATACTTGCAGTCAGCAGAAGGTTTGCAGTGTCAGGCTACCATACAGAGGGGCAAAAGAATTCAGTGCTATTTATATTCCCTTTCCTTTGTGAATTTTCAAGTGGTTTACATCATTCAAGTCCAAGTACTGCCAGATGTTGAATATTTTCAACCACCAGTGAAGTCACTAGGATGTGAGGTCAGTTAGGACATAATGAGATGCTAAGCTCATAAGGTCAGCCCTGTTCTGACTCTTCAGAAGAGATTTTATTGAAACACAATTTAGTTCTCATCTTCTCACATATTTGTTAAAAAAGGCTACTACCTAAGCAGAGAAAATCTGTACAGGTAAGTATTAGGCAAAAGAGAATGGTTATTAAAGAGCGTTTATTGTTAGCATTGTCTTGGACACCAGTGTAGTCTGGATTAGCATAGTCATGTTGTGATTAATGGCCTTATCAAAACTCAGAAAAATTACAGAATTTACACAAAGGAATGCAATATCCGCTACCACCACAGAACTTAATAACAAGGCAAAGCACGAGAGAGTACTTGATATCATTAATAAAATCTATCATGGGATGCAGAAAAGTATTTGCCACTGCATCAGTCCTTGAGGAAAAAGCAGATAAGACAGCTGAGGTGATAGAATAGATAACACATTAAAGAAAAATTAACATATCTTTGGGGATCTTTTTAGGAGGAGGTGAAGGTAAGCTTTTCTTCATGAGGAGGAACTGCAGTTGTCTGAAAGCATCATGGTTAGAAATCTTCACTCTTAAAGCAAGCACTCTTAAAATAGACCCCCTGACAGGTGCCTGCATGTTTTACATAACCAGGGCTAATTGTTCAAATAACAGTTTCAGCTGCAGTTGTGTTTTTACCTTTGTGTCAGCTAATGACTCCCTATAAAGAATGCACCCGCTATTTTCCTCCTCTATTTCAGCTAATAATATCCTATAGTAATGAAAATGTGGTGAATGTTCAGCTTCTTAGTTTTAGCTAAACCACACCATAAAACTTCTGAGATCTCAGAACTTTAAGTCATTGTGTTCTTGTCTTGCCTAAATAGTTGTCTGGCTTTGCCTTTCCTTGAGCACTGAAATCTGCAAGTTTTGTGGCCTGTCCATTCTGTGTTGCCTTCATCCCCTTAAAAGATGGGCATGCTTTTATGATTTCATAATTGCACATACCTGTGAAATAGAAGACAATAGGCATACTTTTCAAGTCATGAAAGTCATGAGGCACAAGTGTCAAACATGATGTCTAGGAATAGCCTAAGATCATCTCTAGAAGGAGGCTTATTTTAGGATCCTGCTGCTACAGTCACTTACCAGATAAGTTGTACCCAAAAGAAGTCCATGTTGCCACTGGCATCAAATGAATAAATGTGGCATTGAGATAGAAGCACACCTTTCACTTGAAATCCGGCATGAAATAGAGAGGCAGAGATTGTAGAAAAGGCACGGTGGTTGTCTTGCAAAGAGAGACAGTGCAAAGTTGAGAGAAGCAGGAAGGTCTACAGTATGCAAGATGTCTACAGATTTTTAACCCCTCAACATGAGTACAAAATTCCAAGCATAAAAAATTCCAGGATTCCCTCTGAAAGGTTTCTGCTGTTTCCCCAAGTTCTTAGTAACCTGACCACCATCTGTGTTAGTGCTGCTGATAATGATGGTCCCCATGCATATAGTGTCCTTGTCTTGAAGGAATGAATCCACTCACCTCAGTTTGGCTAATAATACAGGTATGATGAAGTCCTCCACTGGTTCAGAAAGTAGATATTTTTGAACCCACATGGTCTTGTAAGAATGCAGTCTGCTTGGTCTCATGGCTTTGGGCATTGATGAGATCGTCTTGATTGCTTTCAGAGGAGGGGCAGAGGTCAATTTCCAGTGTTTCTTCTGTCAGCGAATTGGTGATGTTCTGTCCTTCCTAACACTGTAAACTGGCACTTAAACATCTAGTTCTTATCTTATTAATGAGGAGATATTTTCTTTGCTGTAACTGAGTGACTTAGAATAATTGAGAGCTGACTGGGCACATGGCCAAAGCTCTGAGCTAGAAAAATCAAATCATTTATGGATTTTTCTCCTTACTCAGCCTACTTGAACCACCTACTGATGCAAGGCCTGGAGGTCACAGGTTGTCATAAAGCTGAACGTGAGATTATTTGAAATGGATCTCATCAAGTTGGCTAAGATTCATAACTATGGTATATTCCCTTACCCCAGCTAAGCTCATCTTTCTACAGAGCTTTCTGAGTTCTTCCTTTTTTCTACTTTCTGTCAGTCTGAACTGTCCAGTTGCAGTGCATTTGCAGAAGGACTACGCAGTGAGTTGTATTTTGAACAAGAAGCCTCACAACTAATTGGTGGCAGTCAAGCATGCTCTGTCAGGATGTGGGCTACTTCTTAACGTATTTCTTCAGCTGGGATCTGTTCACCGACTTCTGAGATGCTTGCCAGAAAAAAATGCCAAATGCTTCTAAGATCCTGAAGAATGCATGTTAGCTGCCTGTGATAGGATCCGTTTCACTGGATGTCTGAAGGAGGAACATCTGTCTGATAGTAACTGTGTTCCTCCAAGGCAGTGAAGTCCTGCACCCCTCTTATTCTGGCTTGAAGAGATCTCTGCAACCAGAAGCTGGATTCTAGCTGGAGTAGTGAATGATGCCAAGGCTGCTTCAACTCTTAGACTGTTACCATGAGCACGAGGAGCAGCAGAGTATGTGCTGCAGCTGTGTGCTGACCTGAAAATGAAATGCATGGATGTTCTCACTTCATTTGCTTACCCTGTCATAAGTGTGGTTTTAATGCTTTTTCTTTTTTTTTTAGTATGGCACCGTTCTTGGGCACTGTTAAACATAGTGCATATGTCCATCAGCATAATTCTAGCTCATTCTCTTCCAGTTCTCCTGATTATTTTTCAGGAGGTTATTAAAAAAAATTCTGAAAGGAAAACACACCTGCTAGGTGAAGACAGATTATTCAAATGTCAGGAGAGAACCTCCTCCATATGTGCTGTAATAAAAGCAAAGAATCTTAAAATAGACTTCTGTGACTTGCATAGTAATTGAAATACAGCTTACTAGGGAAGCAGCATCAATGTAACTAAGGAACCTTCCTTGTCTGATGGCCCTGGATGAAGAAATGGTATATCAAAGTGCTTCAGTTACTGCTTGAAGAGTATAATCTGTGTCAGTCAGATCAAGAACACATTATGCACCCTCTTTCTCACCATCTGCCCAACAATCAGTTGAACTTAATCTACAAGTGATAGGAAAGCAGCCTTCAGTAACTTGAGAACATGACATTTATCACATTTAATAGCTACTGAAAAAATGTATTAATAAAAGGGTGCTAAGTCTAGTACTAAAATAATAATGGAGAAGTTCTTTGGGTTTCTGTCTTCATTTTTATATAAAACTATCAATGAAATGCTATCATCTTGCTTGTCAGTGTGTAATTGTCTTTTAATTATTGGCTGCTAAGTAGTAATTTTTTCACATTTGCTGGTTTCAAAGGCAAAATCTCTTCATAAGATTTCCTAGCCTGGAGGAAGTGAAACTGTTTCACTGTCTTAAACTGTAGATATATCTTAGGTGCATCTTGTTTTCACCACAGTGAATTCGTCGTATGTTGCCTGATGATGAATGAAGCTACATGCATAGACTTCAGTCATTGCCATATCATAATGTCAAAACCTAGGTATTCCTGATGATTAATTTGGAGTGGGAGGGAAGGATGAGGGAGGAGCCTATGCTGATTTTTGAATTGTCAGCTACGGCTATGTTGCAAAGAGTTCAACTTGCCTGAAACCCTCTACGTGAAGCAGCAGCACAACACTGCAGGGATAGTTCTTGGGGATAGAAGTCTTTGGGAAACAGGGGCATGTTCTGTTTCTTGCCTTTCTAAAGGCTGGTGTGGTAACATCCCCTTTATGACAAAAAACAGGTATATACCTTGATCTGGACTATGAATGCTAGTAGGGAATAAGTAAAGGCATTGGCATGAGAGGCGTGTTGATGTGGCAACATTTGAAGATTTGATTCATCAAGCATTGGAAGTTGGATGAATAAGGTACCTTTTCATCTCTCAAGATGCGGGCTCCCTCGCTCAAAGCTCCCAATGTGCTGCCATGGTTCTCCTGCAACTGAACACTTGTACAACACAGATCTGCACTCAGCATAGCATGATGTGGTAATAGAAAGCCGGCGGGAACTGATGGTAAGAGCAGTCATCAGCTGAAGTGGTGGGCACGCTCTTCCGCTTTACAAGTATGCTGTGTTACCTGAAGTATGCTTATATGGTTAATGCTATCCCGGGCTTAACTGAGTTTTTGGATCTTTTATTTTTGTTTCAGAGGATAAATTCCAATATAAGCTAGTTTGGCAGCTTCACAAATGAAAACTAAGTTTTGATGGCTAGACTCAGATTCCCTTAGATACATAAACACAAAATCAGATCCTAGAAGGCAGTGAAGTCATGCTGTTCTATCCCATTATTGTGTGTAAGGAAGGTATTTCAAAGACTTTTTTATTAAAATTCACAGAAGAGAAGTCTTTTTTTGCTAAAATCTTAATAAGCTGACAACACTACCCAGTCAAATCCTGAAATTATTTTAATGAGAGCTGAGTTGACAATGAACAAATATTTCAAGTGGTGACCACTGCTTTTACAAGTCATTCACCAAGACTAGTGGTATACTTCTACTGATGCTGGATCCAGTTGCAAACATTGCTATAATCTTCAAGCTCGTAGGAGGCCAGGAACCCAAGACTTTCAGGGGACTTCTTTTCATGGAAAACACTTGGACTCTCTTGATGAGAGGATTTTTAGAGCATAATATTGAGGACAGGCTTAGCGACATTACAAGCAAGTGATTGTACTGGGAAAAATTCAAAACATAGTATATGCCATTGACTTACAGCAGTTTTCTTTTTAAAAAATATTATTAAATGATGTTTTTGCCAACTGTTTGGAACTTCATGATACCGACTCATGCTTCATCAGCTTCTCGGTATTCAGGTGACCTTTCTGGCTAGTTTTGGTTTGTTCTTTTTCTGTCTAGAACTGCATATGCAGTGGTGAAAAGACATCTGTAAAACTAATAAAAATCCTGAAAGAAAGGGTGGCTTTCAGTAGCTCATGTTAAAGTGTGCCAAAGGGCTCATCAAACTTTACCTCTTAAGCCATGATATCTGAAAATTCTTACTCTGTTATAGGCTGAAAACATAGAGCAACCTGTCTCTGAGATCTCAGACAGAACCAACACGTCGTAAGGAGTCAACCTTTCCTGTATGCTCTGGTTACAGCAGTGCTGAAATAATCTAAATGTTCGTGAATGCACGTGCATACACATGCAAGTAACGAGAGTCTGTGCTGTGGGTCTACGATGAGCACGCGTATGTTAACTGGAGCTACTGAAATCTTCCCCTGCACAACAGGAAATATTCTCTTACAGAGAGAAGTCTCTTTGCAATTTTTGCTTGTGTTATTACAGGTCATCTCTGTATCACAGTGACTTCTCAATATGGAATATTATTTTTTTTTTGT
>VYZM01002846.1:420505-440311 GCA_013398915.1 Dromas ardeola
TTTGTGAACCTGAGATTCTTATTAACAGTCTCTTAGGTTGTTTTACCTATGATGCCTGTCAAAAACGAACTGTAGAGGGAATGGTAGAGGGGAGTCTTAAAATCAAGAGCAATCTGAGTTGAGTGAAATATAATTTGAGTGACATGTTTGTTTTCCTATTTCTTTTAAATAAAAAGGGTAAAGTTTCTGTTGTAAGTTAAGAAAACGAAGTTGAGCTATGCTTGTTTGTCAGCTAGGGTCAGTCCTTACTGCGTGTGTAAAACTAGTTCAAGAGCTGGATACTCCGTATCCCTTGGACCTGTTCTACAGTGTATGTGGGCACTCGAAACACAAATAGGCTTTATGGGAAACAAAAGTAAAAATGAGTGCTTTGGTGCCTGAATGTGTAGAATACCAAATACGGCAAAAGCTAGAAGAAGCTACTTTTCATTTTGTAAGTAACTTTGATGTAGTCACATGTTTTTCCTATTCCAGTTCCTTGCAAGTTTTTTAAATCCTTATTTTTGGTTTGAGGGGGAGTAATAGCCACAGAAGGCATACTTTAGTGTCACAAAAGAAACATAGTATGTAAAAAAGTAAGAGAGTCATGGTTTTAATCTATGACATGATAGGCTTGATCTGAAAGGGGATTCTATTAAAATAGGTTCATAGAATACCGCGTTGGAAGGGACCTCAAGCATCATCTGGTCCAACCTTTTATGGCAAAAAGCACGGTTGAGACAAGATGGGCCAGCATCCTGTCCAGCTGAAGCTTAAAAGTTTCCAATGTTGGGGAATCCCCCTCGTCTTTTGCATGCGACTCCTTGTAAAAAGGCAGTCTCCATTTTCTTTGTAGCCACCCTTTAAATACTGGAACATAGTGATAAGGTCTCCTCAAAGTCGCCTTTTCTCAAGGTTGAACAAACCCAGTTTTCTTAGTCTTCCCTCATATGGCAGGCTTCCCACTCCTTTTGATCGTCTTTGTGGCCCTTCTCTAGACCCTCTCCAGCCTGTCCACCTCTTTTTTGTATAGCAGGGACCAAAACTGAACACAGTATTCCAGGTCTGGCCTGATAAGTGCTGGGTAGAGGGGGGTAATGACGTCTTTATCTCTGCTGCTGATGCCCTTGTTGATGCAACCCAGCATCCCGTTGGCTTTCTTTGCTGCAACAGCACATTGTTCACTGATACTGAGCTTGTTGTCCACCAGCCCCCCCTTGGTGCTTCTCAGCAATCTCAGATTTAATAATATTGCAGTTGTCTAACTGAGACAATCCTATTAGTCTGAAATAAGAAAAGTTCCTATTTCCAGCTGCAACTAGGAGAGAAAAGCAGCAATGTTTACAGCCAGTGTACATGGATTTCATGTTTACATGTGGCTAGTGGAAACTGCCCTCTGGGAAAGATAGTGCTATAAGATGAAGATTTTTCTTGTAAGCAGTGAAGGACAAACATGTAACCTTAGATTCCTGAATAGTACTTTTGCAGTGTAGTGATTGCAGAATCCCTTTCTTCATACTTGAGCTCTCAACTAAATATGTTTGGAAAATTTTTTTTCATGAATAAATGCAATAAAATTTACTGTCCATTAAGTTTCTTTATGAATGAACTCTACTTTATTCGGAGAAAACTGTGTAAATACACACCCTCTCATTTACAGTCTTGCCGAGGCTTTCATGTTCCAACCCAACCAGCTTCAACCAGTTAATGAAATTATTGGTCTCTGATGCAGATTCATTGTGTTAGCCTACTGGAAAGAACACAGTCTAGTGAAATGCTCAGCAAAGCCCAACGGCAGTGATGCATGAATTAGTGGTGTTAAGCCTCCTTTAGCCTCCATCTGTATTCTCTTTCAGCTCTGCTAGACATTTATTTAGCAGGAAGAAAAAAATGCAGCTTTTGGCAATGGCATCTAGCAAAATTTCAGTAGGGGTTCTAGATTTCTACTGACAGTCACACAAGTTGGAAGGAGGTGGCATTTATAGCAACTTCAGTGGTTCTTATATTTAATGAATGAAAGTAGATGTAATTGCAGTTGCAGAGGCTGAGAGGTTTTCCCTGTTTTTGGATTTGTTTGTTTATTTATTGTAATTTGTCTCCACTTGGCATAGTAATTGCTATACTTAGGTTTTATCTGATTTAGCTGCTGAACTGGAACTCATTAAAACTCCTAAAACATTGAGGTGGTGGTGGTGGAAGTGGACAAAGGGAAGGAAAAAGAGAGATAGAGGAACAGATCAAGTATTTTCAGGGCAGTCCACATCTTTTTGAAGGGAAACTGGAACCCTAAGCACAATTTTTTTGCCAAATCTAAAACTTTAGTTAAGATTTTAGGTGTTAGAACTCTCTTCTCTATAAAGAATTACTTAACATTTAACAATACTGCTATACCATATATTAATGTTGTTTGGAGTATCATTCCTGTAATAAGTGGGTTACAGTCAAAGATTTATTTATGTAATAGGAAATAGTCAAATTCATGGTTTCTTACATATGTGAGGCTATCAAGCCTTCTGTGGTAGGAAACCTTCATTGTTAACATTAGAATTAAAAAAAAAAAAGGATAAAAAAATAAAATAAATTCTGACCCCCCTCAAAGATGTGCCCCTTTTGGTAATACAGTGTTTCTGTGTAAGTGGTGTCTGAGGCTGGATCATGAGCTGAGGCCACTCATCCCTGTTGTTCTTAATAAGTGCTCTCAGAATAGGGTCCACAAATATGTCAGAATAGTGGGTGATATAACTGGTCTGAAACACTTACTATGATGTCTGCAATTTGGGATGTTTCTGCTGGTGTTCCTTCCACCCCCCCGTGAAAGCTCACAGACAGAGGGGGACCATGTCCACTGGCTTAAGATCAGTATAGTCCATTCAGGTTAACAAGACTGTGTCAGCCTTAAGAATTGTTGCTTAAGAATTTTACCCTCTCTCTCTGTTGTTCCAGAATTTTTGAAACCTATGCACCTGGTGGCATTGATGGACACTAGTAAATAACGCATAAAAGATTCTGTTCATGCCACTATGATGGTTTTGCCAAGAGCAATAGCAGTTGCAGTTAGTAGAGTTTTTCAAATATGCCATGATTGCCGTCATAAAACAGCATGCTCCCTCCTTCCCCCGCCAAAAAAAAAAAATCAAATCCTAGACAACCCCTGCCTGTCTTTTCCCCCACCCAATATAGTCAAGACAAAAACCCCTTCTAGCTCTGCTCAAATATTTATCCTCACTGGAGGATTCAAACAAATTTCAAGGAAACTTCACTGCTTTGTTGTTCTGAATATTCTAGTCGGGACTGAATCTTGGCATAATGTGTACCTGCGTGGCCCACAATAGGATCTTTTATCTCTTCTCTGATCTTGATGCCACCTCTCTCTAATTGTTCTAATTGGTGCTTTTTAATTGCTCTCTGGTTTATTAGCAAAAGTGGGATTATTTTTTTTCTTTCCTTTCTTTAATGAGAGTCTTGCTGTAGGAATTCCTCATCTCTTCCCGTGAGCACTCTTTATACCTGTATAAATACTTAGGGGGTTTGTGCTGTTGGTTGTAGAACTCAGTAAAGCCATTCTCTGTTGTAGGGATAAATTTCTCCGCAGTGCTTCTTGAGATAGGCCCATTTAACAAGGATTTTGTGTATTTTCCTACTGCAGCATCAAACCTCAGTGCTCTATAAATTCCTGGCAAAAATCTGGAGAAGCTTCGCCCTCTTTTTTTTCTTTCTTCTAGTTGTAACCTCTGTCTTAAAGAAATCTTATTCTTGTGCCCTGGTGCCTATATAACACTCCTTCTCTAAGTCAATAGCAGAAACTAAACTGAGCTGTTTGAGCCTTTGCTGCCTGAGGGAGAGGAGCCTGCTTTGTTGATCAAAGCAGTAAGCAGGATCATTAATCTCTCTGTGAGGCAGTACCATCATGAGGGAAGGACAGACTGACACACAGAATAGGGAGGGGGTTTACCTTAGTTAGCTGATCCAGATACCTTGCTTGGCAGTCAGGTAACAAGGAACAGGTATGGGGGAACACCTGTCCAAGGTGACCCCTTCTGTGGATTGTGAGTGGCTTTATGACTATCAGAGGAGTCATAATTCTTTGTCCAATAAACTAAACAAAGAAATAAACTTCATTTAACCTAATTAAACTCCAGATGCAGAACAAAATGTATTCAGCTTTATAATGTTCCCCAAAACAGAAACAGTGCAAGAACTATATATCCTATCTGGTATGAAAGATATCCTATTTCTAGTTCATGAAGATGGATGTGAATCATGTGGTATCTTATGTCTTGAATTAGGATATCCATTAAAGATGGCTTAAAGGTTAAAAGTAAATGTTTCAATTATTTTCTAAAATCTTAGGTTTTGAGATACAGGGAAGGAGCAGGGTTTTTTCTTTTTGTGGTGGTGTTGGTGTTTTGGTTTTGTTTTTAAAAGCATGCTAGATTTACTACAGTTTTAAAAAGTCTTGTTAATAATCCTAGAGGGTTGTGAACCTACTCTTGGATTAGTTTCTTTCTAAACTAGTCCACAGATTCTTTTCTTTTTATCTCAGACAAGTATGTCCTTTAACTGACTGATTTCTTTTTATTTCACTGTAAGAATGTTGAGCAGTTTAGAAGTAATACTGCATAAATATACAGCATTAAAAATACCACTTAATTGGAAAAAAAAAATGTAAGTTAGCATTCTGGTAATCAAATTTATTTTTTATTTTTTTTTAAATGAAAATGCCTTTTCCCACAGAAGGGAATGCTTTCTGTGGAAAACCTTGGGGGGAAAAAAACCCCCACACCTAGGTTTTAAGCAAAGGCTTTAAAGTCAGATTTGAGGCGAATGCTTTTCATCTTTGTTGAAATTCTCTCAGGGAAGAAATTAATATTTCTCAATGAGCTATTAATTGTATTTGTCCTGCACGTTGCCTAAAGTTAATGGCTTTAAAGAAATAATGTAGTTATTTTACTCATATTTGGGTCTATTTTCTCATTTTTTTAAAAACTGAGTTGAATAAATTACTATCTTCTTAACAGTGGGCATGAATTAGTTTGAAATATTTCTACTTCCTATTGTCCAAAGTAGTAATATTCTCTAGCCTTTGATCAACAAAGTGATATTTTATCTCATGATGACAGTGCTAATGATAAAATTTTGATCTGTGAGTCAAAATGTAAGCTATTTCATTGCATATAATCACACGTCAGAGGAGGAGGATGATTCTTTTTTTCTTGCTACTGGATTGATGTATGTTGCCTCATTTAAACAAAACAAAAACAATGAAGCAATGTTGGTATTGTAGAGATATTCCTGGGCTCTTTTACCAGACACAGAGAACTGAAAAACATGCTTTAATGAAAGAAGCTTACAGCACTTTACTTTTATTCCTCCTTTTGCATTTGTCATAGCTATTAAGTTGTTTTGCTTTAAGGAAAATAACAAAAAATAACAAGGAAAGTTATTTCCTATAATTCCTAATGACAAAAAATAATAAATAAAGAAAAAGAAAATTATAAAAGTGAGTCCAGGAGGCCTGGCTCACTTTTTCCAAAGTTTTCCGAGGAGCTTGACATTTATATTGCCCCTGAAGATTTAAGGACGTTAACTTCTATGTTCAGGCCTTGTAAAAAGGACCTTGCAATTGAACTTTCGAGATGGTACAGGTATTATCGGATGATGTCAGTTTGACTTTTCTGGAAAATGCAACAAATCTAAGTTGCTAGCACCGCAGAAGAAGTCTCATGAGTTCTCTGTGACACAAACCGGCTTTAAAACAGTTACCTGTTTTAAAGATATCCGTTACCAACACATGTCCTATCACAAAACACCAAAGTCACCTTATTGCTGTACGCTGTGCGTTTCAAATGCCTTTTGATTATCAGAAAGGATCAGAATGTACTTACAAGCATGAAAACAGGCCTGCTGAGAGAAATGGATAGTGATGAATTTGTGTTCAGATTCTGTGTAGCAAACAGAAGGTCCTGCTTAACAAAAACTGCAATGATAATAACTCCCAAATTATGGCTACTTACTTTTCCTGTCGTCAAAAATGGCGACTAGAGTTATTACTGCTTTTAACAGCTAGCAGTGTATTCTGCAACCCGGTATCACAGAGTTCTGCAGATATTTTACAGAAATATTATTTGACTGATGAGTCATCCTCAGAACACAGCATTTTAATGAAATAATGCTTGGCATGCAATAGATAAATCTAAGTTAAAACTGGTGGAAATTGCTTGAGCTGGGGGAAAAAATTACATTGAAACATGGTTGGTTTTTTTTCCCAAGTCTTTTACAGCAGGAAGTAAAATAAATTCATATCACCAGAAAATAAACAGCTGATTAGATGCTTCTCTTTAGTCCTTCCAGTGGTCCTTCCCTTGAGAGAAAAAATAAAACATAGAGTTGTATCTTGTGTCACTGGTGAACACTTAATACTAGCTGTAAAATTTTTATTGGACCTTGTTTTTTCTCTCTGCCTACAGGTTGAGTGGTTTTCCTATCTTTTCTCATAATCCTCCACCTTCTGTCTACCCTTTGCTCTTTACTTTCCACTGCAAGAGCTTAAAATGTTCTTCGTATGGATTGTTTACCATGCAAATCAGTATGTGAATCTTGATTCTGTACCATCTTGTTCCTGAGGGACTTCAGATGAGAAGTCCAGAAGCAGGAGGAGGAAGTGCTGTTGTCAGTTAGGAAATTACTAGTAGTGACACTTTACACTACTTTTCCATGGCATTAGTGGCACACCAAGAATTGACATTAATTCTCAGAGTTGAAAACTTTATTTCTGAAACATATGCAGTGGAACCTTTCAACACCGTGGTGAAAGAAACAGAATTCTGCTGAGGCAGGCCCTGGGCGGTGAGAAAGCATGAGGCTGTTTTAAGTAACACATGAGCCTTGAGCAGAATTTCTGTCGCTAAAATAACTATTTTGTTTACAAGCTACAGAGAAGCAGTGTCTGCTGTGATTTCCACGCTTTACAAATTGATATCTATGGTCTATATTGCACTTCTTTATCAACAGCTAGATAGAAACACCATCCAAGTTCTTTAACTTTAGTGAATTGTCCTCATCAGGTTTTTCTCGTCTATTCAGTAGTTACCACTAACTAAAAGGATGACAGCAGGATTCAGCTTTGTCTTGTTTTCTTCATTAGCAGATGGAGCGTTCTTGGCTCTAAACTGAGAATGGGTTTCTGTGATTCCTATACAACTGACTTTGAGTATCTTATGGCTACCTCACCAGTTGGAAACACAGGCAGCTTGGACACCTTGCATTCGCTACAGACTTGTCTAAATCATAAAGCAACAAATTGCATCCTATAATGATAACTACAAGAAATTAGAAGATCTTTTAATGAACAGGACATTAAATAAAGGAATTTGGACTGTTAGCTGATAGAGATTCATGTTCTTTTGTAATTTCAACAGATCTATGCTGATGTAGTTCAGCTGAAGTTCTTGCCTTTCTCCGCATTGTGTCGAAAAAGGCTGTTGTGATTAGCACTGTTTTATGGTTGAGGTTAACCTGAGTTCCTGCTGTGAAGATGGCATTAAACACAACAGTTCTGGCATATGTTCATTGCTGGTATAATGATATCTAAGTCACAACATGAAGTGTTGTTTAAGATTAGTGAAATTCGTGTTTTAGCACAGTGCTATTTGTAGATGTCACACTGCAGTTGCCTGAAGACATATGTCAGCTACACCATTCTAGTTGATGGTTGAAGATTTCAGCTCTTCCAGCCTGAATGTTTTTGGCAAGAAGCCAATGGAATGTAATCCTAGACAGGAAATTGTCTAACAAAACTAACACCATAAAACTGGGTAGTTGAAAACACACAGCTAAGAGGTGCTAAGGAGGAAGAGACATGGTGCGATTTAAACAGATTGCACCTTATTCTTCAACCTTATTCTTCATATTATCTTGTAGCGTTACCAAAACCGTATAGCTTGGTAAACACAAGCAACAGCAGCCTTTAAAGTGTCTGGATGCCATCTCAGTGGCTGAAAAATAATGACTTAGATATCCTCCGAGACTTCATAATAAGTAGTTGGGCAGGTTGTTGGATTTCAAAAATTGCCATTTAATTCATCAAAGCTGTGGCAACCTAAGGAACTGAACCACTGTCTCTTATGTGGACTATTTTGAGGTAACTAAAAAACCCAGAATTTTTAAAAATCTCTGAAACTTATATCCCTTCCTGCTGTGGACTGCTTTCTGATTCCATCTCCTGACTAGTACTACAGATCTAGTGCATAAATTTTTACTTATGAGTATCTTTTTCTCATGAAATTTCCACAGTAAAGTCATTCTGCAGTTGACTTTATTCTTTAAACATGTGGTGTTTGGTATTTCAGTAGGATTCCATTTCAGAAGGATTCCAATAGTTGAGCTCTCATTTTCTGTTCTAGACCCCAGGAGCTAGTAATGTTTTTATGGAAGTTCTCTGTAGGGCAGAAGAGAATTTGGAAGACACTGTTCCAGCACATATGGAGCAAATAGTACAGTGAACAGGAAGGTAAACTGGGATGCCTACACAGGGAAACTCAGCTGCTTACTTCCTTAGAAGATCTTGTAGTACTGCTAATTGGTGGTAGCTTATTCTATAACCGGACGTCCCGTGAGCTGGCATTAGCAGAGGCAAATAGAAATTCATGCCCTTTCTTGTCTTCAGCTTTATAAAAGTAGATGATTTTATAAAACAAAATTATTTTTCTTAGTGCGCAGGTTATTTAAGACCAAGAATGGAATAAATAGTTTGATGTTTTTCTGACATCCGGTATGAATTTGGCAACGAACAAAACAGTAGCCATAATGACCATGTGAGTCCTGTTTAGTTCTGAACTTGACTAGAAAAGACAATACAAGGAAGGGTGAAACCACTTGAGCACGTTACCAAAAAAAAAAAAACCTCGAAAAAAATTATGTTCTCACTTGCAGTCCTGCAGTCAAAAAAGGCTGAACATTTTTGTAATCCTGTCATGGTGCCTGTTACAAAATACATTTTGTAGCTTTTATTTGGCCTGAAGAAGCTGTGGATTTGTGTATGTGTGTGTTGTGCTGATAAAAATTCCAGCTATAAATTAAGCTGTAAATAGTTACAACTGGAGCCTAGAATTGGTTGTATCTGAAGCCAGCTTCCAGACTGGAAATCTTCCAAATTATATAATAGCGTTTTATTTCTACCTGTTGTACCATCAACCCACAGAAGTGCAATGAAGCAATGTTCTCCCTTGCTTCAAATAACTCACAATCGCCTCAAGTTGTCATCCAGAGTTTTTGCACAGTTATGGATATATTTCCAGCTGCGTGATAACTTTTCCCTTTAAAATCCTCATGTTGTTTGTTTTCATGCCAACTTTTCATGCTTATACCTTCAGTGGCGCAGTCCTTATAATCTGAGCAAAATCTCAGTGAAACTGGGTGCTCCATTTCCTCATGTTACAAGTACCAAAGTATTTTCCTTGGCTTTTTTCTTTTTGACCAACTTAAAATTCTTTAGGCTAACAGAAATAAGGTTAGTCTCTATAAAAGTTAATGCTTCTTTATGCTTCGAGCTTACTTTGATTTGTTAAATCCCTTTGATAGTGCCCGATTGGCTTTGATAATCTCGGTAACCGAGAATTTGCTGATTTATGTGGACCGTTCACAGATTTGGACAAGCCTAGGTCCCTCAGACCTTTCTTCATTTATACAAATAGCTCTCACTTATGCTGTGTTTTTCATTTTTGAAACCAATGTGGTATGTGGTCATTGTTTTGATGTAAGGTCATTGCAGACTTCAGGAAGCTTTTCAGTAGGTAGTTACTTTCTTTTCAGCTGGTGTTCAAGGGCTATTTTTCCTTTGGCGTACTGGGGCTTTCTGCTGCTACTTGTGACAGGTATGATGTAGAATGGAAGAGCTGATTTTTTCAGGAAGACAAAGACACTTAATTTTTAGGAGTAAATGCTAAGATTTTGGTGGTATAGGTCTGATTCAAGTAACAGTTCAGATTTGGTGAACCTGAATAGTTCACATTAATGAACCATTCATGCTTTAGGCTTGAAACATGAACTTATTTGTGCTTCATCTCAATGTATTGAAGGATGTTCATAACCTGTGTTGAACTTCTTAACGCCTGTCTGCGTCAACATGGAGATCTTTTGATTTGTGGCTCCATGAAGGTGTGACAGAAGAAATATTTGCTGTTTGTTCCCAGAGGAGAGCAAGTTTTCATTAATGGCATTTTTAAGTGCTTTTTAGAGTTACAGATTCTGAAAATGTAAACTAGAAACTTTTACCTTTAACTGACGCAACCATACTGATGCCAATGGTTATATGGAAGCCTATTGCGCTTATAATCTAATCATAAATCTTTTTCTGACCTTCTCTTGGAAGATGCAACTGATACAAGCCTACCCCAGGATGACGAGCTGAGATATGGGACTGCATTAAAAATGAAATTTACTGCCATGTTGTAACTCAATACTTCCATACTTTTGAACAGTTCTAAGATGGAAGGGGCTGTGCTTGATTTGTTGTGCCAAAGACCATAGAGCATATGTATTCCACTGAACAAAATGTAAGGAATGTGACTGCTGCATATCAAAAGAGCATGTGCGTATGACTCAAATGTATACCATCTGGAATACTGTTATTTAGTACGGAAAGAATCTGGTTGGAACTACATGTGAGATTCTTAAAACATTTTTTTATGAGTACCAACCTTTCCTTTATTTTTTTTAAAAAAAGGGGTTATAAGTTTTTCTGAACTTTATTCGTCAAAATATTCTTTTCAACAGTTCTAAAATCAGGAGGGCTACCTGAAGGACTAAAGAATTATATATAAAAATTCCTGAATCATATACTGGATGAGCTGTACTGGCCGTTGAAATAACTCTTGACTTTAATCCATTGCTTCTTCTGGGGGCTTCCTTTTGGAGTACTTAGATAACTTTGTAAGTGTCTCTTTTTTAAAAACAAACAAACAAACAAAAAAACAACAAAAAAAACCAAACGGAAAAGTCTTTTGTAAGTATTAATATGTTGCTTACTTTTGTTAGATTTTCTTGCAGCACAGGCCAGCATGATATTCCAGACCCAATCAAATAAAAACTTCCATCTCCTGTCATACTTGTTGTCATACCAAGCTGGTCTGAAAGCTTTCTTGTTGTGGAGTCAGTTTTGTTTAAAAGGGCTTTTTTGTTTGTTTGGGGGTTGTTGTTGATCCAGTCAATGGATCAGAGAAGAGTTTACTCGTGGACATCATCAAATCCTTTAAAAAACAAAAACAAACTAAGAAAATCACACACAAAACTGAAGGGTTTTTCAGCTACCTAAAAAAGAGAATGAATTACTAACTTACTCTAGGTATTTTAATGTAAATTGTTGGTTTGCTGAAGCTGTGGCTGCAGTACCTGATGAAAGAAGGTGTTTTCCAGAAAGTTGTTTCAACAGTCTCAAATTGTAGAATCCATGTTTCAGCTGAATTGCATGCTTCAATGTGAATTTGGCAAAAGAACATCAACAGAGGGTCTTGTGCATTTACTCTAACTATTGGCTGAAGGACAGCTGCCCAAAACTCATCTTTAAAAAGACTGGGATAACATTGATTGTAAAATTGAAGAATTAAACCAACTCATTCCACCAGCATTATCCTTCAAGGGTGTCTGTCCTACCTAGCATTAAACCAGTAAAGCAGAATCATCAGATTCTTTATAATTTCCAGTTAAGCAATAAACTGAGCCTACAGAGGTCATCCATTTTTTTTCTAACCATCAATTCAGATTAAAAAGGACAATTCCTTTAATGTTCTGTTCTCTCTTTTTCCCATTTTCAGTCACTTCTGAGGTTCTACCCCTTAACTCAATAATGGTTTCTATTACCTGTCTTTACTCTGACGTAATGCGCTTAAATGCTTCTGAAACAAAATGAAGCTCCAAGCCTCCAGAAAGAAAAAATTCCTTATAAGAAGCCTAAAAATATATAATACTCCCATTCCTCCTATTCCTATGAGATAGAGGGTAATTATTTCTTCTGAATTCTATGTAGATAAATAGTTTTTTATGAGCAATTGAAGGAAGTAACTTTCCACCTATTTACTGAATTTTTTTTGAAACATCAGAAAGCATATGGATAATGGTGATACAGTTGATGTTGGATTTAATTGAATTTGGGCTGCAAAACCTTCCTAGGAGTTTGTTCTACAAACCCATGATGCATAAGGAGAAACCCCATTCATGCATTAAAACCTGATGAAGACAGAAAGAACAAAGAATAGGAAGAAATCATCAGTTTCCAAAAAGAACATGGTCATGAGTGGGTGGAGATTGGTATCTGCATTGTTTAGCATGTGTAGACATGATCAGAAAAGCATGTAAACTGTGAGGATACCATATTCACTATAGTAATTTCTAAAGCTAACTGCAAAAGGTTGGAGATGCCGTGACCCTGAATGACAAGTTGATGAAATAGCAAAATTTGAGGTAGCCTACACCTAGAAAGACCAACAAAACTACATCTAGTTTATTACTGGGCTTTATATAACCGAGGAGGAGGTCTTTGTGACTAGTTCGCTGATGTTAACTTGAGGCTTAGCGACAGTTGAGAAAGCTAACAGTGTTAGGAATTATAAAGGAAGGAGCTGAGAATAAGATGGTGTATGAAATGATGCATCAATCTGGGCTGCCATGTCATCCCATCTCAAAATGAAGAAAAAAAAAAAAAAAAGGGTGAAAGCAGAAAAGGACAAAGTAATTGAAGTATGGAGTTCCTTTCATGTGAGAAGAGACTGTGTGTAAGAGACTCAGATTGGCCAAGAGCCATCGAAGAAGGAATATTATAGGCCTGTATAATCACACATGGCAAGATGACTGCAAAGTGATTGTTTATGTTTCTTTGGAATATGAGAAAGTACACGTTTCAAAAAGGGATTAATTTGTGAATTTGTAATTGCTTACATAGCTAGTGTAAGCAATTGCTTGGTTGCAACCTCTGACACAGAAAGTCTTTAAGTCATTAAATGTGTTGAAGCTTTGCCAGGCAAAAGGACTATTCTTGTCCTTAAATGTTCAGAGATGGACTGTATTTGGAAATAGGATATTCAGCTACATTGTTTTTTGCTTGACATAGTACAATGATTTGTATTACTATAGTTAAAGAAAGAAAAAAACCCAGCATTGACAACTGGGTGGAGAAAGCCAAGATTTTTAGATGTCACAAATGAATTTGGTTTTACCTGTTTTTTTTCCTTCTGAACACAAAAAGATTCAGAGATTGAGTGGGCCACAACTTCTGGAAATGTTTCAAATGGGCCTGAGGTTTAACACCCAAAAATGAATATACTTGAAGTTGCTTAGGGACAGGGTTGTCATTGGGGCGTTGGGGTAGACACATCACAGCTTGGAAAAGAACAGAACATAATGCTTCTCTGAGTAACCGTAGACATGCCACTTGCAAAGGGCCATATGTTGCATCTTTTACTCATACTGGTGAATTGCTGGTCAAACATGATTCACTTGAGATGGATTCATTTGAGAGTTTTACGGCAAATAAATAGTGCAGTGTAATGCTGCCAGAAAAAAAAATCATGCCAGTGCATAAAAGTAACTAATAAAACAGCATAGCAGAGATCAATTAAAGTATAAAGTAATTTTAGATGTTTTGGATGGAAAAACATTTTGGAAGGACAAATGGACAAGATAAGCCTGGCAGACACTGAGAATGGAAAGTGCCATCTGGAAACAAAAAATACAGACATAAATTTTACATTATAAGGGGGATGGCAAATGTCTTCTCAGGTATGAATCTGGTGACGAAGGAGAAGAAATGTGCACCCATGTGCCCCTGTCTCTTGCAGGTTGCTTTTGTACATGTTTCCATGACATGTTTTAATGTTCCTGCTAGCTCTGTTCTGTTCCGTTTGCATGAAGTGTTTCCTCATTGCTTTATGTGTGGCGAGAGCTCAATCCACAAGACAGGATCCAGTTCAGTTTTCAACTTGAAATAGTACACACACACACTCTCTGTCTCTTGTTTCTGTATCTTCTGTATTGTTTCATTTCTTCTTTTCAGTGCAGGGTAAATGATTTTGAAAGGATGTTTCGTGGATGTTAGTTATCCAAATGCCATTGAATGCCTGTGAGCTGGGCACCAGGCTACCTTTCCCCCTTGGGAGACTGCAGTATTGTGATAGGGGACTGAGTTTTACTGTAGTTCATTTTTTACTGAGCAGTCTTTGCCAAGCACTGAAAATGAGGAGTCCTGCGTAACCTAAATGAACTGTTGATTCATAAAAATGTCACAAAGGGTGATGTGTAACAGAGCTAGTGTAAACTTAAAAATGGTTATTTTTAAATGAGGGATGGGAATAACAGAAAACGAAGAGAAGAGGTATGGACTGAAAGAAGGCGAGAGAGAGAGAGTAAGAGTTGTGGGGAAGAGAGAAAATGCCAGAGGAATAAAGATCATGATAATGTATCCCAGCATAACAAGGAAAAAGCAATTTTTATTTTTCTGTTGTCTTCCTCCACCCCACTTTTCATCCATTCAACTTTTTTCCTGGTTTTCTTCTTCTTTTTTTTTTTCAGTTCATGTTCATTATCTGGAACATCCATATAACAAGTCCCTTCCTTCAAAACCCAGCTCCAGAACATACAAAGGTATCTCTGCAATACCCGCATATGTCTTTTTATGATTTAATAAAATTTTTAAGATTGGTTTAAATTTAGTGAGAGAGATGACTTAGGGACAAGAGATACCAAAGATCATCAGATCACTTCCGTAGGGACTGAACTCATGACCTTTACCTTCAAAATACAGAAAAGCTATCTCTTTTGGGGAGCTAAAAAAACAGCTTCGTAACTTGAACTGTTGGGAAGAGCTCATCTACAGAAGGGCTCAAGAGACAGGTTTTGATTCATGTGTGTACAGACCTGGACAGCAGAGCTTCAAAAAAAATTACCTACTCAGGGTAATTCAGACTTTTCTACATGTATCTGGTCATCTCTCTCCATAATGTAAAATGCAGTGTTGCTTTTTGAGTGCCTCTGGAATTTTTTATCATCATCCAAACAAAAGATGTGATCATCGTGGGTGAGAGGGAAGTAATAATAGAAGAAAATCTACTCAGACTAGATAATAATGAAGATCATATCTCCACAAACTAATAGGATTTCAGCTAAGAATCTGAATAGAATGCAATCAAAATAATGTTAAAACTTTAAGCTTTTCCATTGTTTTCTAATCAGGTGTAAGAAACATGTTCTTGTAAAATGGGATGCAAATACTGTTGGTTCTGATGTTTTGCTACTGCTTTCTTCAAGGACCTTCTTACTACTAAAAATGTTTTAGTCCACATCAAAATGCAACAATAAAAATTTAGTTCTTAAACATATATTTTTTTTCCATCATTTTCTTTCCCTGAACTGTAATGACAGGTAAGAAATACTAATTGAATTACTTTCCTTACAGAACGCTTTAATGCAAGATAAGTGGCAGCTGTATTTACTAGGTTATGCGGTTAATATTTCCTCAGCAATGGTTGAAATAGTGTCTTATTACAGCAGTGTAGTTGGGGGCAAGTCATATTGAAGCCTGTACTACATACACATTTTAAGAAATTATTTTTTCCGTTATCTAGAGTGAAACAGAAGTGAAATCATTTGCATAGCGTGACATAGCAGATCGGTATCAGGACAAGGATAAAATCAGACACCTAGTTTAATGACCTGCACAGTAGATTGTACTGCCTGAAGCTTAAACACCTGAAGTAGAACTTTCAAAAACACCATTGTGATTAAGAGAACAAATTTCATAGACCTTGTGCTTCCCTGTAATTTAAGAGTTAAAAAAGAAGAGCCATTTTGAGTTTTTATCACCTAATTACACACACCACGACCCTCCCCCCTCCCCCATACTGTGAGGCTGGCAGCATTTCTATGCTCCTATTGTTCCTTTTCCTGTTTTTGTTCCAATTAAATTATAAAAGTGGACTGCTTATGTATTTGAATAACACCTTGCACAAAGGGATTTCCTTTGGATTGTAATACTATACAATAAACCAAAAAGACAAAACCAACCCATTTCTAAATGGCGTACACTTGGATATCTCCAACTTTGTATAAACTCATAAAAAAAAAAGACATCTAAAGAGTCCAGTCCAGAATATTATTACCAGAGACATGAAAGGAAGTGTATTTTTCATGTATTAAAGCATCTGGAGGTTTTGCTATGAAGTCAAACAAAGTTTTAACATTAGTTTCAGTGAAATCAGGGCTCAAATGAGAATTACAGTTCTGCCGTTGAGGAGTGCAGCTTTGGTAGTAGAATGTAGTTATAAATGAAACTGTATTTTAAACATGATCAGAAAACTGTTGGGAGCAAAGGGCTAATGAACTATTAATAATTCCTGTAATAAAAGGTTAATCAATTATGTGCTGTTATACGCAACCCGTTAGGCCTGTGAGACAGATCAGCCATCTTTTTTTAAACCTTTATGTCACTATGGATACGCTGACGGTCATCAGTAACAAGTACTGTTCATATTTGTTTATAAAAGCAGTTAGTTGTTAGTATTTTATAAACTTCCATGGAAAATATGACTTATTAATAGTTGTTACTCGTCCCTTATCTGGATTGATTTCAGGTAAGTTTTGCTTTACATGGAGAAGTCCAAGGCTAAGTCCTGGTTTCTGCCTAAATTGCCAGGGCTGAAAAATTTGTATTTTGTGACTGCAGGCAGAGTTTACAAAGATTAAAGCAAGTCTAGGTAACACTGTTATTAAAGACTTCAGTGATACGCGTTTACTGTTGTCAGTTGCTACTAGACACAAAGCTGTAACACTGAAGTACAAAGATAGGAAATGGGGACATAAATGATGCTGCATACAAATGTTCATTGCAGACCAAGCAGGATAATTGGCTTATGTGATGGAGCTGTACTAGTATCTTCTGTCAATATTTTGCCTTTTATAAAGCTTGAAATTTTTCATCGACTGTTTTGTCTAGCAAACTTCCTGTATTACTAGAAATATTTTTTTCTGAAGATGTAAATGTATACTCTTTTTCACATTCAAATACCTTGAGTTATATTTTCTGATTTCCAAACGAGTTCTGTTGGGCCGGCCTCCTTTAGTGTATCACTGGGGAAGTACTTACAAATTGGCCGAAATTTCAGTTAGTTTTCAGAGAGGCTTAGAAGACTGAGGAGGCAGTTTGTTTTTTGAGCTTCATTGGCAGAGTTTGCTGCAGCTTCTCTTGGCGCTGTTTTTGTATGTGTTTGAGTATCCGTAGTTTTTACTGTTTCTATGGAGTACCAACTGATGGAAAGGAAGAAGTCATTCTGCCTTTTGGCAGGACAGTTGCCTGCCTTCTCTCGAATACTGGGTATTGCTTATAATTAGTTTAAAAATAACAACCCCAAGCCCTAAGACAAATCATCTATTTTTTCTTCTATTAAGATACTGAAATGTACATTCAAGGTATTGCAGAGTTTGAATGCTCATGTGTGTATGCTTCAGAATAGCATGTCCTGGTAGTCTGCTGTGCTTTCTGCACACAGCATAACCCTAGAGTAGTGATCAGTTGTGCAGTGTGACAAATGAAGTAAGATAAATTTATTTTTACTGCATATGTAAAACTACAGTATGATCCACAGTATTTGTTACTTCTTGCTTTCACTGGATAATAAGCACTTAAAACAGGTGCCTCATTGTTCCTACTACTGATCATGCTAATGTTGCATTTCTGTCTTGAGACTATCAAAAGAAAATCATAGAATCATAAAATGGTTGGAGTTGGAAAGGACCTTAAAGATCATCTAGTTCCAACCCCCCTGCCATGGGCAGGGACACCTCCCACTAAACCAGGCTGCTTAAAGCCCCAACCAGCCTGGCCTTGAACACTTCCAGGGATGGGGCATCCACGGCTTCTCTGGGCAGCCTGTGCCAGTGTCTCACCACCCTCACAGTAAAGAATTTCTTCCTAATATCTAATCTAAATCTACCTTCTTTTGGTTTAAAACTGTTACTCCTTGTCCTATCACTATGCTCCCTGATAAAGAGTCCCTCTCCAAAATGATCTCATTTATTACGAAAGTCCCTATCTAATGGGAATGGAAGAGATTCATTGATTGTGTACCTTCTCTCAAAGCACAACTCATGGATATTGAGAGGATTTTGCCTTCTTAATGTGCTTCCAAAAGTGCATGTGCAATGTGAGGTGAGGAAAGCAGCATGAATACACTGAAGTAAATTGTGAGTTACTGATACTGTCCCTGATACCGAAGCTAATTCCGGACGGGGCATCCTCTGATACAGCGTGTTCCAGTGGGAGCTGGGGAGGCGGTGGATGGATACTGCCGGTGTGGATGCAAGCAACAATTAGCTATGAATAATATAACCTCCCCGGGGATGGGGGCACGCAGACAGGCTGAAAGACAAACCTATTGTAATAGTGGGCGATCGCTGGGTATCTGGAGCTGTGGAACCGAGGGCTCCGACGAGCCAAAAGCATGTCACCGGTTTCACACACACACACCCCCCCGGCAAATGGATGACCTTCGCTGCGAGCACGTATCTTAACGATACCGCCTGCGCTCTCCAGCCAAGCAGCGGAGCGTGCACCTCCCAGCCACGGGGGAACCGGCTGCTGCTTCCTATGGAGACTGGAAGTTCCGTGCAGCCGGCTACAGAAATCGCAGGGCGGCCGCCGTCCCCGCCCTCCCGGCCCGGCCTGCAGCACGGCGGAGGGGCCCCCGCGCCCTGTGCCTGCGAGTGAGTGTGCGAGGAGCAGGTGGGCCCCGCCGCGAGCCCGCCCCGCGCGGGTCCCCGCCGGCCATACGGCGATGGCAGCAACCGCCCTGCCAGAGCAGGCTCGCTATTGGAGGAGGGGGCTGTCAATCCGCGGCCGAGCAAGCCCCACTCTCCGGCAAGCTGCTCCCGAGGTCTGATTCTGGAGCCGTGGCCGGTTGCGATGGGAAGCGGCGTCGGAGGGAACAAAGTTTGCAACACTCGGGCGCTTGGCCGCTGGTGTCCGTGATGCCCCTGGCAGGAGCCGGTGCTTAAGAGCAGCGGGCGGCCGGGCGGCTGGCACGCCTTGCTGGTCTCCTGTCGGCACTGCTATCGCAAAGTTTCAGCTATTTTAATGTACTAAAATCCAGGATTCTAATTATCAGCCTTCCCCGCCCCCACGTCTCCTTCTAGGTAGGCGACAAATATTTTTATTCTGTGGATTAGAGAACTTTTTGCATGGAAAATTACTGACTTCTGAGTGGTCTCCGTTTCGGGGAAAGGGGGGAAAGGATTTATTTTCATCGCAGTTTATTTTTGTTTTCTGGATCACAGGATTTTTGGAGCTATATGGAGGGATCTCAGGATGGTGTGCACCAGGAAAACCAAAACTTTAGTGTCCACTTGCGTGATTTTGAGTGGAATGACTAACATCGTCTGCCTGCTGTACGTGGGCTGGGTCACCAACTACATTGCCAGTGTTTATGTGAAAGTGCAGGAGCCGATCTCAGAGAAAAAGTTAGAGGAAGACAAAGGGGACACTTTAAGGATTATAGAAAGGCTGGACCATTTGGAAAATGTCATCAAGCAGCACATCCAAGGTACCACCTTACCCCCCGCTTGCTTTCCCATCCCTCCCCACCCCACCCCGCCGCTTGCCGTGTGCAGTCTCCATCCCCTCCCGCCGCGTTTGTTGTCTGTGCGTGTGACATTTCTGTCGCGACCGGGGAGAGCCATTCCTCAGCCCGGAAGAGCCCGGGGGCTGCGCGGAGGCTGCGGTGCGTGTGGGAGTCCCCGCCGGTCCCCTCCCGGCGCCTGGCGAGCGGAGCGGCGGAGGCGGGCTGCGGG